>OX451217.1:23302333-23724978 GCA_949628195.1 Phasia obesa
TTTGGTTCTAAAAACACATTTTGTTTGATTTTTATTTTGCGGCAAACAGTGTTGCCCTAATAAAAATTAAAAGAAAAAAAATTGTTTACACATATTGTAATGCTATGCTTCTTGTTAGAGAAAATTAAGCGATTTCATTTTAATAATTTCTTATTTTCTTTTTGGTAGGTAGACAACATAATCTTATGATCTTAAAGATACAAAATTGCATTATAAAATAATACACTGTGTAATTTTTTAAGTCATGGCAAAATAACCATATACGGACACCACTACGTCATAAAAGACCAAAAAAAAAAGACCCCTGTCTCCCAGTTTTGCCCAAAGTCCTCCAGGTTTTTTTTATAGGCCTCGATGTGGGGCCTCGATGTCATTTTTGCAAAAAAATGATCATTTACTCAACATCATATTTTGCAAACCGTTTGGAATTTTGACATACTCTCTGAGGCAAAGTTGTAGCTCTTGTCATAAAGAACAAAAATTGTGAACATATACAATCAAAAAAAACTTCATCTTCAAGGTCAAATTCGCAAAAAACTTTAAAAAAATTCAATTTTTTTTTACCTTTTTCCCCTGTTCAGGTCCATAGGTAGCAAACCGTTCAAAATTCAAGGAAACAATCAACTACAAAAATGAACCTAAGATCTCAATAAACAACTTTCTAGAACATATGAACTTCCTTAACACCGTTTAGGTAGCGCTTAGGTAGCCGGGAAATTTTTCACTTTTGCGGCTACCTAAGCGCTACCTAAACGGTGTTAAGAATCATTCCTAGGAAGTTCATATGTTCTAGAAAGTTGTTTATTGAAATCTTAGGTTCATTTTTGTGGTTGATTGTTTCCTTGAATTTTGAACGGTTTGCTACCTATGGACCTGAACAGGGGAAAAAAAGTAAAAAAAAATTAATTTTTTAAATTTTTTTGCGATTTTGACCTTAAAGATGAAGCTCTAAAAACGTAAGAGTCGTAAAATTTGGTGTAAATAACATTCCAAGCAAAAGTGAGGAAAATATTGGCAGAACGCCCGCGACATGGCGGCACAGTTAGTATATAATAAAATATAACAAATAATAAACCAATTTTAGGGTATTTGTAATTCTATTTTATCTTCCATAGCAGCTTAAGTTTAGAAAAAAAATATTCAGTCGTCCTTTTTGACAATTAGCAGTCTGTAATAATTTCTGCTTGTGTGTAACGAACATAAATGTTTATGAGTGTTTGTTTTTAAAATAAACATATTTTAAGTGTTTTTAACACAACTCAGGCAAAAAAACCCAAAAGTTTTAGTCTTATGGAGTGTAATAAAATTTAGTTTGCCACAATCAACCAAACCAGATACAGTGACACACAAGAGTTAATACCAAAAATTCAATTGAAAGAAAAAATATTAGAAGACTTTTTTAAGGGTCATTAATTTGCTTATGCTTGATATTAGAATTGATAGCTACGCCTGAATTGATAGGTACGGTTTTGGCTTGTACTCGGCGATCATATTCAGCATTGAGAAATACTTCGAATACCAATGTAGCCATGGTGGGACACTCATTAAATAACAAAAACTACGACAACTGCTCACCCAAGCCTTGACTCTTTTTATTATTATTTACTAGGGATACCCGGGACTTCGTAGGCACCCTTAGAATATGTTACAATATTTTGTTCGATTGTGATTTGAAAGTAACTCACACCAAATTTTAGGGCTCTTCTTTTTAGTGCTTCAATTATGGTTTATGTATTTTCTTTATATAGAGGTACCCATCCCTGGATAAAGTTCTAAAATAAAGTTCTAAAATTCTAAAATTATTTTTCTAAAAATCTAAATAGTGTTTAAAATATCCCGCTTTCAAAAATAAAAGGTGCTGCCAAATTTGCAGTACCTTCAAGTTGGTCAAATTGCGTACTTTTACTACCTTTTCTCCATTTTCTCTTGGAAATGAGTTATTTTTGCGGAAAAAATTATCCTATATCAGAACGGAGATACTAGGGTACCTCTTTACAAAATTTTATTAAAATTCGTCCAGTAGTTTCTACGTGATGCGATTACAGATAGACAAAAATTTCAAAAATTGCTGTCTGCACTAGCAAGAAAATTTTCAAAAATTTTTTATGTACAGAAATAGTCCTGTTACAGTTTTATTATACATATAATATTATAATATAATATATATATAATATATATAATATAATATATATATTATTATACATATAATATATTATATGTATAATAAAACTGTAACAGAGATTATATATATTTTTTTTTTTGACTGCGAAGCATTTTACTTGTCTGCAGAATATATCCAGAGTCTTTGGCGGGAATCGAACCCGCTACCCCCAGACTAATAAATTGCTCATAGATTGCTTTAACGCTAAATCATGGGTTGATGTTATGCCAGTGACTGGCATATTGCCTTAAGGTAAAATAGCTTCTATTGTGGAACTTATATATGAATATCCCCAGCTATCGCCCACAATATCACTTCTGTAAATGTATGTTAAATTTTCTGTCCGACTGTAGTGTGGAGAAAAAATACTAAAAACACTGTAGAGAAGACAATCAACATATACTTGGAATTGAGCCAATTATACTAGAATTTATTATTGCTTGAATATAATTTGCATGCAAATTTTCTAACTTGGTGTGAAAATGAAATTAAATTTTATTTATATTTGAGAATCATAGACAGCAAGAAGCCCTCAATCTAGAATAAGAGTAAAACTAAAAGCAAATATGATTTCATGGATTAAACAAAACATCAGAAAGCTAAAGAATTTCGAAAATAAATGAAAGAATGTTGTGTCGATTGAATAATTTACAATTTATTATTGATATATTTGAGTAAAACAGCAATCACAAGCCAGAGAGATAGACAGACCGATTGTCTATCTCTCTGGTACGTTTAAAGCTATGACCAAGATTTCTCTTAAATTGTGTGTTTTATTTCTTGCTGGCTTTGATTCCTATTTTTAAAAATTAATTTATTACTGTACGAAGGAAATTATTTAATATTCTTCTGAGGCCTTAAGGCTGCTGTTCTTATTTCCACTTAATTTGTAAATTAGATTTTTAATTTTGTGTTGAGCACATGTGACAATGTTTTTTTTTTTTTCATCAAAAACACAAAATATTCGGGGAAATAAAATTTGTAAAACGAATTGTATTTTTTGCTTGGAAGTATGTGAGAAAATTAAGACATAAAATATTATTTTATTTTAAAATCATGATGACAAAAGAACATTTCTAATTTTAAGTTTAAAAATTCGTCGGATTGGTGGGCGTAAAGTGTGACAGAAGTAAACCAACTTTTTAATTGTGATTTCGAAATAAACTAATTTGCAACACGCGAAAAATAAAATATAAATTTAATTGCTTTTTGTCAACTCAATTGTTTTTTTCCATATTAAGAACACTAATAGTGCTACATTCGTCCATGCCGATTCTTATATACCCATAACCACGGTGATTACCGTACTAGGAGCCCACTGACCCCTCCTAGTTCCCAGTGGCCACCCTGTGGGTCTATTGGCCACCTCTATGTTTATTGCTTCTATAAAGCCGTACAATACAAATCAAAGCAGAAAAACTTTATCAACCTAAACCCAAACACAAAATAGCTCCTCCGAGGGGGTGGAGGGGAGGGCTTATTGCCACCGGAGATATGTATGCGTTCCATTGGTCGCCGTCTAATATTAAGTAAAAAAGAAAAGCAAACTTAAATCATTACCACCGAAAAAAAAAATAAAACAAACACAGCAAGTATATATATATTATAAAGGTAAATGAGTCCTAGTTCGATCAAGGGAGTTAAATAATGTAGTAGAACTCTATCCCTCATCCATTGAGCAGGTTCCTGTTATTATCTAAATTTCGTGCTTGTGAAAATTCCATAAAAGCATAGGAATTCTATAACAGTCCAAAACATTTCAGAACACTCTGGATTGTGGATTTTTTATGAATAGTGTGGAACATTCGGAAACGTTCTGCAATATCTCCTGATGATTCACCGGTTCCACCGATTGGGAAAATATATAAAGCAGAATTCGACGTTGTCAGTATACGAGTATAAATAAAACCAAACAGAGAAGTGTAGGTCATCTAAAACGTGCCTTTTTTAAAAAGTTGCTTTTAAACAAATAAATTTACAAAGTTGAAGTATTTTTTTAAACGGAGATTTGTAAAAATATACTTTTAAAAAACTCTTTTAAAAAAGGTTCTTTTTTAAAACGTACTTTTATAAAAAAGTACTTTTTTTAAACCGTACTTTTATAAAACGTAATGTTTTTTGAAACGTACTTTAAAAAAAAAAAAAAAATTTGACTTCTTAAAAAATAGGCATTTTTGTAAAAAACTTTACTTTTTTAAAAGGTACATTTTTAAAAGTACTTCATTAAAAAGGCATATATTTTTTTCAATTACTATGCCAAGTGGTCACTTTTAAAAGAAATAATCTTTAACAGATAGTTTTTACTTTAGTAATTGTGCAAAAATGCACTTTTTTTAACCGACTTCAAAAAAGAAGGTGGTTATCTATTCGTCTGAATGTTGCTTTTTTATGTATGTAACCGACCGCAGTACTCAGCCATTTCTAAACCGATTCTAAAATTTTTTTCTTAATTTGAAAGGTTATACTTTCAGGTTGGTCCCATTTTTAAAACAGTTCATTATATTAAAAATTAAAGGGTGTCCCCATACAACATACATGTTTATTACGTGTATTAAGAACCGTAAAGGGCACCAAATTAAAATTTTAAAAAATTGCATGTCGCTATAACTCCCAACAGCAGAAATTAATAAAAAAAAATAAATTTAAAATTTAAAGGGTGTCCCCATAGGTGACGTAATTTGACCTATTTGAGCCTATCTCTTGAACCGTTATAGGCAAAACCTTGAAAACTTTACAGAATGTCGATTACTATGACCGCTATAATAAAATGTATAAATATTCAAAATTTTAAAGGGTGCTCCAATAGTTCATTTAATTTGATGTATATGGCCATAGTTTTGAACAGTTGTACACAGAACGCTGAAATTTACAAAGAACCTGTATTGCTAAGACCACTATAACAAAAAGTATAAAATTTGAATTTGGAACTAAAAGGGTGTCCCAATAGTTAATGTAATTCTATGTATATGGCCAAACTTTTGAACTGTTATAGACAGACAGCTGAAATTTACAAGGAACCTGTATTGCAAAGTCCACTATAGCAAGTATACAATTTGAATTTAGAAACTAAAGGGTGTCCCCATAAATTATGTAATTTGATCTATATGGACCTATCTTTTGAACTTTCTCTGGTATGATAACAAGTATAAATATTTGGAATTATAATGTAAAGGGTGTCCCAATAGTTCATGTAATTTACCAAGTCCTCTATAACAACAGGTCTTTAATTTAAAATTGTAAATTAAAGGGTGTCGCACTAGGTGATGTTATTTGATCTATGTGACGCTATCGTTGAAACCGTTATAGACAGAGGCGTGAATGGTGTCCCCATAAAATACGGATGCTGGTAAAAATAGCTTAACTTTTGAACAGTAATAGGGAGCAAATTGACATTCGCATAGTCTTTACCTTTTTTCCCTCTAATTTTTGCGCATCTTTTATTTGGTTTAAATCTGATTCTTACAGATTACTTCTTACATTTTTAGTTTAGAATTGGTGCTCCTCTATCGGTTGTGAAGTCGGTTTTTTTGCAAAAATTATTTAAAAAATTATTTTAAAAAACCACATTTTAAACAGGGAATCTTTATAAAAAGCAATTAATCGCGATGTGTAATGAGTATTTATTCAGTTTTTTTTTTTTTTTTAATTCTAACCGAGACATCAGCTTTAGTTGGATTAACATTTTGCAAAATAAAAAACCAACTACTTTAACATCAGCAATTAGTGAAAACAAATACAAATCGCCCTGTTGACGCATGCAGCTAAAATTAAAAAACAGTTTAATTATAGTGGCCAAAATAAACAATAAAAAAAAAACATAACAATTAAATGAAAATTGTAATTATTTCTGAATCAATGCCCTTTGACATGAATTACTTGTTAAATAGTACTTGTTTTTAATAAAAACCTAAAAAAATTTAAAAACGTTTTAAAAAAACACTTAACACGACATTTTGCTTCAAATATTTATATCGTAAAATGTTGTTAAATCAATTAAATTAATTTTTTAATGTAGTGTCAGTTATGTACTCGCATGTTTATGTATTTTGTCAAAGTGTTTGTAAAGCACTTAATGCTGATTGGTTGTTTATCACTCCCGTTATGTTTTTCTCTTCCATATTTATTTACATTGATGTATAATTTGTTTGTTTCCTTTCCTTCTCACTATAGCTGCCGACAATGTTGTTAATGCATTAAACATCACTGCTTTGTTGCATGTTCAACATCATGTTTAAATTTAATTTTCCGACATACACCTTAAAAAAAAACATGCTGTCATTCGCATCAATTTGGATACGCGTACGTAAACACGGTTTTTTCATGTAGTACGTCGTTTTCTCAGCCTCATTAACAGAAATCCACACACATACGAGTAGAATTTTTTTGTTAAATCTGTTTTTTTTTGCACTTACATAGGGGAACAAACAATTATTGTAGGAAACACCTTCATAAATTGCAAAGTAATTAATTAATTCAATGTGATACGCTTCTCTTGATACAATACATCAATCAAACTAATTTGTGTGCACTTGTTGTTTTTATTGAGGTTGTTGCAGTAAATTGATATATGCCATTACCAATGCGTTAAAATTAATGATTAATAAAAAAGGGGAAAAAAGTAATTTTAATATCACAATGATTTGAAAGAATTAAGTAGATTTTAGAATGAGCTAGACATATCGGGTTGGAATCCCAGTAAATAGTGGTTTTAATTTACTTCACCGTCTGCAGCAAGGCCAAAGAGATGCTTGGATGTGATCGGAGTAGCTTAAGCTGCTTAAATGCTTTAGTGACAGGTCATGTAAACATTATTGATCGTCTGGCTAAGATGAAAATCAAAGAATCGATAGTTGCAGATTGTTTATAGATCTTTCACAAACGTGCTGGCATAATGCATTAGGCTTAGGACCACGGACAGATACATATTAAACAAGTATTAGTGCTATATTCGGCCATGACGAATCTTATACACCCTTCACCACGGTGACTACCATTTTATATTTTAATTACGCCCACAATCAATCAGGTCAAAGCAAATAAAGGATTAAAACTTAAAGCGACGCCATTATTGACGCATCCCCGCTACCAATTGTTGACCGCTGAGCGCTGCTGAGTTTCCATTGTCTCAAAAAATAGTATTTTATGTGTGACCATAATCGAGCAAAAAAGGCATCAAGACCAGAAGAACACGCATGTATTATTGTTCTACAACTAGAATAGTGTTCTGAAAGCCCCACAACCCGGCTACTGTTGGTCCGCGCTGAAATCATTGATACTAAAAGTGTCAGACCTACATAAAATAAAAACGACTAGACCAAAGAAAAACGAACTCAATATTAACCCCAAACAACCAACTTCCCCCGCCCATTACTATTCCAATGAGCTTCGTAGGGCCGCCTTGCAATCCATATATACTAAGAATAATCAGACTAAAGTAAAAAAGAACTTTAAATAATTTTTTCCCATATTACACCCGAACCCTAAGGAGCCCTCTGACCACTCCTGGTTCCCAGTGGCAACCCTGTGGGTCTATTGGCCACAACTATGTTTATTGCTTTCTATAAAGGCATATCAAGACAAATAAAGGCAGAAAAACTCTATGAACCGAAAAACAAACAAAAAATAACCCCCTCCCAGGGGGTAATCGCCATTCGTGATCTTTATGTGATCTTTTAGTCAATGTCTAATATTTAGTAACAAAAAAGCAAACGAAAATCATTACAACCGAAGAGAAATAATAATAAACTGAAATAATGTGAAAAATATAGGTAGGAGTGGTTTTTTGCCGGCACCTTCGAAAGGAATAGTCTGATGTTGCTGAATTGCAATAGCAAAATTTTCGAAACTACTCCCGGCATATTGGTGGGCTTACATTTTCTGTATATTTTATGGTGCCTTGGCAAAGTAGATTTCAACCCGAACACAGGCCGAGAGGCGGACATAGCTAAATCAACTTCTCTATGTATAAGGTTCCATAGTATATATACTTTATGGGGGTTGCAAATGAACAGATTTTACCCTAATTAAAAAAATTGGTTAACCCTTTAAAACCGTTTGCTGCAAGACTTCGAAAATTTTGAAAAATGTTTTGATTTCTTGTGAAAAACATACAGATTTTACATACAGAAAAACAAAATTTTCGACACGAAAACGGCTTCGGCGAGGTCCGGACCAATTCTCCAGTAAACTTTACCACCATTTAAAAAAAATCGGTCAAGCTGGCCTTAGGTCCCATTTTCTCTGCGCGGTCACATATAGGTTTTTTATGAACTAAACAAGAGTAGAGCTCAAATTTTATACTCGTTTGTTTTTTTTTTTCGTTCTTTTTTTTCTTTTTGCTTTCATAAAAATGTCTAATTCATCTACTCGTAGTCTGTTGTACTTTCATCACTCACTCATTCATATGATTCGTTTCAAGTCTACTACAGTCAGACGAAAGTTCTTAATTGCATGAGTAGAAACAGTCATTGTAGAATTAGCTTTATTAGCCATAGTCGTCTTAGCTTTAAGGTAGTCATTCATACTTAATAACCATTGACCATGAGACTGAATAAGAAATGAAATAAATGAAAAACCAAGAAGAAAAAAAACTTAAACTACTTGTATGTAGCAGAATCAAGAAAAAAAAAGAAAAATAAAGCAAAGACAGAAAACGTAACAAAAACATACCAAATATACCAGTATGACCTGACCATTGCGTTGCCATTATTCATAACAATTTTATTATTTTTTTGTTACATTTTTATTAAGCTTTTTTATTTTATTTGATATTTTTGCGTTAATTTTTTCCTTCTACGGAGGCACTTAGAAAAAGTCAAGGTTAGTTAAATGTTGTAAATACTACAAGTGGCATATAAATATACATATTAGTACACTGGTACTTTTGTTTTGAAAAACCAATTAACATTTTTTATGAAACTATTAACGTAAACCTAACATTTTTTAACGACTTAAAATATAAGTATTTCCGATTTTCTTTTTTGCATTTTAAATTTTTCGGCCTTTCGCAATTTTATTCGAATTTTTTTTTTTTTAATAAAAAATTTATCCAAATACCAGCTGTGCCCAGACACATTGTGTGCGTCCTGACAATAGGAATCCACAGCAAACTTTCAACCTCTTACGTATGTACTTAACATAAAGGTACCCATTCCTGGATACAATTCTAGAATTTCTTTAAAATTCTAAAAATTATTGTAAATCTCTGTAAACGGTGTTAAAAAATGTTTTAATAACAATGTAATGTCACAAAGTAAAATTACAAATTAAATAAAAATTTTATTCAATTGGCTAGTTGGCAGTAAGTAAAGGGTGTTTTTTATAGAAGTATAGAACTTTAAGTTGCAATAAAACAACGATGGATTATTCGATTGACATGAATTTTATTTATCCGAAAGATAATCTTGTGGCATTACATTTTAAATATGATTTCTGGCATATGACCGCCACGGCTGGCGTGGATGTAGTCCAATCTGGACGTCCAATTTTAAAGGACTTTTTCCATCATTTGTGGCCGTATATCGGCAATAACACGGCGAATGTTGTCTTCCAAATAGTCAAACGTTTGTGGCTTATCCGCATAGACCAATGACTTTACAAAGCCCCACAGAAAGTAGTCTAGCGGTGTTAAATCACAAGATCTTGGAGGCCAATTCACAGGTCCAAAACGTGAAATTAGGCGGTCACCAAAAGTGTCTTTCCATAAAGCTATTGTGGCACGAGCTGTGTGACATGTTGCGCCGTCTTGTTGAAACCACATCTCCTGGACATCATGGTTATTCAATTCAGGAATGAAAAAGTTAGTAATCATGGCTCTATACCGATCACCATTGACTGTAACGTTCTGACCATCATCGTTTTTGAAAAAGTACGGACCAATGATTCCACCAGCCCATAAAGCGCACCAAACAGTCAGTTTTTCTGGATGTAATGGTGTTTCGACATACACTTGAGGATTACTTTCACTCCAAATGCGGCAGTTTTGTTTGTTGACGTAGTCATTCAACCAGAAGTGCGCTTCATCGCTAAACAAAATTCGCTTATGAAAATCGGGAACAACGGTAATCTCGTTTTGGGCTCATTCGACGAATCTAGGCCTTACTTGATGATCGTTTGGCTTTTATACTTGCACGAGTTGGATTTTGTAAGCACGCAAACCAAGATCCTTCCGCAAAATCTTCCATAAAGTGCATGGACACAGATCCAATTCCTGTGCTCGATGGCGGATGGACTCATTCGGGTCTTCCTCAATGCTACGCTCTACAGCATCAATAGCTTCTTCTGTACGGACCGTACGGCGTCTCTGGGGATGCGAGTTATCAATAAGAGTAAACGTGGTGCGAAAATGTTCCATGGTTAATCGAATTAACTGCTCTGATGGACGATTTTGTCGACGATAAAATGGACGTAGTGCGCGATACGTTTTCCGCACAGAACCATTATTTTCGAAATAAAATTCCACTATGAGTTTATTCATGATGAATAACCAAACCAAACTGAGAATAAATCACTTGACAGCTGTTAAATCGGTCGCCGTCTTGAAAAGTAAAGCCAACTTAAAGTTCTATACCGCATTTTTTTAAAACAGCGCCATCTGTTTAAAATATCCCGCAATCAAAAAAGAAGGTACCCAAAAGTAAGACTTATACATGTCGACATTCTTCCTCATCACAGACTCTTTCGTAATTGCTAACATTTGCTTCAGGCTAGATTTTCCACAGCATCTCCATTTAATATATGTCTGCCCGTGGTCTAAAGACTTTTTATGTTAGAATAAATCCAGGCACAGTCTGCAAGAATCGTCTTTAACTAAGCTAGATAATATTTGACAGTCCGTGACCTGTCATTAACGTAGTTAACCATATGTTGGCACCCAGTACCAATCACCTTTTTGGTCTTCCTGCCAACTTGTAGTAAAAAATTCCAGAGTCTTGGATGGGAATCGAAGCCACGACCCAATATTTATCGCTTGTATAACAAAGTTTACCGCAGCCGACATAGGAAAGTTTAGGAATAAATATTGCAATAGTCACCCATACATAATATGTTGTTGATTTCATCCAGTATAAAATATTACCCATATACTATGATACTAGCTGTGCCCACACAGGTTGTGTGAGCTCGAAGAAATGATAATTTTTTTGCAAAAATGACATCTTTGAGGGCCCATAAAAAAAACCTGGAGGACTTTGGGTAAAACTGGGAGACAGGGGTCTTTTTTTTTGGTCTTTTATCACGTAGTGGTGTCCGTATATTTTGCCATGGCTTAAAAAATTACACAGTGTGTTATTTAATTCGCTATAGAATTTCAATTTGATAAAGGCTAATTATTTTTCATTTAAAACTTGCCTAATTAGATATATTAAGGATCCAAGTCCACCATTATAAGCCTGTAATATAAGGGGAAAAATTCAAGAACTGAAATCCTGAAAAACCCACGAATGGTAAGAAAAAATAACAAATCCGGCTATAGAATCTCATGCACGGACATCGAAACTGATATTTTAAGATGCTTCGTAGAAGCCGGGCTTCTTGATACAGCACCACACGAGAAAACTCTTCCGGACTTTGCCATTAAATATGATGTGTAGAGCGGTTAAATAAGAGTTAATCACACTGATCCTTGCAAAGAAAAAAAATATTTTCACCAATTAAAGGTTTTAATTGGTTTCAGACTAAAATTTAATTAAATAATTAATTGATTCAATTATTTGTTTGATTAACTGTTTTAAACTAAACTAATATACAGTTGAATCAATTAACAAATTAATTGAACTTTAATTTAAAACTAATTAAAACATTTAATTGGTGCAACAATTTTTCATTTTAGTATGGCTCTAGTTATGTTAGACTGCCTATTATTTATGAATTTAATCTTCGCTATATTTCACGCGTAGAATATAGTATGGTGGAGTGTAATTTATGATATTCAGTTTCATCTTTAACATGGTGTGCCCACACAGGTTGTGTGCGGCCAGTCAATAATTTGTTTGATTTTGCTTTGAAAGTAATAATCCACACCAAATTTTAAGACTCTTATTTTTAAAGTGCTTCACTTATACGTATTTTCTTTATATAAAGGTACCCATCCCTGCATAAAATTCTAAAAGTTATATAAAATTCTAAAATTCTAAAAATTATTGTAAATGTAAATCCACCAAGTAAAAATACAAATCAAATACAAATTTTATTCAATTGGCTTGTTGGCAGTAAGTAATTCATATGTTTTCAGTAATTTAAAACAGCGCCATCTATTGCGCAACCGTGTTTAAAATATCCCACTTTTAAAAATATAAGGTGTCCTAAAGTATGCAGTACCCTTAAATCGGCAAAATTGCGTACTTTCACTGCTTTTTCTCCACTTTCTCTTGGAAATAGGATATTTTAGCGGAAAAAAGTATCCTATATTGGAATCAGGATACCAAGGTACCTCCTCACAAAATTTTATTAAAATCCATCCAGTAGTTTTTATGTGATGCGAACTCAAATACAGACACAAATTCTAAAAATTGTTGTTTTGTATTCCATTTCGATTACTAACTGCACCAGCAAGACAATTTTCCAAAAATATTTCATGTACAGAAATGTTCCTGTAACAGTTTTATTATATGTATAGATATATGTATATAACGCGTATATTAACTAAGTGTTAGTCTGTGTGCGTAATTTTCAAACGCTATGTCAAGGTTTTTATTAGACATTTTTTTGAAATGAAAATTTCAACAACCATTGAAATATCAAACAGTCTTAATTAAACAAACCTACTTAATGAAAATGTTTAGGCGTGTTCACTACTTCACATTTGTTGTTATTTCTAATTATAATAATTTGTATAGTAAATCTAAGATACGCACAAACACATACATACATATATGCCTTCATATAAAATAATGACTAAAGGAAAACTGGGAGGCACTAAACTTGAATTAATGCAGAGTAAAAATTATTTTCTGAATGAAAGAAAAAAAAATAGCACTCATTCACACATTAAAGCAATATACAAAATAGCTTTAAATAATTCTTCTATGAACCTTAACATCAGGCACTTTTAACAAAAGCAATTTTTAAACCTAAAAATTAAATATAAAAAAAATAAGCACATTCATACTAAACTTGAATTTAATAAATATTTCAACTCACGACAAACAATTTGACAAAACATATAATTAAAAACATCAAGTAAATAAATTTGTATTCATTAACATTTGTTTGAAAAGAAACATTTATGACTGCGTTCAAAAATCACTTGTCGACAATAAAATTATTGTTGCTGATTAAGTTGCCAATAGCATGTTTGATTTTCTTTTAGCAGTTCATAAATCATTTCATGTGCCAATAATAAATGAAAATTGTTTGTGATTATGAGAGCAAAAAACAAACAAGAAATTACCTTTTTTTCTGTAAATAATTTAATATTAAAAAGTAAATCTATTAAACAATTTCCAATAGAAATTAACTTAGTAAAGACCCTACCGTTTGTTGTAAAAAAAAATTATGTGGGAAGAAGTGGTTAAAAATAAGCGTCAGACTAGAAAAATAATTTTTTTTTTGGTTATCTGTTTATATAATAGAAGAGATAAGAAGAAACAATATATGTTTTGCACCTTAGACATTGCAATGAACGAGAGATTGGGAGAACTTTCCCATAAAATGTTTGCTACACGCACAACAAAAAAAAGCCATGATTTTTTTTTTAAAGAGAAGTACCACTCAGGCAGTTAATGCCTATATTAACTGTGGTACTTCCTTTGGAAAGTGATAGTAGTGGATAAAACAGATGGTTAGTGATAGTAAAGCTTCGATTCTGGCAACACTGCAATTGCACGTTATGATTATTTTTAGAACAGTATTGCAGCGCCTCTGGTGTTATTTAGGCGAATTAGTTCGAAGCTAGCATAGCCAATTTATAATTATTTTACTTCGAGGGCGATTTAGTGCTATGTGGTAATACCGGCGAAGGAGGGCGCTGTGATATGCATTATTATAAAGAAAAATCAATACATATTAGAAAAATTGATGTTGCCACGGCTGAGATTTGAACTCGTGACCATTGCTTAGTAGTCAATGTGCTAACCACTTAAGCTACAGCACCTGTGGTATGGTCACAACAACCACATTATATTCGCTGTAACAATGTGTATGGTTGTAATGAATAAATTTTAGTTGTTTCTAACATTAACATTGGTCACGATAAACAAGTTTTGGGTTAAATTTTCATCATATTTATTATTTAATCATAATCACCCCTATAGCGAATAATTATTCCCATGAATCCCAAATTTTCCTTCGTGAATGATTCCAATAACAAAATTACTGTATTTTACGGTAGAAATCATAATGATTGAATTATATAACTGTATTCAAACCATATTATTGTTAATATTATAATAATATTGTTATGTTGGAACGAAAATATAACCATAATTATGTTGAAGTATAAACATATTAAAATATAATATGAAATATAAACGCTATATGGTTAAATCAAGTTTAAAATGCAAATTGGTTGGTAATACATATAAAATTTTTGCTAAACTTCCACCCATAATAATTTTTTTTTTTTTTTCAAAAGTATTCCATATAGTTTTAACCATAATACAATAATAATAAACAAATTATGTTAAGTTTATTCGTATGTAACCAAAGAATGATTAACACAAAGAAATATCCATCTACTGCAAAAAATTTCAACGTATTCTGATTACTCTTTCATCTCGAAACCCGCATTTGAGACCATTTTCGTGATATTGTCTTGAATACCTTTATATCAACCAAATGCGATTATTTTTATTTCGCAATAATTGTAAAAAATTTAATAACAAATAGTTTTTTACCTCTATTGAAAATCTATCTAATTTTGAGTTAATACCGTCTTGTTGATCAAGTGCGATATGTATATACTATGTGTGCCCGCTACCCTGTAGGGGCCCTAACAATATTTCGTTCGATTTTGTTTTGAAAGTAATCCATACAAAATTTTAAGACTCTTAATTTTATAATGCTTTAGTTATGGTTTATGTATTTTCTTTATACAGAGGTACCCATCCCTGGATAAAAATCTTAAATTTGATATAAAATTCTAAAATTTTTGTAAAGCTGTATAAAAGACAGGCAGGAATTGAGTTACTTATTATTTTAAAATAGCGCCATCTGTCGCACAACATTGCTTAAATGATGCCTTAAAGTATACAGTACCTTTAAATCGGTAAAAAAAAATCGGCGTATTTTCACTACTTTTTCTCTACTTTCTCTTGAAATAAGAAATTTTTGTGGAAAAAAGTATCCGATAGTGGAATCAGGATACTAAGGTACCTCCTCACAAAATTTTATTAAAATGCATTCCGTAGTTTTTATATGATGCGAACACGAAGTGAAAGACAGAAAGACAGACAGACAGGAAATTAGTTGTTGTGTTATTAATTGTGACCCGGCCTATGAAAAGGTGGCTTATGACTCAAAAAAAATTTTTACACTTTTTTTTTGGTTTCGATAGTTTTTGAGACGCTCTTTCACGTGGTGGAAACTAGAAAGTCCTAACTTGCTTAGAAGTATACTAAAAATGTAGAGAAAGAAGAGCACAAATGAAAGAAAAACAGAATTTTATTGAAAATCCAGAATCAAGATAATAAATCCAATTGAAAAATTTAAAAACAGTACTGAACGCTGCAAAAACGATTTTACCAAAAAAAAAAAAAGCTGTTTTGCAGAAAAAATATTTATTTAGCAGTATTAAGTAGTTTTCTTCGTCGCTATCCTTGTTGAAACTTTTGAAAAAGAAAAACTACTAAGAAACTGACGAAATGCATTGTTTATCTTTAACAGCTAATTTTCCGAAATTTTCTTTTTGAGTCATAAGCCACCTTTTCATAGACCTGGTCACATATGTATGTATAAATCAAATCGTCTTTTAACGAGTGATTTTTTAAGAGCTTGAGAACTTTTTTTTTAAAAAAAACGCATAAAATTTGCAAAATCTCATCGGTTCTTTATTTGAAACGTTAGATTGGTCCATGACATTTACTTTTTGAAGATAATTTCATTTAAATGTTGACCGCAGCTGCGTCTTAGGTGGTCCATTCGGAAAGTCCAATTTTGGGCAACTTTTTCGAGCATTTCGGCCGGAATAGCCCGAATTTCTTCGGAAATGTTGTCTTCCAAAGCTGGAATAGTTGCTGGCTTATTTCTGTAGACTTTAGACTTGACGTAGCCCCACAAAAAATAGTCTAAAGGCGTCAAATCGCATGATCTTGGTGGCCAACTTACCGGTCCATTTCTTGAGATGAATTGTTCTCCGAAGTTTTCCCTCAAAATGGCCATAGAATCGCGAGCTGTGTGGCATGTAGCGCCATCTTGTTGAAACCACATGTCAACCAAGTTCAGTTGTTCCATTTTTGGCAACAAAAAGTTTGTTAGCATCGAACGATAGCGATCGCCATTCACCGTAACGTTGCGTCCAACAGCATCTTTGAAAAAATACGGTCCAATGATTCCACCAGCGTACAAACCACACCAAACAGTGCATTTTTCGGGATGCATGGGCAGTTCTTGAACGGCTTCTGGTTGCTCTTCACTCCAAATGCGGCAATTTTGCTTATTTACGTAGCCATTCAACCAGAAATGAGCCTCATCGCTGAACAAAATTTGTCACATTTGAACATTTCGAACCGAACACTGATTTTGGTAATAAAATTCAATGATTTGCAAGCGTTGCTCGTTAGTAAGTCTATTCATGATGAAATGTCAAAGCATACTGAGCATCTTTCTCTTTGGCACCATGTCTGAAATCTCACGTGATCTGTCAAATACTAATGCATGAAAATCCTAACCTCAAAAAAATCACCCATTATTTTATTGCTTTTGATTATAAAGAATGTTAAAACAAACTGGGTTTTACACTTATGACATTACGCAGTTTTATATCATATTATAATCATTTAAATTAACCACATAACGTTTCTATTTGATCATAATATAATAAATTTTTATTACATTGTGACCATATTATATTACAAGATTTTTATATTTAAACAAATTTAGGTTATTTCAACAATATCGTTATGACGGTTGACAATAATATGGTTCTAACATAACAATATTATTATTATGTTTATAACAATAATACTATAGTTTCGTTACAGCCATATAATTTCATCATAATCACCCCTATAGCGAATAATTATTCCCATGACTCCCAAGTTTTTTATCGTGAATGATTCTAAAAACAAATTTACTTGTAGTTTACGGTAGAAATCATTCACGATAGAAACTTTTGGAGATTTTTTCATGGGAATAATTATTCACGATAGGGGTAAATACATATGTAGCTTTGAGAGCAATATATTATGATTGAATTATATAACTGTATTTAAACCATAATATTGTTAATATTATAACAATTTTGTTATGTTGGAACGATATTATTTTCTTACTTAATAATAACATTGTAAAATATAACCATAATTATGTTGAAGTATAAACTTATAATAATATGATATGTTTGTATCACAATTAAATTTTATTTTATTAATATGAAATAAATAGCGTTTTTATTTGGTTAAATTAAATAAATATAATACGACGAAAAAACTTTGCAATGCCAAAATCGATATGAACGTTTGTATAACCATACCTTATAATACAAGACTCCATCATTTATTCGATTCTTTTTTAACCATTCGAATGTTGAAGGCTCTCGATTAATAAATTATTAATTTTTGAAACATAAACCTGCAAAATTAGATTCGAATAATTAAAGAAATAAACACAAAACCTTAAAATTATTTTTGAAACCAATACGTCTTCTTCATTCTTTGGTTACATATTACCAAACATAATATATTTTATTTATAATCAAAATATAAATTATAATACAATATTATTTTGGAAATTTAGCAAAAGTCGTGTAATTTTTTCTTTATCATTACGATAGTAATAAGTAAAACAACTATAAGTTGGTCATCGCAACCATATCTCGTTACAGAGAACATATTACGGTTCTTGTGAACATTCTATAACTACGTTTTTCTCTGCATGTAGCTCGGACAGGAGATTTAATTCAAGTACCGTAGGTGTCTTGGATTACTATTGTTAGCTGACTATTATGCAGCTCTTCAAAGCGCTTCGCGCTAGCTGTGATTTGAAAGCGTATTTTAAGCTGATTAGCGGATAACCGTAATTATTTGAATCGATATGAATGATAGTGATTGTGGAACAAGAATAACGTGAGTACAACAAGAATAACAAGAACAAGAATAACAATGAGTAGCAATTTATATAATATGGCAAGCCTTTCCAAGGCAAGCCTAGATCCACATTATAACCTCTTGCTTAGGGGTTTGGAGACTATCCAAACTCCGTCTGTTGAGAGTGCAACAGCACACTTGATCGACCTTGCACCTTACCTACATAAATCGATCTTAAACCACAACCACCACGTGTACCCCCGAAGGGGACCACACCAATAACCGGTCACAGAGAGGATAGGCTCTCTGTGGGGCCACCGATTCCCGTGGTACCAGTCCTTTGGGCACTGGTCGGGCCTCGAAGTGGACCCGTATTTTTTAACACACAGACCTTTTCTTCAACATTTAGGCTCTAGAAACCCTAGCGTCTGGTGCCCCTATTTTCCCCGAGTGAACCGCGTCAAAGCATTTGCCATTCCTTCAGTGACAATTGGAACCCCCGGGGGTAATGAATGATAGTCATGTTGTTTTACGTACTATCTAAGTCATTTTAGAACCACTATATAAAACGCGGCTTGAATATGATGTCCTCACATCGAAAGCGCTCACCAACCGTACCACGAAACAAACAGCCAGGCTTCACCGGCAGGTATGTCAACAGTATAAAAAAATTTTGTTGATCCTGTTTATATTGTTAGTTAGTTACACATGCAATAATCTTTATTCGTTGTTCGTTCGAATAATTAGTGCCAATTAAAGCAGTTCCTACCCCAACACGGTATTGAATTTCTTTTATTATTTTCAGCTAATTATTTAGTAACCATTTAAGCCTTGTTTAAGGATTTTGTTAATGGTTTTAACTCTAAACTATTTCGATTTTTTTTTAATTTTAAAATATTTTTAATTAATTTTGAAAGCAAAAGACAGCTGATTGTATACAAATAAGCAGATAAGCAAAATTAAGTTCATTTGTAATATTTTAAGTATACAAACTAATAACCAGACCTTAGTAAACATTTTTTTTTATAATTTAAGCAATTTAATTTTAAATTTTTAAACTAAAAATTTTCTTTGGAAATGCCGTAAACCAATAAACAATTATTAATTAAACTATGCGCCACAACTACAAATAGTTAATAATTAGCAAAAAAAAAAAGTTTGTCTTTGGTAAAATTATGATGTGGGGGAATTGCGAAAAATAAACACTTTGCATTTGTTTATCGTATTTACATTTAATTCCAATAAACAAAATGAGTAATAAATTGTTTTGTTTTTTGTTTTATTGTTTTTTTATTTGATTTGATCGGTTTGATATTTTTGTAATTAATTGCGATGTTTATTGAGTTCGATGTTATTTTTTTAGTTTTTTTTATGCATTTGAAGGCAACAACACGTGTTTAACTTTTGAAATTAAATAATTAAATTTTAATTGTTTGGTTGTAATTGTTGTTGTTGTTGTGGCTGCTGCTGCTGCTGCTAGACACTCATTTAAAAAACATATTTATCGTTTTATTTGCGGTTTTCTTACACATGATTTTGTTTAGAAATTTAATATACAAAAATGTGAAAAAAATTGGCTTTGCAAAAATCAAGGTTTGTGGGAGCAACGAATTGGATTAGTACACTCAAAGAAAAAACGTGGTTGAAGTAACAACAACAGCGATTGGTTTTATACAATCAGCCATACAGACTTGCGAATGGCAATTACAGTTTGTAATTACACATGCAATTACGCAATTATATGTAATTGTAATTGGAATTTTTCAGTTACAATTACATTTGCGATTTTTTAATTACATGTAGTTATAATTGAAAAAATCGAATCATGTAAATATAATTTAAAAAAAATTAATTATAATTAGATGTTATAAAAAATTGCCATAAATTTTGTTAGGAATATAATAGAATTTTGTTCCATTGAAAGTAATGATTATTGCCTAATTACAATTACAACTACTTGTAATTGAAAATTTTCAATTACTAGGTGTAATTGAATTTAGTCCCCGATCTAAATTACAATTACTTGTGCTGTGTAATTGCGAGTATACAATTACACATTACCTGTAATTTTAATTGTAATTGAAACTTCAAATGTCTGCTTGTAAATAATGTTGTATCAAGAGCCCCCACACAAACCCCTAAGGGTCTGTGAGCACATACACAATATCAACCAGAATCTCACAAAGAGGACAAAACAATGAGCAAATCAATGCATTTCCAATTTAACCACTTTTTTTGGTTGGGGGCCTTTAGTTGTATCCAGCATCAGTTATATCCATTCAAACGTACGGTGGGTTTGCTACGGTGTTATGTTCAATACAGTTATGGGCTAATGTCTTTTTCAGCGATAAGGATGGATCGAAAACTTTTTGTGAACAATGGCGGGGGTTTCAATTGTCACTGCAGGAATGGCAAATGCTTTGGCGCGGTTCACTCCGGGAAAATAGGGGCACCAGACGCTAGGGTTGCTAGAGCCTAAATCTGGAAGAAAAGGTTTGTGATAAAAATCGCGGGTCCTCTTCGAGGCTCGACTAGTTCCCAAAGGACTGGTACCACGGGAATCGGTGGCCCCACAGAGAGCCTATCCTCTCTGTGACCGGTTATTGGTGAGGTCCCCTTCGGGGTTACACGTGGTGGTTGTGGTTTAAGATCGATTTATATAGGTATGATGCACGGTCGATCAAGTGTGCTGTTGCACTCTCAACAGACGGAGTTTTTCTACCAGAAATCTTAGCTCAAGATCTTATAAACAGAGATATTTGGCTAGCTCAAGATTTTCTCAACAGAAATCTTGCGCCAGATCAATATTTTTTAACAGAATTCTTTCAGCAATATTGTCTTAACAGAATTTTTCGAGAGCTTAACATTTTTTTAAGCATGAATATTTTCTTAGCAGAAATCTTTCACTTTCTTTCATTTGCTCAAGATTCTATTTACAGAAATCTTTCACTTGCAAAAAGATTCTCTTGACATAAATCTTTCATTACGTGAAGATTCTCTTTACAGTAATCGTTCATTATCTCAATATTCACTTGACAGAAATTTTACATTAGCTGAATATTCTCTTGAAAGAAATCTTTCACTAGCTCATGATTCTTTCACTAGCTTAAGAATCTCTTGACAGAAATCTTTCACTAGCTTAAGATTCTATTGACAGAAATCTTTGACTTGCGAAAAGATTCTCTTGACATAAATCTTTCATTAGGTCAAGATTCTCTTGACAGTAATCTTTCAAAAGCTCAATATTCTCTTGACAGAAATCTTTCATTAGCTCAATAATGTCTTAGCATACAACTTTCATTAGCTCAATATTCTCTCGACAGAAATCTTTTATTAACTCAATATTCTCTTGACAGAAATCTTTAATTAGCTCAATATTCTCTTGACAGAAATCTAGCATTCGCTCAATATTCCCTTGACAGAAATGATTCATTAGCTCAATATTCTCTTGGCAGTAATCTTTCATTAGCTCAAGATTGTTTTGACAGAAATATTTCATTAGATCAATATTCTCTTAACATAAATCTTTCACTAGGTAAAGATTGTCTTGGCAGCAATCTTTTATTAGCTCAATATACTCTTGACAGAAATCCTTCATTAGCTGAATAATCTCTTGACAGATATCTTTCAGTAGCAACGAATTGCATTAGTACACTCAAAGAAAAAATATGGTTGAAGTAACAACAATACGCAACGATACGCGATTGGTTTTATACAATCAGCCATACAAATTGATCTTTTATACAGACTTGGGGGGTGTAAATTACAGTTTGTAATTCATTACACATGCAATTACGCAATTATATGTAATTGTAATTGGAATTTTTCAGTTACAATTACATTCAACTATATGTAATTCTAATTGAGATTTTTCAATTACATGTAATTATAATTTGAAAAAATCAAATCATGTAAATATAATTTAAAAAAAATTAATTATAATTATAAAAAATTGCCATAAATTTTGTTAGGAATATAATAGAATTTTGTTCCATTGAAAGTAATGATTATTGCCTAATTACAATTACAACTACTTGTAATTTGTAATTGAAAATTTTCAATTACTAGGTGTAATTGAATTTAGTCCCCGATCTAAATTACAATTACTTGTGCTGTGTAATTGCGAGTATACAATTACACATTACCTGTAATTTTAATTGTAATTGAAACTTCAAATGTCTGCTTGTAAATAATGTTGTATCAAGAGCCCCCACACAAACCCCTAAGGGTCTGTGAGCACATACACAATATCAACCAGAATCTCACAAAGAGGACAAAACAATGAGCAAATCAATGCATTTCCAATTTAACCACTTTTTTTGGTTGGGGGCCTTTAGTTGTATCCAGCATCAGTTATATCCATTCAAACGTACGGTTGGTTTGCTACGGTGTTATGTTCAATACAGTTATGGGCTAATGTCTTTTTCAGCGATAAGGATGGATCGAAAACTTTTTGTGAACAATGGCGGGGGTTTCAATTGTCACTGCAGGAATGGCAAATGCTTTGGCGCGGTTCACTCCGGGAAAATAGGGGCACCAGACGCTAGGGTTGCTAGAGCCTAAATCTGGAAGAAAAGGTCTGTGATAAAAATCGCGGGTCCTCTTCGAGGCCCGACTAGTTCCCAAAGGACTGGTACCACGGGAATCGGTGGCCCCACAGAGAGCCTATCCTCTCTGTGACCGGTTATTGGTGAGGTCCCCTTCGGGGTTACACGTGGTGGTTGTGGTTTAAGATCGATTTATATAGGTATGATGCACGGTCGATCAAGTGTGCTGTTGCACTCTCAACAGACGGAGTTTGGATAGTCTCCAAACCCCTAAGCAAGAGGCTATAATATGGATCAAGGCTTGCCTTGGATAAGGCTTGCCATATTATATAAATTGCTACTCATTGTGACTGTATCACACACAAATTGCGATTGGTGGCAATCGTAAAGTGTTGTTATACTACACAATGGGGGCGCTAGTCTACGCTTATATTTCACTCGGTGGTAAGACCACCGTGAGATTAGGCCAACTAGGCAGGTTCTCACGTTAATCTTGTTCCACAATTACCCTGTACTATATATATATATTTTTTTTTTTTGAAAAGTTATAAAACTGCCCTTGTGGTATAAATTGTAGTGCGGTATAATTGTAGTTCAAAGCAACCGTGTTGCATATATCTTATAATAACTCTTAAATGATCATAAGTTAACAAAAATATTTTTATCACGACCAAACTAATGTTAGCCAAAACTATAATTTGTGCCCCGCAACCATACATTCTAACAGATATCATAATATGCATCTAGTAACCATGCAATTACCATGTTTTTTCTTTGGGTGTACGAATACAAAAAAAAAATACATGGTACACAGCTACTTTAAATATGAAGTTTTATTAATCGTTAATTACTGATCGTTAATTTATAAGTGTAAATTTTAAATACCTGTGTTTTCAGATCCTAAATTGGTTTTAAAATCAAGTTTTAACTTACCTGAAAAGAGAAGATAATAAAAATGTTTAATTAATTAAATCAAAGATCAAGTAGGGTCATTTATTAGTTTAAATACAAGTTTTGATTCTGATTCAAGATTTTCTTAGTTCATTTTGTCGTGCCTGGCAATATTTATTTTACTTGAAAATAATTTTAGTTTTAACTTTAAATTAAATACTTTTAACTTTTAATTAGATTAGAATTTAAAGGTTTTCTTTTAAACCTTGATATTAAAATCTATACATCTAATAAAATAGTAAAACATTTCCTGTCTGTCTGTCTGTTTGTGTTCGCATCACGTAAAAACTACTGGATGGATTTTAACAAAATTTTGTGACGAGGTACCTTAGTATCCTGATTCCAATATAGGAAAGTTTTTTTTTTTCATAAAAATATCTTATTTCCAAAAGAAAGTGGAGAAAAACCAGTAAAAGTACGCCGATTTTTTTTAACGATTTAGAAGTACTGCATACCTTAAGGCATCTTTTATTTTTGAAAGCAGGATATTTTAAGCAATGTTGCGCAACAGATGGCGCTATTTTAAAACAATGACAAAATGAACTGATAGAGGGATATTTGAAACACGATTGCGCAACGGATGGCGCTGTTTTAAAATAATAACAAAATATGAATTACTTACTGCCAAATAGCCAATTGAATAAAATTTGTATTTGTTTTGTATTTTTACTTTGTGACATTACATTGTTATTAAAATATTTTAAACACCTTTTACAGAGCTTTACAATAATTTTTAGAATTTTATCGAGGGATGGGTACCTTTATATAAAATAAATACGTAAGAGTCTAAAAATTTTGTGGGTATGGATTACTTTTAAACCAAAATCGAACAAAATATTGTCAGGACGCACACAATGTGTGTGTGAGCACAGTAGTATTACTCCAGGGACCAAAATGAGTGGCTTTACGTTTCTCAGGTTGGGCGTCGACATCGAATTTTTCCGAAAAATCATCTTTTCTGACGAGGCGAATTATGAGATGGAATTATAAACCGTTACTGACGCAAAGACAATTGTCATATGAATGAGTATTTTTTATTTAATCTTTAATTCTTGTATTCCATTTATTATTTACTTTTTTATTGCCCAACAATTATGGAAACTTTATAACATTCTCATTCAGTTAAAAATAAGCACGACAACTAATTAGAAAACTCCATTTACACAGTGCAACACTGAAAAAAAGTTATTCACTTTTGCGGCTACCTAAGCGCTACCTAAACGGTGTTAAGAATCATTCCTAGGAAGTTCATATGTTCTAGAAAGTTGTTTATTGAGATCTTAGGTTCATTTTTGTAGTTGATTGTTTCCATGAATTTTGAACGAATTTTGCTACCTATGGACCTGAACAGGGGAAAAAAGGTAAAAAAAAAATTGAATTTTTTAAAGTTTTTTGACCTTGAAGATGAAGTTTTTTTTTTTGATTTTATATGTTAACAATTTTTGTTCTTTATGACAAGAGCTACAACTTTGCCTCAGAGAGTATATCAAAATTTCAAACGGTTTGCAAAATACGAGCTTGAAGAAATTATAATTTTTTTTGCAAAAATGACATCGAGGCCCCACATCTTTGAGGGCCCATAAAAAAAAACCTGGAGGACTTTGGACAAAACTGGGTCTTTTTTTTGGTCTTTTATGACGTAGTGGTGTCCGTATATGGTTATTTTGCCATGACTTAAAAAATTACACAGTGTGTTATTTAATAAAAACTTCGCTATAGAATTTCAATTTGATAAAGGCTAATTATTTTTCAGTTAAAACTTGCCTAATTAGATATATTAAGGATCCAAGTCCGCCATTAGCAGCCTGTAATATAAGGGGAAAATTTCAAGAACTGAACTCCTGAAAAACCCACGAATGGTAAGAAAAAATATCAAATCCGGCTATAGAATGTTATGCACGGACATCGAAACTGATATTTTAAGATGCTTCGTAAAATGATACAGCAGCACACGAGAAACCTCTTCCGGACTTTGCCATTAAATATGATGTGTAGAGCGGTTAAATAAGAGTTAATCACACTGATCCTTGCAAAGAAAAAAATAATATATTCACCAATTAAAGGTTTTAATTGGTTTCAGATTAAAATTTAATTAAATAATTAATGGATTCAATTATTTATTTAATTAACATATTTTTTGTTTTGTTTTTAACTAATATATAGTTTAATCAATTAACAAATTAATTGAACTTTAATTTAAAACTAATTAAAACATTTAATTGGTGCAACAATTTTTCTCTTTGGTATGGCTCTAGTTATGTTGCCTTTATTTATGAATTTAATCTTCGCTATGTTTCACGCGTAGTATATAGTATGGTGTAGTGTAATTTATGATATTCAGTTTCATCTTTAACATGGTGTTAGGTTAGGCTAAAAATCGTTTAGCTTTTATATGTAAATTTAAACGCTGTTAAAGCTATTTTCAGGAACAAAACATTTCTTTCTTTATTCAGGCATAAAAATGTCTCTAAAATTTAAATTATATTTAATTAAATCGACAACTGCCTTATTAAATTATGAAAGTCAAATCTTAGGGAGAATGCTGCTTCAACATCAAAAGGTGGCAACACTGCTATATCATTCATTCAGGGCAAGGCCTTAGGTGACCTCACTAAGAAGGGAAAACATTATTTTTTATGGATTTAGACAGTTAAACTTACAATGTCCGTATAAAAAAATTAAAAAAATGTTCGATTTAAAATTTCTCCTTCATAGTGAGGCAACCTTGATTCAGGGTGAACCAATTAGCTAACCAATAGACTAAGTTTTTGGATATGAGATATGATATAAATAGGAAAAGCTTGTAGCGGTACGTAAAAATTTTCTCATTATGCTATTGTGTAATAATTTTTCTCTTATCCTTATAAAGTTATTACATTTTGACAACAAAAAACTTGTTCTCATTTAATTAAAAATAAACACTTTTTGCTTAAATTAAATTAAATTAAATTAAATTAAATTAAAAAAAAAATGCAGTAAAAATATTTGTCCCCACTGCATACGTATGCAACACTGAAATAACAGCCAAATTTCATGGCAGCATGTATTTTTAATTAATTATTAAAACCAAAATATTAAAATGCTACGGAAGCTGTTTTTAAATAATAACAAATTCCACTCACTACCTGAATATAAATCTACAACAAACCAAATGTATGCCACACAAAATTTTTCCAGATATTTCATTATGAAAAATTAAAGGCAAAAGGGAAACCAAGCAAAAGCCAACCGGCCAGGAACAAAATTTTCCACCGCATATACCAGCAGCTTTAACGATACGATACGATACGATAACTATAGATTTCCTTCCCTCTGCTTAAATGTGCAACAAATAATTGCAATTGTGCTGTGCGAGAAAAAAAAAATATTAAAAAAAAGGTAAATATAATTGCAGTGTGTGAGGAAAAGGATCCATCCACACAGAGAAAGACCGGAATATATAGAGACAAACGAACGAACCATCACTCGGTGGTTTTAAGTAAAAACCACAAAAAGGCTTAATGAAAAATCATAATATGGTTGGTTATGCTTCATCAATGACTGGATAAATGAATGGACAAATGAACAAATAATAAACGAACGAATGTACAAATGAAGACCAGGATAATGTAAGATTTGCATGTGTGTCAGTCAGGATGTTTCGGACAAAATAACTGACCACTAGTAATCTGTATTATCTACACTCAGAAAAAAGATGGGTTGAAAAGTGATAAAAACAAAACTTTTACTAATAGAAAATTTCTAGCTTTTTTAGAATTACTAAAATCCAAAACTCTCTTCAACGTCTTTTAAGAGTCTGGGATAGACTCAAAAGGGAAACATAACTTTTGGTGAAACCAATTCACCATTTGCAATTTGCATACCAGTCGGTCAAATCGACTATTACAGCCAGAGTCTGTCCACAACATGGCATCTTATCATCGACAAGCAAAACTTAACACCCTTGAACATAACGCTTACACAATTTTTTTGTGGGTTGGGATGATCAAACCATATAGGATATGAGGCAGCACCATCCAGATTTAACTGCCAAGTGGTGTAATTACAGGGGTAGGTTAAGCAGGCAGGCACATAGAAATAAAGCAAAGACGGCACACTTGGGTCCAAGATGTTGGTCCGTTTGTGTTTAAAAAGGGATTGCGAACCATTTACAGGATGTTGAAATCTCAAACTCATCAGGTCGGCTTTAAAGGACTTTCTTCTAAAAATACTTGCCACAAAGAGTTGCAACAGTTTTTGGTGCCACATTGTATTTATTTTCTCTGTGTATGTACATATGTGTTACATTCATAATTACAGCAAGCATTTAATTAATTGTAAGAAGAAATTTATTTCATATTTAAATATTTTCTTCTTTATTTTAACATTTATTTCTTCTTAATTGCAAAAACGTTTCAATACATTCAATACATGTATGTGTCGCAATTTATATATTTTTTAATGAATATTAAAATTTACTTGGTAGTAAACCAATAAAGTTATCTATTTAATACAATGAAATTCAATGTATGATCTATATATCGCACCCGATCAACAAGAGGGTATTAACTTACAATGTTTATATTTTCACATTTTGAGAAGAAATCAACCAACAACATCAATATCCATCTACTGTAAAAATTTCAACGTATTCTGATGACTCTTTCATCTCGAAACCCGCATATGAGACCATTTTCGTGATAGCGTCTTGAGTACCTTTATATCAACAAAAAGGTACTATTTTTATTTGGCAATAATTAAAAAAAATTAAAAAAAACAGTGTAAATAGAATACTAAATGGAATTTGCTTACTATAATATGTTTGGATTTTTAAATTTAATTAAAATGTAATCACAAACAGTTTTTTACCTCTACTGAAAATTTCAAAATTTTAAGTTAATACCCTCTTGTTGATCAAGTGCGATATGTATTTATTTTATAATAAAGGCATAACTTTTCAAGATGGCGACCGATTTAACAGCTGTCAAGTGAATTATTCTCAGTTTGGTTTGGCAATTCATCATGAATAGACTCACGCCTGAACAACGCTTGCAAATAGTGCCCAAAACGAGATTACCGTTGTTCCCGATTTTCAAAAGCGAATTTTGTTTAGCGATGAAACGCACTTTTGGTTGAATGGCTTCGTCAATAAACAAAACTGCCGCATTTGGAGTGAAGGTAATCCTCAAGTGTATGTCGAAACACCATTACATCCAGAAAAACTGACTGTTTGGTGCGCTTTATGGGCTGGTGGAATCATTGCTCCGTACTTTACTTACTAAAACGACGGTGGCCAGAACGTTACAGTCAATGGTGATCGGTATAGAGCCATGATTACTAACTTTTTCATTCCTGAATTGAATAACCATGATGTCCAGGAGATGTGGTTTCAACAAGACGGCGCACAGTGGTCAATTTCGCGAGATAGCGGTCAAAACTCTATAACTTTTGACCGGATTGGTATTTTTTTACGCGATTTTTTTTGTTCAATAGGAGGGACTTTAAGCTTCAATTTGCGTGTTCAAACGTAAAAATCGACTGATAGGAACGTAAGTAATGTGGAGTTAAAAATGCATTTTAATTTTTTGTTGAGTTTCCATGTAAAAGTTGAATATTTTGACATTTTAAATAGGTATTTTTTTTTATAATTTCTTATTTTCTTCAATCGTATTTTGCAACCAATACTTATTTATTATTCTTAAACTTAATTTGTGTCAGAAAATGCCAACATTTGGCCCCTGACATTTATTTAGTCTCAATATTCACAGGGGCCAAAGGTTGTTTTTTTTTTTGGAAGAAAGCTAACTCTTGTGTGGATTAAACTGAAAAATAATACTGAAATTCCCAACAATATCAATACCATTTGGATATATTATATACAGAACACAACATCGATAAAATTTTAAGTAAACTTTTACTATTGATTTAAAGTGCACATATATTTTATTTAAATGTATTAATAAAAATTTTATAATTAAGTTTTTATGCTCTAGGTCTTTTTATAAAAATATTTCAATTTACTTTTATTTTTATATTCGATATTTCGCTACACCATTGGGTAGCATCATCAGGAAATGGAAAAAGTTTTATAATATTTTTTTTTTTTTTTTAAATTGTGTATTAATAAAAATTTATACTAAAATTAGAAACAAATTATAATCTTTAAACTAGTATTAATTAAACAATATTAGTAAAAATTTCTTCCAAATAGCTTTGATTTTCATTTTGCAGTAGTTGTTTAGCTTCTTTATCTAACTCCAATGAGGTTGATTTCCATTTTTGTCGAATACTGGACATATATGGGTCTGATGTGCACAACAAAATATTAATTAGATCTTCATTAGTACAATATCTGGAAATTTTTCTTGTATTGTGCTCGCGAAAGAATCTGTAGTCTTTGTTCCTTTTTTCTTGCGCTTCTTCTGAGAGATCTCCAATTGGAAGCATATTGTGCTGAATTATTTGTTCCCCATGGAACAAAATTTTGTGAACTGTGGTTGGCATATGTCTCCAAGAATATTTTTGGTTATAAAGTGTTGCTGTCTCATTAGCATACTGACCAAATTTTTTTGCATCTATCTTTTTGCTACATGCTATAACTTCTAATATGATTTGGAATCGTCGTATTAAATCATAATCTACTCCAGTTATAGAAGCTGCAGTTTCTGGATCGGAAAAAAATCTCCTTGCTGTGTTTCCATCATTAGAATTTCCTTCTCCTTGCTTTGGCTGGTCAACTATAAGGCCTATCTCACGGTATTTTTCTTGAATATCTTTTTTTTTTTGCTTTCTTTTTTCCAAATTTTCTTTGTTGTTTCTCACTGTTTCGCCTAACGGGCCAAATTCCAAATCGTATCCCAATTTAAGAATATGCTCCATAAAACGAATTCTAGCATGAAGAGGTGACATTCCAAATTCATATGCTTCATTAAAACTATCGTCTTGTGTTGGTGGTTGGCTCAATTGACTTGTTGTTTTTTGGCATATGGTGCAGCTTGACGAAGACTTTGTTTCGGTTAAAGCTTGTGCAACTTTTCCATCGATCATTGTAAGTGACATTTTAAAGTTAACTTCGATGCATTGGTCATTAAATTCAAATATCACTGGTTGAAGTTCTTTAATTTCATCTCTTATTTTGCCAACTTCTTCAGTTATGACATCTTTAGTTTCTTTTTTGTAAGCAAACTTTATTGGTCTACAAAATTTTGTTGACGAGGGAATTTCATTCTTCCATACATCTATCTCTGCAGCTCTACTAGTTGACGGCTCTGAACCAATATAAGTTTTTGTTAAACGTAATGGAACGAAAGAAATCATGAATAAATTGGCATCTGATGAATTTTCCGCATTACATTGTTTGTATTGTTTCTGGCCAGAGGACCCATCACATCCCCATTTAGAAATTAAAGTCATCCTGCAATTTTTAAACTTCTTTAAATAATCAGCATCAAATGTCTTTAGTAATCGTTCTGCAGTGTGTTCAAGAAGATCCTGCAATTTTATTTCTGCTGAACTTGAAGTTACACTAATAGCAGTTGGTGAAGGTAAGCAATCTTTTTTGGCAGAAACTATATCTTGATATGATGGAAAAATTCCACAATTTTTTTCATTGGTTCGCTTCCGCAATTCTGTATATTGGTTTTTAGTCATTTTCAAATCCAAAAATAGTGCAAATGCTTCTTCTGGAGTAAATTTATTTTCTTCAGTTGGTGTCGGCATACTTTCTAAAATCCTTTTTGTGCGTCTGGGGCTTGCTTCCACTATTTTTTCAATGATAGCAATTTTACTCATTTTAGTTTTCGTTGGTTGAATTTGATGCAGAAATGAATCCTTTATGATGCTACAAGAAACTTCTTCATTGATATGTTTAAGCTTGCGTCTTCGTGATCTTTCACTACAATTATCAATTGGCTTTGCTGGTCGACCACCTTTTCCAGTTTCCGTGGTAGTTACTGATGGCTTTTTAAAAATAAGTTTATTTCTTAGCCATTCTTGGTTGCGTGAGTAAAACAATTTCTTGTTTCTGGAACATTGATTGTACCGTTTTCTTAAAGTATTTAAAAAGTTTTTTATTTTTAAGTTATGAATTTTAATTTCTTGTTTGTCGCATATTTTGAAGAATGGATTATTCATTATATGTAAAATAATGTCGTTTTCATCTTTCCGTTCAAAATATATATCAGATAGAACACTATAACTGAATTTAGCCATTGTTTAAACAATAATGAAGAAAAAAATGAATGCATGGATTAATATACTATTGGTCGAAGTTTCAACATGATCTTTTTTACCTCTTTGAAACATAATATAACAGGTACTTGGTTTTACCAGTTGTTTCCATTGGTTTTAAATTTATTTGTAATTTTCAGGTATTTAAGTTGTGTAATATTAGATGGCAATAAAATCATTTTTCACCTTTTCCAAATGAATTGCTAGATACCACATAAATTTAGAGTTAACAGGTACTGGCAATAATATAACAGGTAGTTGGTTTTACCAGTTATTTCCATTAGTTATAAATTTATTTGCAATTTTCAGGTATTTAAGTTGTGTAATATTAGATGGCAATAAAATCATTTTTTACCTTTTCGAAATAAATTGCCAGATACCACATAATTTGAGAGTTCTATTGTCATTTTTGTCAAAATTTTGATACACCCTTCTATGTGGACTAGGTCCAAATATGGGCCAACTTCTCCTAATTTCAATAGAATTATTTTTTGGGTCAATAGGAACTCTTGTACATAATTTCATCAAAATATATGCATAATAGCCACTTTCACATACAAATAACTTCTCAAAAAATATGACGTGCATTTGTACCGAATATCTTACCTTGGGTCAGAAAAATTGCTGTAGCTCAAAAAGTGCAGTCCCGATGCATGGATATGTATATATAGGAATGTAGGGGAGAGTTGGGACTACAAAATAGTAAATTTGTGTTTTGACTCAGCTTGACTCACAGGAGTTGTGCTCTATGAAGTAGGAAATTTTCGAGAAATTTGACCTTTTTAAAAAAAAATATTTAAATTGTTCTGAAAACAGTAGAGCTTCAATTTTTTTTACCAGTAATAGGAATAAGTTAAGTTACAACACAAAATTTATTTCGTCCAAAAATCTTGAAAAACAAAAAAGTTATGATCATTTAAACTTTAAAAATTAACTAAAAATATCATAAATTTACTAAATTCTGAAAAAGCCCATTTTGGACCACCCTGTTCTCAGTGAAATAGTTGAAATAGAGTTCTAATTTTTTGGCTCCCGAGGTTTACTACTGTTTACTTTCATATGAGTATAATAACTTTAAAATCGGAGAACAAAAACCAAAAGGAGTTTTGGCCGCTATCTCAAAATATTGACCACAGTGCGGCGCAACATGTCACACTGGTCGTGCCACAATAGATTTATGGAAAGACACGTTTGGTGACCGCCTAATTTCACGTTTTGGACCTGTAAATTGGTCTCTAAGATCTTGTGATTTAACACCGCTAGACTACTTTCTGTGGGGCTATGTAAAGTCATTGGTCTATGCGGATAAGCCACAAACGCTTAACCATTTGGAAGACAACATTCGCCATATTATTGCCGATATACGGCCACAAATGTTGGAAAAAGTCATCGAAAATTGGACGTCCAGATTGGACTACATCCGCGCCAGCCGTGGCGGTGATATGCCAGAAATCACATTTAAAATGTAATGCCACAAGATTATCTTTCGGATAAATAAAATTCATGTCAATCGAATAATCCATCGTTGTTTTATTGCAACTTAAAGTTCTATACCTCTATAAAAAACACCCTTTATAAAGGTTGATCCATTTCGACGTTCTTTTTTCAATAGCCTTTTTTTTTGTCAGATCACATGTGAGTGGTGTCATGCTGTCATGTTGTTTTTGTTTAGTATTGTTTAGCATTTCATAATAGAAAGACATACGCCTGAATCGCTTCGCTCTATGAGCTCCTAAAAAGTTCCAAGAAGATCTGACGTTATCGAGGCAAATTTTATTTAGCGATGAGGCCCATTTTTGTCTCAATAGGTATGTAAACAAACAAAATTGCTGCATTTGGGACGAAGAGCAACCTGAAGAGATTCAAGAGCTGCCACTTCATCCAGAAAAAACAACGGTTTGGTGTGGTTTGTGGTGGGCCGGTAAAATCATCGGTCCATATTTCTTTAAAAAATGATGCCGGTGCGAACGTGCCATGATAACCGACTATTTGATGCCTGAAATTTAAGCTCGTGATCTCGGCAACATTTGGTTTCAGCAAAACGGCGCCACTTCCCACACATCGCATCAATCAATGGATTTATTTAGAGAACATTTCGGTGAGGACATATTTTCACGTTTTGGCCCGGTCGATTGGCCACCAAGATCGTGTGACTTTATCCTGTGGCTATATGTAAAGTCTACAATTTATGCAGACAAACCCGCTTCGATTCAGGCTTTGGAGGAAAACATCACGCGTGTCATTCGCCAGTTACCAGTCGATGTGCTCGAACGAGTCATCAAAATTGGACTCAACGCATGGACCATCTGCGACGCGTCGCGACGTAGCAACGGCCAATATTTGATTGACATAATCTTCAAAAAATTAATGCCAAAGAATGTTCTTTCAAATGATAATAAACATTCTCCATTAAATTTGAACTTTCTGTTTTTTTTTTTTTCTTTAAAAAAGTAGGGAACCTCTAAATGGATCACCCCTTATTTTTTTGTAAACAAAAAAATTGTATTTTTTTTACTAAACTTATTTTTAGTGAAAAAAATGTTTTTGTAAAAATTAAATTGCGTTTTATCAATCCAATTTTTTTCAAGATTTTTGCCCTTATGCAAAATAAATAAAGTCTACTTGAAGTGTACTTTAAGACAAAATTTTCATATAATATTTTTTTTAAAGGAGACTTGAAGTAGACTTTATTTCTTTTGCATAAGGGCAATTATCTTTTACGCAAAAAAAAAAATATGATTTGTGGAGAAATTATTTTTTATGTTTTGGTGATAAATTGATTTTCGGTGAAATAAATTTTGATGAAATATATTTTTTGATATGGACAGACATGTTTGAAAAAAATAAATATACATAAAATTTAACAAAAAAATAATATTGCTAAGAAAAATTTTGCTTAGGACATTTTCTTACATAAAAAATTTTTTTCTAGGAAAAACTAAATAAGTTTAGATTTTCACTTATTTAGCTCTGGGATCTCTAGTTTAAAAAATAATTTAATTTGAGATATTCATTCCGAAAAATCTGAATTTTTTAATAAAAATTTTTTATTTTTCCTTGTTATTTTATTAAAACAGTTGTAAATACTTTACCTATATTGTTGTTGTTGGTTTTAACATTTGTGGTAGCCAACATGGTGGTGCCGTTGTTTGTGGTACTAAAATTAGTACCACCGATATGATTCAAACTTATAAATTCAGCAATTTTGATGGTTGGATGCTAGAGCAAGATTTTTAAGAAATTTTTAATTTTTTTCTTTTATATTTTTTATTATTATTTTTATTTTTATAACACTTTATAGCACAATTTTATAACACTTGAATTTCTAAAGTTTCCGACAATAACCTATTATTAATATTAGTGTAAACAAATTTTTTTTTTTTTGTTGTACTTTAAGCCATTTGTTAATGCGTCTTTTAAATTGTCTTTCTGAATTAGCAAAATGCATAAAAGGACACACAACTAGAACAAGGACTCTGCTGTTTGCTTAACACAACAAGGAAACAGGAATAGACAGACGCACAGACAGACAGACACGCAAACTACAACAATAAAAAGTAAAACAACTTTTGTAAACACAGTGCTGGCAAAACAGAAAACTTTTTTTTTTTTTTTTTTTGAAGAAACTGTCTAATTTTATTACACAACTAAACTGAGTTCTGTGGGTTAAAGACCCACAAGACTTGGAAGAGTAAATGCTTTGTATGTGTTATAATGGTTGTCAAAGTTTAAGTTGTTATTGTTGTTGCTGTGATGGCTGTTAGCTTCACACAATACAATGAATGATATTGAGTCGAATTTTGTGTTTTTTTTTTTTTGGAATTTATTTTTTCTTTTTTGACTTCTGTGCAGCTTTTAATGTTGTAGTTGTTGTTTTTATTATAATATTACTTTGTATGTATTATTGCTGTTGCTGTTTAATACTTTTTTTTCCTGATTGTTTTCCAAAAAAAAAACAGTTAAGTTAGACGACAAAATAACGAGGTCAAAAACAATATTCCGTCTCGTATGTTTTAAAAGATGTTGTCTACTTTCTGGCGTTTGTTTTTTTGTATTCTTCTTTACACACATACACACACACTGATAAACGCAGGAGGCACCCACAAATCCTTGTAGTATTTAATATTGTAGAGTTGTTTGTTTTACACTTTGGCCACAATAAAAAAAGAGAAGACTTTTTTTTGTAGATTTTAGGCGTTTTTTATTTTATTCGTTTTTTACAGATTTATGTTTTGCTTCGTATCATTTAATTTTTCTTAACTTTTAATTTTTCCTCTAAAAAAAACAAAGAAATTTTTGTATAATTCAATTTGTTGTTGCTTTATCACTAATTAGTTTTTAAACTTAATAATTTCGATGGCTTCTCGTTGTTATTTTTTTTTTCACACAGAATTTTTTCTTTTACGATAATTTTGAAAACTTTAAATTTGTTTTTGATTTATTAATAAATTGAATTTTATGCTTAAATGTTTTTTGACATTTTTTCTTTTCTCTCTTGCTGTTTTATTTTCGTTACACAGACAAAAAATGTTTTCTCTAATAAAAGGCTTTAATTGCTTTCAGATAAAAATTTAATTAAATAATTAATTATTAATTATTTAGTATTTAATTATTTAATAATTAATTGATTATTAATTATTTAATTACATTGATAATTAATTAATAATTAATATTAATTATTCAATATTTAATTATTTAATAATTAATTGATTATTAATTATTTAATTACATTGATAATTAATTGTTCTGTTTTAAACAAATATATATTTGAATCAATTAAAAAATTAATTGAACTTTAATTTAAAACTAATTAAAACCTTTAATTGCAGTAAAAAGTTTTTTTCAGTGTATTTAAAGGAAACACTTGTTTATTAAAAATTTTGTTTAAAGCCTTGTACACTGTTCAGTTTTTCATGCGGAATACTGTCAAACTACATACATAAAAAATTTGTATGAAAAAGTCATGAGAAAATGTTGCAGAAGTAGTACTCTGTTTTTACTGTGGAAAAACATTGAAATGTTTCTGGCAACATTTTATCAAAGCTGTGAAATAAAGCAAATGAGCATTATTTCATGTGGAATTTTTTTTTTTTTTAATTTTTGTAAAAAATTTTGTAAAACAATGTGGTATTTTTAAAACCAATAAAATTTTTCCAAATCGCGAGATAGACACCACATTTTAAATGTCAAATTTTCCTTGTGATATAATAAATGTTGCTCAACATTTTTCACAAATTCGAACAGAGTACTAGGCGGCTTAAATCTATAAACATGTGACCAAAAAAATGGGTGTGATATTTTCATCTAGATCTATCTGTCTGGGGATTGTGCCTTTGATTATAATTAAAGTCTCTGACACAACGGCTGAATATTGGACACTATTTTCGATTAACATTATTGTACAGGGTAGTCCACAAGTATGTTTTAGAAACATATTTTTTTTTTTGGACACCATGTCACACAGTTTAGCAAAAAATCTATCCATTACGCACTAAAGGCCAGGATTCACTATCGCACACAATCGTACGATTCATTAACAAAAAAATCTGACAGAAATCTGTCCTTCGCAAAAAATCGTTTAAAAATGGCGATGTAGATGCCAAATACAAAATAAGATTTTGCAACTCTGATCGCATGGAAAAATACTATTTTATGAAGTTTTTCAAAAGATTATAAAATCGTACAGATCTGTCAAAAAGTCTGTCACACACATACACTTTTAATCCACACTATCATACTTTTTGAGCCCACATGCAATTTTTGACAAATTGTACGACTGAGTATGATGGTGAATTATGGCCTTAAGTACTATCAACCGTTTCGGCGATGATTGCCTTGATAGACGTTACCTTGCGCTAGTCTATCAGTATGGGCTGCTTGCAGGTTTGATTCCCGCCAAAGGCTATGGGTGTTCTGCTGGAAAGCAAAAGGCTTTGCAGGTAGTACTGTCTTTACACAAAAATAAAATAGCCGATTTGGTGCTGCGATTTGAACATTTAGACTTTTTCTTGTGCGGTACTGTTAAAGACCGGTGTATGCAAATTATGCAGAATTAATCCACACCTTAAGGCTATTAGAATTAATATTCGCATACCCAACGGACCTTAACTAAAAGTGTTTGTTGGTAATATTTTAGTTGATGAAATTTATGGCAGCATTTTTTGAAATTCGTGAAACATAAACTAAAAAATCAGACCTAACAAACATATTTGTTTTGAATATCCTTAAAGCTTGTGACAGCCATTTTGATCCAAATACAAACTGAAAGTAATATTTTTAAAATAACCTTATTAATGTAACTTTTTGAGAGGCTAACTAAAGTATTTTACAGCAAAAAATTAAAAAAAAAAAAAATATTTTCAGGTTTGGATAAAATTCTGTCCTCAACTAGGGACAGTGGGCCTATATATTATATTTATCGAAACTGATCAACAAATTCATACGGATTACAATATTTAGTTATAATAATATTTATAGCATTACTTGTTGAAATGACACAAAACGGTTTTAGAAAAATAACCCATTGGCTCCCCACGGGGACACCATATCAAAGTTTCTTGACTTTCAGTCAAACATTGTTAAATATCTAATTTAATATTAGAATTTGCTAAAAAAAAAAGGCCATAACTAAAGAAGAGAACAAAAAATTATAAAAAGCACTTACATATGTAGATATAAAAAACAGAAGCGCAATTTTGATTTAAGGCCAAGATTCTTATAGGAATAAATTCTACCTCCGTCATAATTTTTATTAAAAAGCCATACTCCCTACGACATTCTACGAATTAGCATAAAAAATTAATAAATCGTGATAAGGGTAAATTATGTGGACCCATAAAGAGGTATCGCCAAATGAGGACAGCGGGAGTAAATGGGTTAATACGAGAAAAACATCCAGAAACAAGCAGTGTTTGGAGTACTTTATGGGCGGTTGGAATCAATGGTACATATTTGTTCATAAGTATTGTAGACATGTGGTTTCACCAGCATAGCGCCACATTTCATACAGTCAGCGATACAACCAATTTACTGAGAGAAAAATTTGGCAAATAAATAATAATATCAAGAAATGGAACTGTTAACGCACCAGGTCGTTCATATGGTTTGATATCATTAGATTATTTTCTCTGGGTGTATGTAAAACCCCAGCCAGCTCTCTGCACATAAAGCACAAACGATCGTGCGCTTGGAAGCGAATATCCGATATACAGTCTGATTTATTGCGAAGGGTGAGTAAAAATTGGATCTCCAGGACATGCCATATAAGCGCTAGCCGCAGCGGCCACATGTCCAAAATCACACGTTTGAAACATTAATACCAAACAATTATCTAATTAGTAAAACGAATTGGATGGATATTTAAAACGTCTTACTCTGTTGTATTTCAATTTAAAATTCTCCGTCTTAATATAAAAAAAAAAAAAAAAACGCTGTAAATGTCTACCACATTTTTAAATTATTTTTATTTATTTTTGAATTGCTCAATACAGGTACAAATTATATTCTTACTTAATTTACCGAGAATAGTGAAACACCCTGACTTGTTGCTGGGAATCGAGCTCACTTCCCCCAGACAAATAGACTATCACACTACCAACAGGGCAACCCAAAAATAATTATTATTCAGACAATCTTCTAAAGAAAAATGGCTTTAGCTAATTACAATTAAAAATATATATGTTTTGTGTTTAAAAAGTGAAATTGCAAAATCCATGTTAGGAAATATTATTTCTTTAAGTTACAACAAAAAAAAATATATTTCAAGTTTTACAAAGTCATTCCTTTACACCTCCTGTTTCCAGCTGTCTCTGTTATTTTTTATTATAAAAAGAATATTTTTATTTGCATAAAATTGATTAAATTATTCGTTCAATGATCGCAAGATGTCTAATAGTAAAGCAACAATAACAACAACAAGAAAAATAAATATATTTCGCTAAAAGATGAATTTCAAGACAGAAAAAAGTATTAGTTTAGCATTGGCTAGACTGAATATTAAAATGCAAAACTGTATATTTTATATAACAAAAATATATGCAAATTAATTTTTAAATCTAAAATAAAAAATAGTTATAAAAAATATCGCAGAATTTTAATTACTTTTTGCTTGATTACATTAAAATAAGATATAAAATAAATATTGGCAAATTAAAAGAATCGAATAATGCTTTAAGATTGCAGACAACAAAGGAATTATTAACGTTCAGTGACATAACAAAAATTAAAAAAAATATTTTAAATTAAAAAGTGAGCCTAACAGTCAAATCTAAATCAGCGCTAAGCTTAACGTTGCCTGGCGCCAAGTTTCAAGCAACAACTTATATCTATATGAGCGCAGTGTTCTATCATAAACACTAATGTTAACTTGTCTTTTTAAAAAAAAAAATCCATTAAAAAGAAATGTAAATTAGATATAAAATCGCTAGATAGAGTTGAAAGTAACTAAAATAGCAATACTTTTTCACCGTTTTAACTATTGCAGCCAACTTCACTATATACATTTTGTATACACAAGGTGTAAAAATTAAGTCCTAAGAGTGATTTTCTAGTATTCCAGTTGGCAACACTGCGGGGGCGGCACGTAGAGGGCCAAAAAAAAAAACATCTGATACGTGTCTAGTACAACCTCGAACGAGTTGTTGCGCTGTCCGTAGTGAATTTTTTTTTGCGAGAAATGTTTTTTAGTGTGTTCAAAGAATGAGGTGGCATCAATTTCAAACAACGTTGTGCTACCAATTTCTGCTTCAAATTTGAACACAAAAACATTTGGAAAACTGCGTTAGGCCTATGGAGACAGTGTTTTGTTTTTTCGAGAGGTTTAAGGTGGTTTAAGGCATTTTCACATGGAAAACATTCAATTAAAGAAGAGTTTCACAGCGGAAGGGGTTCATCTTCAAGAAACGATGAAAATGTTGGCAGAATCCGTGATCTTGTGCATTCATATCGTCGTTGGACAATCCGAATGCTCTGTGAAGAGTTAAGTTTGACTCACACATCAGTTCATCAAATTTTGGCCAATAAAAAATCTTTCACAAGAGCAAATAGACACGAGTTTTTAGCCAGTAAAAACATTCCTGTGACTTCCTTATAAATCAGACTTGAGTCCATGTGATTTTTTTTTTTTTACTATTCCCAAAATTGAAAATTCATCTGAAAGGACTACATTTTGGAGAATATTCAAACATCGCTGCTATGAGGAATAGAAGTATAGTCTGCAGCTTCCCAAGGTAGTTACTTTGAAGGAGACAATGTGAATTTGTAATTTAATTTCATTAAAAAATTTCAAAAAATCATTCTCATTTTGAAGGAGACAATGTGAATTTGTAATTTAATTTCATTAAAAAATTTGAAAAAATTATTCTCATAAGTTTTAATATATAAAAGTCATGAAGGCCAGACTAGAATATTTTTACTAAAATTGCAGGTTTCTATCTATCATGGTTCAAGAGATACAGCCGTGTAGAAGATGGATAGCCATTGGAGCGACACAAGTAGGATTTCATTTCTTCGTTTTGGATTTGGAACCCTTCCACATGCCCCCTTTAGCCAAAATGTGTGATCTTTAATCGATATAATGCATACCTGGCTATTTTCGATAGCAAAAAATATAAGTTTATAGGTTTATGGTCCATCATCCATCAAGAGTTGGTTATATCTAAGTGTCTAGCCTAAAGCTATTCTCTATTTAGTCTTTTTTTATGAATTTGTAAAAAAAAAACTTTTCAATTTGATATAAAAAATCGAACTTTTTCTAAAATAACCAGAGCAGATTCTGATAGAGAGGAGCACGTTGTCGGCGTTTTTAAGGTTCGCGTATGCCTTTTATTGTAGATGATTGAAAGTGGACCTTGTAATATCTCACAAACAATTATTAAATTTATTTTTTATTAATTTATTAAATGTTAAAATACAATTAAAATTATATTTTAACTTAAATTATCGAGCATATAAAAGAAATAAGACTTTCCTTCACTCACTTTATAGTGAAACGCCCAGAGTCATTGGTGGCAATCAGCAGTTTTAGAAAAACTACTTCGAGGAACTCTTCAATCTATTGATATTTTTTTCTACTATTTCCGAAAAAAGCAAAAGATAATCGTAATCCTTTTCGTAGCACCGAGAAATGTTATTTCCTTTCAATCATACATTTTTACATTTTTTATAAAGTGTCTGTCAAAAATTTGAAGTCACCACTCCCACTAATTTAGGCGTTAGCGAAGGATACTTTGGGAAATTGTAGTGTTTTGTCTTGAAGTTTGACATCATCACTTTTGAACCACTGTTCGCACATGCTGTTATGGTTGGAGAAGCATGCCCTCTATAAATCTCTGCACCGGCACATAACTCGACACCAGCATTTATTTAAAACATTTTAGCTCTAGAAGCTTCTATATACTTTTCAAACAAGAAAACTTACAAAAGGTCAGTACAAGTAAAATTTTGTTTCTCCCCTTTGCCAGAATATGTTGTCGAAATCTTGTCGTTTTTTTTTACTTTGTGTTGAACAGTGCACCGTGGGGCAGAATGAAAATATTTTGGTAATAATTCAGCCATTTGTAAAGGGCAAGGTCGATTGATTCAAAGGTTGACATGAGCATAGCAGAGAAGTATTTGAGCTTAAGTTTCGCGCTGGGCACCATCCTCTTGCCAGGGGTGGCGCTATGTGGTCTCAAAGTTGGATACCTCGTAAAAATTGTACTTAATAATTTGTAAAAACAGAATCAGGGTACCGACAAATCAAAAATTATATTTCTTTAGTTATTGTTTATTTATTTAATAGTTAAAAATTTTTAATTTAATGATTTAATGATTTTTATTTTTAAGCTCTATCTCGGTCGTCAATTTCAACATTTCGCTACTTCATTTTTTTCCTGATGTTGCTACACAATGGAGTAGCAAAATACCGAAAATGAAAATAATTAACGACCAAGATAGAGCTTAAAAATAAAAATCATTAAATTAAAAATTTATTAAAATGTCAAATAAACTAAAATAAAAATTTGATTAACAATAAAAAAAAAAATTTATATTTAATTGCTTATAACTGACTCCTTGAAAACATAATTTATAGACTAAAGCATAATTTTGTAGGTATTAACTAGACCTTTTAGACCATAATAATTTTCAAAAATCTAGAAAAAAAATTTAGAAATAGCAACCCCTAAAAGAATTTGCTGGTGCAAGGTACCCATTTATGAGACGTCATAGCGCCACCTCTGGCAAGTGTGTGGTGCTCAGTGTCAAAACTTACACTCAAATACTACTCTGCTATTCTCATGTCAAATTTTAAATCAATCGACCTAACCCTTTACAAATGGCTGAGTTATTTCCAAAATATTTTGTTTCAGCCCTACTGTGCAGTGTAGATTATTATTTAATTTTTTAAACATAAATAAAATTTTGCAAAAAAATTTTTAATAATTTGCAAATGTAATTTATGATAATTTTACAATTTTGCTCATAATAAAATTGTGTTAAGAGTTTTAATTCAAAATAAAGTCTATAAAATATTTATCCCAGTCGGATTAAGGGCACTAATTATCACACCATAAAAAATGCATACAGAAAAGGCCGCTTATTAACCCGGCAGAATACAGAAATGCTGTAAAAATTTAACACAACTTTTCCTGACAACAGCACCTTTAAAACAGGTTATTCTCTATCGATCCCTTAATTTTTTCTCTATCAACTTTTTTTTTACTTAAAACCACTTTAATCCTTTTAAATCACATCTTTACTAAATTCTTTAAACGTTACACATTCCACTTTAAATTTGCAGAGAAAAATAATTCTTTTACATGTTTATTTTTATTTTATTAAATTTAGGTCTATTGTGCTCGCAATTTTCACCTTGTGTCAAACAAAAAAAAAATGATTTTCGCACAACAAAAAAAAAAAAAAAAAGAAGAGTGAAAAAAAAAATTTATCCTTCACATACAATAATTGACCGGGTAAATTGGGATATAGACACACACACACTAATACACTGAATGATTTATAGAGGCAAAACCAACACACATACACCGAACGAGTTTAATAAAAACGTTTTAAGAAAATCCCCGTAAGTTATTGCTTTATTTTTTTCAATTTTATTTAAGTTTTTTTTTTGCTAAAGGAATTCCTTGTTAAATTTTTTATGTGTTTTTTTTTTTGTTGTTGCTGTTTTCTTCAAATTGTATCATGTGTCCACAAATTGTTCTTTAATAGAGGAATTTTTGCCGTTAAAACAAGACTGGATGCGTCAAGATACCGTCACAAAATGAGGTCAACAAGATAGTTGAACATTGATACTACTATAATACCGTTATGTACGATGTACGTTGAGCAAAAGCAACAAACAAAAAAAACTACGACGACGACAACTCTTGCTGCAAATAGTAGAACACAGCAAAAACAACAAAAAAAACGCAACCACATTTACGAAATACAAAACCGCCCTCCTCCCACTATCTATACAACATTCTTTTACTGCTTTTCTATCAGCTGTGCAGCATCTGCTACTGCTGCAAAGTATTGCAGAAATGAAAAACAACAACAACAGCAATGAGTTTATATAGCTGGTCTAAGGATATTTTGTATTGACGGAGGAGCTGCTCGCTTTTCACACAACATTATTTTGCAAAATTCTAACATGAATTTGTTGAAGAAAAAAAGAGAAAATAAAAGAGTGAACAACAGAGAAGAGAAGATTGAGTTCTCTTAAGAGAATTCAATTCAATTGAAGGATATGAAATAAATTTAAGAGAACCAAGACAAACTAGCTGTTGCCCATTTCAATAGGTTTGTTTTCAAATTTTATTTCTGCAATTATAATAAAAAAATTTAAATTTGGAACCGCAAAGAGGTAGAACAATTTTATACCGAATTATTGGATTTTAGGTAAAATTTAGATTTTTTGATTTCTCGATTTTAGAGAGAACTTTTGGTGCAATTTCCCCTTTTTTTGTAGAATCTTGATGTTTTGTTAATTTTTCATTTATAGTAAAATTTCGATTCCTTGCTAAAATCGAAATTTTAAAGAAATTTTAAAATTAAATCACTTATGGGGACACCCTTTAACTTTTCTCATTTCAACTTTTTTTTGGTTCGTATGTCTATATCAGTTCGAAAGCTAAGTCTATACCAGTTTGAAAGTTAAGGACTTATATATATAACAAATTACGTCAATATTTTTATTGGTATTTTGCAGGGCGGGGGGTGTTGGTGTTTCCGAAGTAGACCACTAACGTAATGGATCCCTTTTCGACCTCGCTTTTGCCACAATGATTTCTCATATCCCATGGATAATTTACCTTCACTGAGTCTCTGTCACTAGCCTATTACTTACGACTGTAGTGATTTCAGAATGACGATCCTTCTCTTAATCACAGAGTCTATAACATTAAATTTGTGTCTACCCATTGGTCTTATGCACTAAACATTTACACACAAAAAAAAGGTTCAGATGGTAGCGCACCATCTGAACCTTTTTTAGGCACATTCTGCAAGTATCATTTTTCATCTTGGCCAGAGGATAGTTAACGTTACCATGACCTGGCACTAACGCAGTTAAAGGCGCCCAGATTATATCAAAGCACCTTTCTGGTCTCGCTGCTAAGTTGTAGTCAAAATTGGCAGAGTCTTTGGTAGGAATTAAACCCAAAACCACGGACACCAGCCAATCGTGACTGAAATTATTTCAGTCACGTTCAAAAAAAATAATTTTTTTATCACGACCATATATTGTTTCAGAGAACATAGTATGGTTGATGTGACCATACCACAACCATGTTTTTTCTTTTAGGATTTAGAATGATTGAAACTTCTTCTTTGAAACTGTTCTTCAAACTGATCAAACCTTTTAATAAATAAAATTTTTTTTATCTATCATCTAATTGATTGCCTTGATACTGCTTGGTAGGGCCCTAGTCTATAAGTCAAGAGGTTGCGGGTTCGATTCCCACTAAAGTCTCTGGAGATTTCTACAGACAGCCATATAATCGTGACTAAAGTAATTTTCCAAACAATAATTTTTTCATAGCGACCATATATTGTTTCAGAAAACATAGTATGGTTGATGTGACCATACCACAGTCATGGTTTTTCTTTGATTAAAACTTCATCTTGTTCTTTGAAACAGTCCTTCAAACTGATCCAAAGTTTTTAGTAACTCTAGTTTTTATCCTTTATCTTATTGAGTGCTTTAATAGTGCTTGGTAGAGTCCTAGTCTAGAAGTCTCGGGGATGCGGGTTCGATTCCCACTAAAGTCTCTGGATGTTTGCTGCAGACAATAGTGTTTCGTAGTGCCCTAATGCTTGTTAGTGCCCTATGCTATAAGTCTCCGGGTTGCGGATTCGATTCCCACTAAAGTCTTTGGGTGTTAGCTGCAGACTAGCAAAAAGCTTGTCGGCATATTATATCTTTTATTACAACTTTTAACAATCGTATTGTTGGTAACACTTTTTTCTGCAGGATTAGGTAAATAGAGAGGAAGAGCAGAGAACAGAACAAAGTAAAAGAGAGTTTGAAATGTCTTGTTATTAAAAAGGTTTTCCAAAGAAATTAATAAAATTTGGTTATCTATGCCAAACTGAGAACTAATAAAGATAATAAAATTAATTTTTAATAGTTTTTTAAAAAAATTAAAACAAAATTTAACAACTTCAAAAACTTGTTTTCTACATATGAATTTATATTTTTCATTAATTTAAATTTGAAACCGGAACAAAACTAAACAATTTACGTCACTTTTTAGTTTTTTTTTTTTTTGTTTTTTAATTCAAGCTTTTTTTCTTCCCCTCTGGTCACCCTCTTAAACACCCACTTAAAGTTGCACACTGTTTTATTGAAGTGTTCAGGTTTAGTTTTTTTATTTCTGCAAAACTCTTATAAAATATGGAGTAGATTTTAAGTTTAAGTAGATTTTAACAATAAACAAACGACCCTGAACTCAAAAGAAAAAAAACGCGTTTTTTATCCATCAGTTAAACACACAGTGGGAAGAAAACTACAGCCAACTAATTAAAGTTAATAAATAATCTTATGATTATAATTATAATCAATTTTGCAGTACAAACTCACTTTGTGTTTAATTTATAAATTTTTCTTAATTTTTTTTTTTTTATTTGTATTAGAGAAATTAATCACAGATCATTAAGAAAAACACAAAACAACGCCAAACACAAAGCGTTAAACTTATATGTACTTGTTTATTTGTATTACTTTCGTTTCCGAATCCCAACAACAATAACAAAAATAATTAAATTATTTAGAGGGCGATTTTTAATATGTGTATTGTTGAAGGAAATTGTATAATTAAACCGGTAGCTGATTGAAATTTAGCATAACGATTCGTATTTTTTTTGTTTTTTAAATTTAAATCAAACAAATACTAAATATAAAAAACGCAACCCGTATAAAATGCGTAAAATTATACACACGTAAAACTAGCGAAACTAGTAGTAACAGCAAATGTAAATCCGATACGAATGTACGTCAAACTCAAAGCCCGTTTATGAACTGAAACGTGACAATAAAAATACAAATGCAATGCAACCCTAAAAATACAGCACACACATACTGTAAGCAATTGAATACAAAAACAATTTCAAACATTTTGTGCAAAGTGTCAGTGGAAGGAAGGCATAGCAAATGGATAGAAAGGCAGACATAGAGTAGGACCGACGGATTGACAGACAGAAGCAGCAGGAAAACAAACAAAACAAAACCTTAAAATTACTCTTTACCTTTATACATTCACAATAGCACAAGTAATATGTGCAGAAATCTCAAACTCGTACTCTCCGACGAGTATTGCCAGAGTGGTGAAATTATGTGGAAAGGGTATATAGAAGTTTGTTATTGCTTTTGTAAATTCTACAATAATCGCTTGCGGTCCCAAAAGTTTTACATATTCTAGATCCCTGTAGATAGGGAAGACGATCGTCTGCGTTTGGGTTGATATAGATTTTCTGAGGAAATTAGATAAATAATGAAAAACTAATTTTCGATAAAAATTTTATCGAAACTAAACTATATTTAACTAAAACTAATTTTCGATAAAAATTTTATTTTCGATAAAATTTTATCGAAAATGAGTTTTAAAAAGTTTATCGAAATTTTTTTTTGTAAAAACTATCGAAAATCTTCTGTAATTTTTTGCAAAAATTTTAACGAAACTTTTTTGTAAAAATTTTATCGAATTTTTTTAAATATTTTATCGATTTTTTATTTTGTTAAAATTTTATATAAATTTGTTTACAAACATTTTATCAAAATTTTTTTGTTAAAATTATATCAAATATTCTTTTTTTAAATTTTATCGAAATTTTTTTTATAAAAATTATTATCGAAAATTTTTTGCAAATATTTTATCAAAAATTTTTTACAAATATTTTATTTAAAATTTTATTAAAAATTTTTAAAAAAAAATTTAAAAAAAAATTTTCGATAAAATTTTTTTTAAAAATTTATCGAAATATTTTTGTAAAAATTTTACCGAAATTCTTTTGTAAAAATTATATCGATATTTTATTGTAAAAATTATATCGATTTTTTTTTTTTGTAAAAATTTTATCGAAATTTGTGAACAAAATTTTTTTTCGAAAAGTTTTTGTTAAAATTGTATTAAAAATGTTTTGTAAAAATTTAATTAAATTTTCAGTAAAATTTTACTGAAAATTTTTTGTAAAATATTACTGAAAATTTTTTAACAGAAAATTTTCGTAAAAATTTTATTGAAAATTTTTTGTTTAAATTTTATCGAAAGTTTTTAGAAAAATTTTAGAAATTTTTTTTTAAAGTTAGGACCTTCCTGCAATCAATATTGCGTTAGGCTGGTCATACGAAAGCATATTGGGGTGGTCATTATGACCCCCATAGTGACTGCTCCTGGTTCCCAGTGAAGCACCCTGTGGGTCTATCTTTCTATAAAGGCCTTTATTACAAATCAAAACAGAAAAAAACTGCCAATCTAAAAATATTTAAAACAAAAGTGACTTATGCCACTTTCAAAATAAACGGCTCAAATATAAAAGCACTATGATACGACGGCTTGGCTGTTTCTTGTTTATAATGAATTTAGTATCAGTAACATTTTAACATTTTTGAGGTTCCCTGCCCAAAGAAAGCGAAGGAAGTAAGTGAAGGTATCTCCAGAACTGTACTACTTAAAGATTTAATAAGATTTTCACAGAAGGTGAGCGCTTTAGAGTATAGTTTTTGGGCATAACCGCGAAGGGGGAGGGGAAGTTTACTTGACATCCCCTAACCTGGTATAACACTATTTTTGTGAACACTTTACAGGTCATACCGTTTAACATAGCTAAATGAAATCCAGGATGTATATGGAGATGTAGAGCTGTATAATTTTTGTCATAATCAGGAATGGGGGAGAGGTAGTTTATTTGACACCCAAAATCGAAAATAACTATTTTTCGAATCGAACACACTTTGAACTTTTATTCTTTATATTTGTTTCCATGAGGTATGGTAAAGTTTCGTGCAGGCAACAATTTATTCCATTGGCAAAAATAAAATAAAATAAATAAATAAATAAACTGCAGATTTTTTAATCTATTATTAATCTACAATTCAATTAAATGACATTGCGATTGAGAGATTGTCAGTAAGAGCTACTAAGTACACTTAAAATATAATTTCCTATGATTTGTAGCCTCTAACTAAATAAAGTTTTTTTGTTAAAATCATATGGCAACGCTGACCAGAATACTAAAATTTCTCTTTCACATCTCATTCGTTTTTGTTTTGCTTCTTCTCTTTGTTTTGCTAAGTTTTATATCTGAATAATATTTATTTACATCCAATCCACAATACACAACAGTTAATGGTGCTTTGAATGGTGAATAGTTACAGGCAAAACAAAACAACAACAACAAAAATGTGGTAAAAAATTATTCATTCATTCATTTAAAATTCATGCCTTCCACAGCTATGATAAACAAAAAATACCGGGTGTTTAATAACAATTGGGAGTTAATTGTTAGATATTTATTAAAACATTTTATATATGTACTCGTATGTGAAAATACAATTTTATTCAGCTAAAAATAAGGTAGTGTGCTTGCCTATCAGCTTGCGGATTATGGGTTCGATTCCCACCAATGTTTCACTACAACGTTAGATGTGCTCAACAAATTAAGTTTCAAAACAACTTTCATTAGAAAATTGTATTATGAAAACCAAAATATAGTACAATTTTCAAAAATTTGGGGGGGGGGGGGGGGGTGGTGCGACTGCATGTCTGGAGGGGGCATTTCACCCCCAGAATGACCTTTCTACGCCAATGCCAACAACTCTCAGACATACAGATTAGCGCAGTCTATGAATCTAAAATTTATTTTTAAATATCATACAGAAAATTAAGAAGTTACAAACTACTGTACACGTAATGAGTACTAATATGTATACTTTTGACTTGGTATTCGGTTCCAAAGTACTTTAGCGCTGAGTCAACTCGTTTAGAGAAATAATTTAAATTTCCTAATTAGATTCAATATTCAAGCTTTACTAGATATAATATTAAAACATCCCTGTCATATTACTTTATTTTATTAAAGACTAGCTGTGCCCGCCACTTCGTCAGCGTCCATACAATATTTTGTTCGATTTTGCTTTGAAAGCAATCCACACCAAGGACCGTTACTTTTTAGTGCTAAAGTTATGGTTTATGTATTTGCTTATACTTATACTATAAAGGGCCTCATCACTACTGAAATACCCCGCTTTCGAAAATAAAAAGCGCCTTAAAATATGCAGTACTTTTAAAAAAATCCCGCTTTCAAAAATAAAATGTTTATGCATATCTGTAAAATTGCGTACTTTCACTGCTTTTTCTCCACTTTCTCTAGGAAATAAGATATTTGTGCGGAAAAAAGTATCCTTTATTTGAATCGGGATACTAAGGTACTATTCAGTAGTTTTTACGTGATGCGAACACAGACGGACAGACAGAAAAAAAGTTACTTGTTTTTTATACACTAGCTGTGCCCCCACAGGTTGTGTGCGTCCTGACAATATTTTGTTCGATTTTGCTTTTAAGACTCTTACTTATTTGCATTATATAAAGGACCCACCCCTGGATAAAATTCTATTCTATTAAATACAAATTCTATTCACTTGCCTATTTGGCAGTTAGTAATTCATATTTTATCATTAATCTAAAACAACGCCATCTGTTGTGCATCCGTGTGTAAATATCCCGCTTTCAATTCAGCAGTGTATAAAATATCCCGCTTTTAAAAATAAAAGATGCCTTAAAGTATGCAGTATCGTTAAATAGATTAAAAAAATCGGAGTACTTTCACTGCTTTTTCTCCACTTTCTCTTGGAAATGAGATATATTTACGGAAAAAAATATCCTATATTGGAATCCGGATACTAAGGTACCTCCTCAAAAAATTGTGTTAATATCTATCCTGTAGTTTTTACGTGATGCGAACACAGACAGACAGACAGACAGACAGAGAGGAAATGAGTTACTGTTTTATTATATGTATAGATTCTTCTTCCTCTATCCTCCTATGAGTCTGAGTTTTGAAAACATACATATCCTATTTCACACAGTTTAAGATATAGATCTATTTATATTTTAAAATTCATTAAAATTGAATCAGCCTTTTAGAGAGGATTAATACAAACTTGCAGAGTTTGTAATACAGTCTTTTGAAACATCTATTCGATTTTGCTTGATCGACGATTTGGTGCGTCTGAGAACTGCAGCTTGGTGATTATCAAAATTTGGATAGTTTATATATACAAATGGTATGATCGTATGTAATTGGCTGTCAGCACTACTAAACTATATACATTCTAATTTTGCATTAACTATATGAGAATTATGACATATTGCTGTTTTACAAATTTTTAGTACAAATCGACATTCACACAACTCCACAAAACAGAGAACAACATAAAAGCATTTATTTATTTAATAAAAACTCCTCAAGCCAAGCAAACGTTTTACATTTGCTAATTTTCCTTGAAATTTAAAGATGTCTATTCATTTTGATCAAGGCATTTTAAAGTATATATTGTTTAAATATGTGACAATTGTTTATATTCCTTTAGGAAGATTGGTTTAGGTACTTGACCAAGAGGTCAATAGATGTATACTATTGAGTGGATATTCGAAATTAATTTAATTGTTGTAATATTAGCATATTTGTTCGAATGAACTTTAAACTTTGAGTGTCATAGCAATAAATCTGTTTCACATCTACATCTAGAATAAATATTATTTTTCTCATTCCAATTACAAATAATAAACTACAATAAATATGCAAAAATATACAACAAAAACAAAATAAAAGTGCCCCTTAGTTGATTTGTCACTCTTACTTCCCCAAAAAAAAACAGTGGAGATTGCCATTCCAATTACCAGTTCGCAGTGAGATTTGTTTTACTTTCCATGAGACTCATTCATATGCATGAGATTGTTGTATTTAGTTGTAAAAAATAGTAGAAGGTTTTAAGGTTGTTTAATGCACAGGAAGCCATACGGACACTTATAAATTAACAGACATCCCAGCAAACACTTAATATGACATTATGATTTTACATTAAAATTTTGAGCGTTTTGTCATTGGTAATAGAAGTTTTAATTGAATATTGATTGGAACTCAAGTTATTGTTACAAGTTAAAGGAAAACTATCTGATATATTATTTGTTCTTCATTTGATATCAAATGTAATTTTCAAGCCATTTGAAAACATAAAAATTAAGTCGAAAATATTTGAAAATTCTGTTTTGAAATTTCATAATTTCAAGTTATTCTAAAAACCAAATTTGTTTTTTATTTGGTATTAAATTTAATAATTAGAGTATTTCTAAGTTATGATAGCAAATGGCATACAGTTTTTGTTTTTTTTTTTTTTTTAACCAAAATTATAATTTAATTTTTAAAATTATTCTTATTTTATTAAAGGTACCAAGGTACCTCCTTAGACTTCCCCCTGGCGGCTGTTTACTAGCGAGTTTGGAGGATAAACTACATAATGGTTGATAGATAACCGTATCAGGAAGCATCATGTGGTATGCTATCGGACGCGTCCTCAGGTTGCGGATAGTGAAACACCCAGTAGATATGCTGGGCAGCTGCGAATAATACCAACAACACCAAACAAGGAGTCGCGGTCAATTCCAGCGGTTCTGAGGGAAGAGTCTTGAACTAAATATCCACCCAACAATAAAGCAGTCTTTGGTATGCTTTAACCGGCAGCCCGGTACTCGGATGCGATTAGCCAATAACTAGTCGACACAACTTATTACAAACGAAACCACTTCCTTAGACTGATTAGTAGTACGATATTCTATCCGCCTAGTGGTTGCGGCTTCCCCCCCAAAAGACGCTGATAAAAGCTTCTCAGATATTGTTGACATTAACCAAAAAAAAAATTACATACATGCCTTTTGAGAACAACGTTTGACAACACTTGAGAACAACTTTTGAGAAAAGGTTGTAAGTAAAAACGTTTGAAAGCAAATTTCTTTTTGTTAAAAAATCTATTATCCTTAGCATATGTTAACAATATTTTCAAAGTAAGATTTCGATTTCAAATCATTCTCAATTTAAAATGAAACCTGTGTGTTTGCTGGGATAAAGTTCACCATACACAAATAATAAAAGCAACCAGGGGTGGGAAATTTTGTTTTTTAAATGGCACTAAAAAAACTGTTCACATTTGTTTGTTTTTTCCTCTAGTTTTTCCACATTTAATTTTAAGCCGAAATATCGTATCAAGCCCATTCTGCTTAGATCCAACGAATGTTTCCACTTCCAGAAGAGTTAGTTCCAGATTTGAGTCGAATGAAAAGATGATCTTGCAACAGAAGACGTTTTTGAGAGCCTTTCGTGCTAGATTTTCTTCAACAAAAAATCAATAATTATTTTCAACAATCTAGACCCTGTCTTATACACCATTGGTGGAAAGGGATACATATATGTATACCCTTTTCATAAGTATACGTTTGTTTGTTATACCATTTGTAGTTTCCACAATATTAAATTCCTACCCCATAAATTATGTACTATATATTTTGGATTCTTATACATAAGCAAGTCGATTTTCCGATGTTTGTCTGTTGGGTTGAAATCAATTTTTCCAAGGCGCCAGAACAAAAAGAGAAAAACTAATTACATTCATCTGTCCGGAGCAGTTTTGTAAGATTTGCTATTTGAATCCTGCAACATTGATCCATAAATGGCAGAGATATGATTCAAATATTGATTATTTGTTTTTTTTTAACAAATTATTTTTTTATCACGATGCATTTGCTGCAGCGATTCTCAAATTTGTTAAGCTCTACGCAATGTAAGACTTCGCTTGTTTATTTTCTAGAGTCTTTGAATTATCTGTTTAAAAATTTCCCTAAAAAGTTTTTACTCGTTTTTTTGCAGCAGATTACTTTTTTTAAACTCTTGGGCTTCTTACATAATTTTGCAAAGGTTTAATTACGATGGTCAGTTACCATCGTAAATTTTAAAACTGTATAGAACACAAAGTATAATCTTTTTTACTTTATCAGAATGATATATATTCTCTGATCCGCTATAGCCTTTAATAACAATTATTTTACTTTTTATTATCCCTCAATACTTAGTGTTTAGATTGATGATCAAAAAAAAATTTCCATAATTCTATTTAGTTACTTGGATGCTAATAAAGACCGTGGCGGTTCGTTAAATAGATATTATTTTCCTAAAGCCTATAAGAACTACATTTTACTGGATTTTTCACAATTTTAAAAATAATAATTTTTTGTAGATAAAGATATATAATGTCAATAGTATCTTTGAATCTGTAGCAAAAAAGAATAACTCGACTTAAGCTCTTAAGTTTTATTATTGTGAATAACTCATGTTTTATGTTTGAGAACTTAAAACGACAATATTCTTAATTTATACTGATCCGACAGAAAGAAATATCTTTAACTGCAATGGAAGGTAATAAGTTAATAAGAACCAGCTACCAAGCCATAAAGTGGTCTACTTTAATCCTTGTAGCCACAGATATATTGTTAAAAAGTGTCTTTGCTAATAAAATAAAAGAACTTTATACCTTTTTCAGAGACTAGCTCTTATCTATACATATAATAAAATAGTAACTCATCCAAGTTTGTCCTTCATTGTTTGTGTTCGCATCACGTTAAAACTACTGGATGGATTTTAACAAAATTTTGTGAAGAGGTACCTTAGTATCCAGGTCCAAATATAGGATAGTCTTTTTCTCACAAATATCTTATTTCAAGAGAAAGAGGACAAAAAGCAGTGATAAACGCAATTTACGGATTAAAGGTGCTAAAATTTTCGATTTAAAAGTGGGATATTTTCAACACGGGTTTTTTCAACACTTTTACATATTCATTACCCACCTTTTTATTTTTGAAAGTGGGATATTTGAGAAACTATTAGGTAACAGATGGCGCCAGTTGATTAAAATTTGTATTTTTACTTTGTGGAATTACAATATTTTAAACACCACTTGCAGAGGTTTACAACAATTTTAAGATTTTTTTTATAAATTTTAAAATTTTTATAAATTTTAGAATATGAATACTATGGTACTATGATACGAAGAGTGCTGATGACGGACGTAGCTGTCTAGGAAATGCATTCCACTCTGCTGGTGTCTAATTTGTTCTTTATCTTTTTATAATTAAGAACTTAAGCCTAAATAATTAATTTATTATTTTAGAATTTAATATATATGTATATTAAATACATAAACCATAACTGAAGCATTTTAAGAGTAAGAGTCTTTCAATTGATTTGGAATATTTTCAGAGCAAAACCGAGCAAAATATTGTCAGGACTCCCACGACGTGGCGGGCACCGCTACCCTATACATATAATAAAACAGTAACTCGTTTCCTGTCTATCAGTCTGTGTTCGCATCACGTAAAAACTACCGGATATGTTTCAACAAATTTTTGGGAGCAGTGAAAGTACGCCGATTTTTTTTACCTATTTAAAGGTACTGCATACTTTAAGGCATCTTTTATTTTTAAAAGCGGGATATTTTAAACACGGATGCGTAACAGATGGCGCTGTTTTAAAATAAGGACAAAATATGAACTGCTTACTGCCAAATAGCCATTTGAATAAAATTTGTATTTGATTTGTATTTTTACTTTGTGGAATTACATTGTTATTAAAATATTTTAAAGACCTTTTACAAAGCTTTATAGTAATTTTTAAAATTTTATGTAGAATTTTATTTAGAATTTTATCTAGGGATGGGTAACTTTATATAAAGTAAATACCTAAGAGTCTTAAAATTTGATGTGAATTTACTTTCAAAGCAAAATCGAACAAAATATTGTCAGGCTGGACGTTCGCAGCATTTGTGGGCACATCTAGTATTTACATATTTTCAAACATGTGAAAAAATTTAATGTTAATACTGCCGTCTCTGGTACAGACAACACATATACATTACTAAGAATACCACTTTAACTACTTGATAATAATAAAAATAAACATAATAAACATAAATAAAAATAATAATCAAAATAATAAAGCAGTAAATATGAAAAACTTTATAAGAAGAGCACGTAAAAAGCATGGGAAATGTCAGGTTATGTGAAAATGTATCGAAAATTTTCACACACACACACTTACACACATTTATATGGTAAAAATGTATGTGGTATACATACCACAGCTAATACTCGTATATGATTTGTTCCTATATTCTTCAAAAATTTGTTTGACAAGTAAGAGCAAGTTTACAAAATATTTTTTTATTTTATTTGAGGAATTTTTTGTTGAAAGATTGGCTGCTTGAATGACTGGATGGTTGGACGTCGTTCGTTGTGCTCAAAAGTTTATTAAGAAAGTTTTGCAAATGTCTACAAAGAAATTATTTAATAATAAATCATAACAGAGCAATTGAATCAAATCCAAGAATGCAAATATCGTCAATTGATGGCTGCAATGTATGTAGATTTTAACCACAAAATTATTCTTGACTTTATGTAGAACTTTATTGCTTAATTTTAATATTTATGACTTTTTAAGGTTAAAGGAAATTAAAAAAAAATTATAGGCAAAGTTGAAATTCATAATCAAAAAAAAAAAAAAAGAATATTTTCTTAAAGTGCCGTAAAATAAAGGTCATGATGTAAAAAGGTATAGTGTTTTTGCAAATTCCGCCACAGTTTTGCCTTTTGTTGCAAACAAATAAGATTTTCTCTAGTTAAAATTCGCAGATTTTTCGCAAAAATATCTTAATATCTTAAAAGCAGTGAAAGAACGCCGATTTTTTTACCGATTTAAAGGTGCTGCATACTTTAAGGCATAATTTATTTGTGAAAGCGGGACATTTTAAACACGGTTGCGCAACAGATGGCGTTGTTTTAAAATAATGATAAAATATGAATTACTTACTGCCAAATAGACAATTGAATAAAATTTGTATTTGATTTGTATTTTTACTTTGTGGAATTACATTGATATTAATAAAATATTTTAAGCACCTTTTACAGAGCTTTACAATAATTTTTTTATATTAATTTTATTCAGGGATGGGTAACTTTATATAAAATAAATACCTAAGTCTTAAAATTTGAATTACCTTCAAAGCAAAATCGAACAAAATATAGTCAGGACGCACACAACGTTTGAGGGCACATCTAGTTGTAAATACGTCACTATTTAGCATAATCGTACTCAAAACGTTTTGACGTACGACCATAATTTGTGTCGAAAAAGAGAGTTATTTTATTCCCGTACATCAAGAAAAAAATGCGCGGTCAACGATTTTCGTCGCCAGAAGATGCTCTTAAAGCGTTCAAAAACCATGTTTTGGAGGTGTCTCAATCGGAGTGGAAAAAGTGCTTGGTCAATTGGTTTGAGCGCATGCAAAAGTGTATAGATCATGCTGGAGAATACTTTGAAAAATAATAAAACCATTTTTAATGATAAATATTAGCATTTTTATTATTAGGCCAAAAATATATATATATAGCAGCCCTCGTATGTTTATTGCTGACATTTATTAAATTGTGTGTAATGGTTGCTACAAGATTGATGTAAATAACAGCAAATACTCTACTCCGAGACTTAGAGGGACCATTGTGATCCCTTCAGCTAGCTTAAACTTAACAAAAAAAAAAATGTCCTGATACCTATGACTTAGCCATCCGATTTTCCTCATAAAGCTTACTACAACCTCCAGTTTGCACAGAGCGATATTGTCTAGCCCGACGTAAAATCTTTCGCCATACCAAGCAGTAATACAAAATGGGTTCCTACAGAAATCCAATGTAACGGTGACCTATCTACTGGTTCTATCTTTAAAGCCGCAATGGCCAGTGATCACACCTACCACGACTTTTAGAACTGCAATCATCCCTATCTATTTAGGACCGATTAGTTCTCCATACTACCCATTGGGATGTAAATAGATGTTAGAAAATTGATATTAAAATTTTACGCTGATAAAAACTCACTTCAGCTTCCCGGCCATTATAAATTTCTATTTATATAATGAAAATTTACAGAGAAAACCGCTCGCCGAGAAAAGAATTTAAAGAAAAGAACGCCATTTTGTAAACGCTGTTAGAGGAGATCCTAAATCATTTACTCCTAAGATACGATATACATGATACATCGACAAAATATTACAAATGTAAAAAAAATGCAGCCAACAAATAAAGAGGAGGATTTGGATAGACCAGAGATGGAATAATGTTTTATTTGGTGGAAAATAAATTTTTCTCTCAGCAAGACAATGAACCCAAGCCTGCGACATGTTTGGTTAAGGCATGGCTTCTATAGCTTAGTAAGCAACATAAAATTCTAATGCATTCTTAATCCTATAGGCATTTGTTAGATATAAAGACTCAAAAGCACACTATCGGATCAACAGAATCAATCAACCGAATCGAAGAAATTAGGGAAAAATGCTACAAATGGATTAGTAGGAACCATGCTTCCACATCTAGAAACAGCAATTAATACAGGTGATGGACCTAAAAACCACTAATTTAATTTATTTTATTAAGTGTACGCAAACTTTTTTCTTTCACTGTACATTTTTAATACAAATAAATTATTTCCATAAAAAAAATTAATCAAATTAACTTTTATTCCCAATAAATAAAGGATTTTGCTGAAAATTTGCCAGTAGCCTTTTGTAACTCCACATTTAGGTCTAGTTGATTAATTGTGAGTGCCAGCCTTTTTTGGCTTTGTGCAGACATACTGAAATGATGTGCAAAATAAGAGCTCAAAAATTATTTATTTTTTTTTTTTATTTTTTATACAAACTTTTTGACTTCCTCTCAAACATTTTTGAACTAAAATTTTTAAATAAATTCTAGAACTTATGAATTTAATTGAATTCGTCATTGTAATAAAAGTATTATTAATAAAAAAAAAACCTATTAAGTGTAGTTGCTACTGAAAAATTAATATGATCACGAATAAGAAAGACACACAATAAAAAAAGGAAATGAATAAAGAAAAAACTTAAGCAATAAACAATGCCATAGAATAAATTAACGAGAAATAAAAAATAAAATAAAAACAAAACAACTGATCTTTGCGTCATTAAGAATGCGATGCACATGAATATGCTCAACGACCAGTCATACAAAATGATGAAATGAAATCACAAAAAAAACACAAATCGAAAAAAACTTAAATAAAAAATTACTAAAATAAATGAAAACACTTGCCCGCTTATAATCCCGTACGTATGCATTTCCCCATTTGGCTGCCAGCACATTTCTTGTAATGAGCTCATTTAACTTATGAGCAGAATCCCATCACACACACATACACACACACACACACACCCAACCCACTCTCATACTCATGTCCACACACAAACCCATAATCGTAATGCAGTCGTAATGTGCCACCTCAACGGATAAAATCTTCACAGCACATTTGGACTTGCACATTTTTATATACAAAAAGTGAATAAAACTGAAATAAAACATGTTTGAAGCACACATGAGGCAGATACAAAATGCAACACTAAGCAAGAACAAAAACAAAAATAAAAAAAACGAACATGCAATTCCATAAACAAAAAATAAAAATATTCAAAATATTTTAGGATGAATCATCAACCGCATCATCTAAGCGGCACAGTGGCTACGAAGGGGATTGTATCTTTACTCTAGAGTAGTCTAGCGATAAGCAAATCAAAAAATATATCGATCTATGTGTCGATACTTTTAACAGTTTGTATAAAAAAGTCGATATTTATCGCCACATCTGTCAATCTTGATTGTACGTAATCCCGAAAATTCAAAAACTTATAAGACTCGACAAAACTAACTTTTTATCTATATTTCAAAACTAGCTGTACCCACACACGTTGTATGCGTCCTGGCAATATTTTGCTCGATTTGCTTCGAAATTAAAACACACCAAATTTTAAAACTCTTACGTATTTACTTTATATAAAAGTACCCATCCCTGGATAAAATTCTAAAATTTATATAAAATTCTAAAAACTTACTATAGTCCATTTTGGTTGGGTATCAAAATCTTATACGAGGACTTTTGTCGACGGTGCCTCGGTGGGCGATTAGGTAGTGTGCTAGTCTATCAGTCCGGAGTTGTAGGTTCGATTCCCATCAAAGACTCAGGAATTTTTTACTACAAGTTGGCAAGAAGACCATTGGTTAACTGCGTTAATACAGGTCACAGGCTCTCAATTATAAAACGGCCAAGTTAATGTCAGTAAGACTGTGCTTAGAAAAAGACTTTGAACCACGGGTAGACACATATTATATGGAGATGCTGTGGATATCTAGTCTGAATGAAATGTTAGCAATTACCATAGACTCTGTGATAAAGAAGAATGTCGACATGTATCAGTCGCCCGTCTGAAATCACTACAGTCGAGAGTAAAAGGCTAGTGACAGCACGACACTCAATGAATATAAGGTATTCATAAATTTACAGTGCGATACGAGGATACCATTGAGGAACGAAGGAGGTCGAAAAGGAACCCGTGATATTAGTGGTCTGCTTCGGTATCCCCCCACACAAAAAAAAGTAATTGCATCCGTTGTGTACCACTGTGCTGCATATTTTCATCATAATTATCATACATTCAAATTTAATTGTGTGTAAGTTTAACGCAAGAATTTCCTGATGCATTTAGCTGAGATGTTGGCATTGCTGTTGGTGTAAACAAAAAAAAAAAAAAAATATAAAAACAAAATAAAAGGAACAAACAAACATAAACCAAATAAGACTTGTAGTTATGTATATTACTTAGCAGTACCCACTTGACCACGGCTTTTGTTTAAGGTATTGCCTTCGAGCTGATATCGAATGTTTTGCGTACCACGACAGACCGATTGGTAGCGCGCTAGTCTATCAGCCAAGAAGTTGCAAGTTTGATTCCCGCCAAAGACACCGTGTGTTTTCTGCAGACAAGCAAAAAGCTGCGCACTAGTCTATCAGCCTAGAGGTTGCGAGTTTGATTCCCGCCAAAGACACCGTGTGTTTTCTGCAGACATGCAAAAATCTTCGCAGTGGTAGTGTTGTCTTTATAAAAAAAAAAACAATCGAAGTCGACATTCAAATGTGAATCGAAAACTCACGACTACCAAGTCGTTCCGTTTTGTTTCAAAACAGCTACAGAGTTCGATGATTGCTCTTCATATTATACATAAAACTTTGGATATAAATTAACGACACCCTTACGAGTGTTTATTGTCGAGAAAATGTCGAAAATATTTCATGTAAATGAATATTCGTTATATTTTATATTATCGCTAATTTATAAAACATTTTCATTTCGGGAATTCTTCACTTTTATTTTTTTTTTTTTCGAATGTCAGGTCAAGTGGGTACGGACATTAAGTCATATTCTTAAGAATTTGGTCACTGTATGATGACGGAAAATAAAATGAACAAGAAAACGCTAAACACAATCACACACACTGGCACTTTGGCACAAGAAAAATTGGCGCAACTATTGTTGGAAAATTAAATTGAGGCAAATTAAAACATTTAATACAACAGCAATAACACACAAAATCACATGTTTACAAAGTGTAAAGAGAATGCTCTTACACCCTCTTGTGTATACAGCTCTCTCTTTTTTCTCTTTCACATCATTGTCTGACAGAAAAAATTACCATCTGCAGACTGCAGTTTGTAATATAAAATTAATGAGAGGCGTGGTGAGTTTGTGATAATTCTTATAATTTTTTGACCTTTTAATTCCCAACTCTCTTATTAAACCCTTACCGTAGGTGGAAGTAGGTGGGTATATATAAGTTTGTCATTCCGTGTGTAGTTTCTACAATATTCACACCCGACCCCATATTCTGGATCCTTATACATAGAGATTTTAATTAAGCCATGTCCGTCTGTGTTCGGGTTGAACTCAACTTTGCTAAGGACCAGAAGAGATACAGAAAATTTTAGGCCACCATCTACCAGGTTTACTTTCGTAAATTTCGTTAATGCAATTCAGCAACATTAGACCTTTTCATTCGAGGATGCGGGCAAAAAACTACGCCCACCTATGTTTTTGCACGTTGTTCTTAATTTTTTCAGTTGTAATGATTCTCTTTTTTTTTCTTTTTGTTGTTTAATAAATATTAGACCGCGACCAGTAGATCGCATGGATTATACTGATATACTGATTTCGGGTTTGTTTTTTCTGCGTTGATTTATATTAAAGGCCTTCATCGAAAGCAATACACATAGAGACTGCCAATAGAACCACAAGTTGCCCCCTAAGTCACATTTTCAAAATGTTATAAAAATGTTCACAAATACTTTTGGAAAAAAGTGTGAACACAGTTTGTTAGTATGATCTATTATCTTCCTATTCGTACTGGTTTGATTCCCTGAGATGAAAGGGTTTGGAAACAGTAACCATATTTCTTAAAAAAAGTCCGAAAATCTGTGCAGAATACGTACTAAATGTATGGGAAAACTTTTTTATCGCATGCTATATTTTTTCAATTTAAAAAAAAATGGTTTTTGTCTCTGCTAGTTAAATACGTATTTATCTTCACACACATAAAATTTAAAATAAAAATTAAGTAAAAATGGGAAAATAGGGAAAAATGTAGCAAAAAATTCTACATTTTTATTAACATACAGAAGTTAGGCCTTATTAGGTTAAAGATAATAATCAACATAATAAAATACATACAACGTAAAAAATTATCAATAATATTTTTACAAAAAATTTTTCGATAAAATTTTTAAAAATATTTTTGATAAAATTTTTATAAAAAATGTTTGATGAAATTTATATTACAAATTTTTCAATAAAATTTCAACAAAAATTTTTCGATAAAATTTTTACAAAAAAATTTCGACAAATTTTAACAAAAAAATTGCGATAAAATTTTTACAAAAAAATTTCGACAAATTTTAACAAAAAAATTTCTATAAAATTTTAACAAAAAGTTTTCAATACAATTTTTCAAAAAATTTTCAATAAAATTTTTACAAAAAAATTTTCGATAAAATTTTAAAAAATTTTATAAAAAATGTTTAATGAAATTTTTATTACAAATTTTTCGATAAAATTTCAACAACAATTTTTCGATAAAATTTTTACAAAAAAATTTCGACAAATTTTAACAAAAACAATTTCAATAAAATTTTTACAAAAAATTTTAACAAATAATTTTCGATGAAATTGAAAAAAAATTCAATAAAATTTTAACAAGAAAAATTTCAATAAAATTTTTATAAAAATATTTCAGTTAAATTTTTATAAAAAATTGTCAATAAAAATTTTACAAAAAATTTTCGATAAAATATTTATAAAAAATTTTCGATAAAATTTTTATAAAAAATGTTTAATGAAATTTTTATTACAAGTTTTTCGATAAAATTTCAACAATAGTTTTTCGACAAAATTTTTACAAAAAAATTTCGACAAATTTTAACAAAAAAATTTCGATAAAATTTTTACAAAAAATTTTCTATAAAATTTTAACAAAAAGTTTTCAAACAATTTTTCAAAAAATTTTCAATAAAATTTTTACAAAAAATTTTAACATATAATTTTCGATGAAATTGAAAAAAAAAAATTCAATAAAATTTTAACAAGAAAAATTTCAATAAAATTTTTATAAAAAAAATTCAATCAAATTTTTATAAAAAATTGTCAATAAAAATTTCATAAAAAATTTTCGATAAAATATTTACAAAAAATTTTCGATAAAATTTTTACAAAAAATTTTCGATAAAATTTTTACAAAAAATTTTTGATTAAATGTTTACAAAAAATTTTCGATAAAATTTTTACAAAAAATTTTCGATAAAGTTTTTACAAAAAATTTTCGATAAATTTTTTACAAAAAATTTTTGATAAAATTTTTACAAAAAATTTTTGATAAAATTTTTACAAAAAATTTTCGATAAAATTTTTACAAAAAATTTTCGATAAAGTTTTTACAATAAATGTTTGACAAAATTTTTACAAAAAATAAATTATTAAGTAAAAACCGAATGTACATATAGTATTGTGAAATTGGGAAATATAACAGAGTAAGGAAATATGTAACAATACTATTTTGAGGGGTATATAAGATTCGGTATGGCCGAACAAAGCACTCTTACGTGTTCATTTTAAAATTAACTTTTTCTTAATTTTTCTTTCTTGGGCTTTTAATTGTTCATTAGGTTAATAATAAAGCAAAAATATTTGACATAAAGTCCGTATAATTTAATGAAATTTTCTAACTATAAATTACTAACAACGACCGGATGAGGCTTTCGGGGAGTAGCTGTGGTTTGGGCCTCCAATGCAAGATGGGCAATTTATTCATTCAAAATAACTCTTTTTGTATCTTCTATTTAGAAGTTCTGGAGTTTTTAAATTGCGCCGTAAAGTAATTCGGCTACGCAACCATTGAAGATATAGATGAAAACGGTATGCTGTTTCAACAGAATAATTGATGCCACAATTGAGATTCGAATTTACTAAATACTGACAGTAACTAACACTCATTATACAAACATATCTATATAAAATAAAAATACATGTTGCAGGACAAAAGGCTTGATTAGACGGAAACACGTAAGAAACTAGTTAAAAAGGATATTCAAAAGGGGAGTTGGAATATTCCTGAGGTAAACTATTTTCATTTAATTTATAAGTACTTTTGTTTGCTCTACACGCACATTGTGGGCTGCTATCGGGTAAAATCATTATAATATTTGTTTGTATATTTTTTTTGCGTGCTTATCTTCTTGAAATGAAAATTTCATAAAATTGTTTCCTTTTCCGCTTCTTTAATATTTAATGTCAAATAAGAAACAGCCTTAACAGCCAGTTTACATGTTTAAATTGTGTACTTAGTAAAGGAGGTGGCGAAATTCACAAAAGATTTGAATTTGAAATCGTCCTAAGCGGTAAAACACATTTTTGTTTCGTCAAAATTGCCGTACACAGAAAAAAAAAATTTTTTTCCTATTAACAGCTTTAATTAGTTTCAGATACAAATTTAATTAATTTTTTAATTGATTCCATTATATAACTAATTAAGAATAAATTCAATAATATTTAAATTAAGTAGATAATTGAATTAATTACAAAATAAATTAAAGTTTTATCTGAAGCTAATTAAAACTGTTAATAGGAGCAAAAATTTTTTTCTGTGTATTTGAAGTTTAGAGAACCCAGATGTAATTGTCATTTGGTGATGAAGATTTTCGGAGTGGCTGGATTATCAATAACTGGTATTGGTGTTCGACATCACACGATCAACAGTTGCATGACACTAATGTTGGCAACATATGGTTTCAAGAAGACAGTGTCACATGCCACACTAGCCGTAAAACAGTTATATTACAGCATAAAGCGTTATCTGATAAAAGTTAGCCCATATCGTTCACACCAATTGATTTTTTTCTATGATAACAGGCAAAGTGAAGTTTCTGGAAAATGTTTCTTTAATATAAATTTCCAAAGCATTTGACAAGGTATGTGGGAAAGGCTTAATATATAAGTTAAACCAACTGGCAACCCAAAATTACCCGGCATTGTATACTTTTGTACTTTGCTGACGACACCACTTTTTTAACCATTCACGAAAGTTCACAAGTACGAGTAGCATAACGATATCTACAAGACCATATCTATATTTATAAGAAAACAGTAACTTGTTTCCAGTCGCATCACCCATCACATAAAAAATTTTATTTCCAAGAGAAAGGGGAAAAAAGCAGTGAAAGTTCGCCGATTTTTTTTACCAATTGAAAGGTACTGCATACCTTAAGGCATCTTTTATTTTTTAAAACGGAATATTTTAAAAACGGTTGCGCAGCAGATGGAGCTGTATAAAAATAGTGACAAAATATCAATTGAAATCGGGGTATTTTAAACACAATTGCGCAACAGATGACACTGTTTTAAAATAATGACAACATATTAAATGAAAGTGGGATATTTAAATACTGTTGCACAACAGATGGCGCTGTTTTAAAATAATGACAAAATATGAATTACTTACTGCCAATTGAATAAAATTTTTATTTGATTTGTATTTTTGTCGAATACAATTTTATTAAAATATTTTAAACACCTTTTACAGAGCTTTACAACAATTTTAAGAATTTTATCCCAGGATGGGTACCTTTATATATACCGTATACATGAAATACTATGAAAGCATGAGTTTTAAAATTTCGTGTGGATTACTGTCAAAGCAAAATCGAAAAAATAATATCAGGACGCACACAACGTATGTGGGCACAGCTAGTATTCAATATGTGTGTGATGATAAGTACGTCGAGTTAAATATGTTTAACAAAAAAAATATAGCATGCGATAAAAAAGTATACCCATTTACTACATATTCCGAAATGAATTTCGAACTTTTTTCAAAAATATGGTTACTGCATCCCAACTTTTCCCTCTCAGGGAATCAAACCTGATAAAAGAAGAAGAAATAAATAGATCGTACTAATAAGTACGGTCTCAGCTTCCATACAAATTGTAATTGTGAAAATATTTATCTGAACGAAATAGCTACTGTGTCTAAATCCTTTTATTTTACAGAAATCAAACCTGGTGAAATAGGAAGAAAAATTTTATAAAATTAAATTTGGACAAAGTGAGACCACCCAGGGTTTTTAGAATTGTCTTCCTTATCCTCCAGTTTTGATTTCCTGAGATAGAAGGGTTTGTACTTAGTGCGTATTTCCCTCTGAGACTCACACAGAAAAAAATGTATTCACCAATTAAAGATTTTAATTGGGTGTAAATTAAAATTTAATTAAATAATTAATTGAATCAATTAATAATTAATTGAATCAATTAATAATTAATTGAATCAATTAATAATTAATTAAGTCAATTAATAATCAATTGAATCAATTCATAATTAATTAAGTCAATTAATAATCAATTGAATCAATTAACAATTAATTGAGATAATTAATGATTAATTAAGTCAATTAAAATTTATTTCAATCAATTAATAATTAACTGAATCAATTAATAATTAATTGAGTCAATTAATAATTAATTAATTCAATTAATAATTATTTGAGTCAATTAATAATTAATTGAATCAATTAATAATTAATTAAATCAATTAATAATTAATTGAATCAATTAATAGTTAATTGAATCAATTAATTATATAATTTTTTTCTTCTGTTACAAACAAATATATATTTGAAATAATTAAAAAATTAATTGAACTTTAAATTAAAACTGATTACAACTTTTAATTTAAGAAAGTTGGAAACAACCCAAATAAATTGGATTATTGGCAAAAACTCCACCCTTAGCTTAGATTACCAAAATGATGCTATGGAATTCAGTTATGTAGGGCTTTTAAAAACGCATTGTCTTCACCCAATGTTAAGACCACAACCAGGACAAGGCTAAAAGGCACTGAGGTAAGATTCTACCACATCCTCTTCTATGTTGTTGTTTAAGGTTCTAAATAAATTTGAACTGCAGTTACCACTATTTTATATACTAAATTACTTTTCAGTTTACCCTCGTAATAATAATAAGCACGTAAACTTCAGAAGAATCTAAAAATTCGAATTTACATTAAAAAGAAAAAATTATGCAAACACATTCCAGTTAAGCCTCTGACTAAAATGTCATGTCCTACTTTTGCCATTTAACCAAATATGGTTATCCTGGTCAAATACATGCACAACTATATTTACATAATAAATGATAAAATGTAAGTTTTCTATTGGGAATTGTGCTATTGTGACATGTTAAATATATAAATGTTCACATATTCTGGTCAAGAAATAACACAAGCTGTAGGAGAAACTAAAAATCTTTATTATTCGTTTTACTTCAACAGAATAGGGAAAAAGTAAAATATTCATAGAATTTAAAGGAAAAAAATAAAAGAAAATTTATTTACTACTAATCGAAATTGATAAGAGGCATGCCAACGTGCAAATCAACAAGAAATAAAGTTTACTGAATTACATTACACTCATTTAATTGAGTGATAGTCAAATATAAATTGGGCAGGAAAATTAAGGACATGAAATTAAAAACTTTCAAGTAACTTTTGAATTACGAGTATCTCAATTACTTGAATTACGGAATATGCATTATATGCTTTAACAAGAAAACAAAAGATAGACAGACAGACAGACAGACATTAAAACATAAAAAGTCAGTTAGTTCATTAGAAAAGTTTCCAAAGCCATAAAATTATTTAGAACTTTTTTCCAACTATTAGTCCTAAAGGAAGAATTTTCTGCAGCAAATTGAATGTTGCACAATCAAAAAAAAAAAAACAAAAATTCCTAAATAGAATGAAATGTAGGAGGAGAGGCAGCAATGTTTACACACAATTATAACCAAACCGATTTATGAGTTGTCCTTGTTACTAGCACACTGACACTAACACTAACACTAACTAACATATTCGTAAGGTTACATACATTATCAATCTAACATGGATTTCAAGGCATGTTAGTTATCGTTAGTGGAGGAGTGCACAAGTATAATTTATAGTTCAATATTCATGAGCAAAATTAAACTACAGAGCTGTACAGTAATGAATTGTACATAGTTTTACATGCCGCAGCTGTCTTAATGGCAAGTCCACTTACAATCGGATACTAACCGTGACAAAACATGTGATTTTTTTTAACCAAAATGTCTTAATTAGAAATCTTATCCAATAATTGTATATTAAACTTAACACATCTCCCCTCGAGTCTACATCCAATATGTACTTACCATTTGGACTAGGGAGAGTTGGTAGTGGCTCAACTTTACGACAGCTTGGTGTAAATATATTTGGGGAATCAGTAAATATCTCAATAGCATCCAATTTTTTTTTTTTAGAGAAGTAACACTCAGGCAATTAATGCCTATATTAACTGTGTAACTTTTAATGGAAAGGGATAGGAGTAGGTAACACAGATGGTTAGTGTGATAGTAAAGCTTCACTTATGGCAACAGATGTGATTAAGATTAAAGTCGGCACCTAGTCGTATTGGACCTTATCCGACGGTGGTGTTACCACCGAGTGAAATAAAAGCGTAGACTGGCGCCCCCACTGTGTAGTACACCGCACCCTACGATAACGTGTCCTGTGTAAATAAAGGCATCGATAGCGCACTAGATGTATTTACGGCAACACTGCAATTGACGTTATGATTATTTTTAGTACAATGTTGTAGTGCCTGTGGTGTTATGTAGGCGTATTATAATTATATTTACTTCGCCGTCGATTTAGTACTATGTGATATTACCGACGAAGGTGGGGGCTGTATCCAAGACGGATACAGGAATTACATCGGGGATTTTCTCCGATGAAAAAGGAAAAGTCCAAATGTATACTGGAGTGCGGTTGACGACACCGCATAAAAATTTTTTGGGTTCCACAGCATGAGGGCATCCGTAAAAACAAGATGACTGTTAAAATTGTATGCAACGATTCGAACCTCGAAAGCACAGAGGGACCCCAATTGTTAGACACATTACGGGATTTGGCGCTAAATGTAACGGCTAGCAGATGGGCTATGATAAGATTCCTTGAAAACCTAGACTGTTTTAGGTGTGCGACACTTACTAGCCTAATAAGTTTTGCTCGTTGACTGGAATTCTATAAGGAACTGTGTGGAAAGATGTCCTCTCCGTCAGGGCATCACATTGGGATTTAGTGGCCTCCGTGTAAACTCACGTGGTCTTAACCTAACAACATCTATAACCTGGCATTACAAAGCCATAGTTTTAAGTATTAAATAACTAAGCCAAACACAGACATCAGAAGAATAGCTAAGAGGGACTGTAAATTATAAAAAAAAAACAGTTGTACTCGGAACGTTTCGCATTCCTCATGGAGTCGACCTTTATTTACTTAACAGCTTGAAGTGTTATAATTCTCATTAAGTTTATTGTTTTTTACTTTAATGTTCGAAGTTAAATAGAATTTTATATTCAGTGAAAATATGTTATTGAAAAAATGAAAAGCAATGCATGGCTTCGATTATGTATTTGAAATAAATCTGGTGAACTTTTTTGTTTTTAATGCCATTCTATGTCCAAGGTACTTTCCCACAAATCCAAAGGTTGCTTTGAAACCTGTATTCCTAAGCCAAGAAAAGATCACACAAAATTAGAATCGAAACCTATAAGCCTTTTATCAATCATGTCAAATCTGTTTGAAAAGATATTAATCCCTAAGCTGAAACCAATTTTAAGCGAGAAGGGATGTATTCCGAACCATCAATTCGGTTTCTGTAAAAACCATAGTACAATTGATCAGACACACAGACTGTAGTTAAAAAGGCATTTGAAGTAAAAATATTACTCTGCGCATTCCATCGATGTTTCTCAAGCATTCGGTAAAGTATGACATGAAGGCTTAACATATAAGATAAAGCTTGCGTTCTACGCTACGTCAAATTATGTAACCTATAGGGAAACCCTTTAAATTCTAATTTAATTTAAATACATGGTCTTATACCGAACAATGTAAAACACATTCTAAGTAATTTTCTAGTGTCTGCTATAACGGTTAAAAAGACAAAACCATATAAACCCCAACTATGGGGACACTCTTTACACTTAAAATGCAGTAATTGGAAGCTATAGCATCTTGTGCAGGTTTAAAATACCAGCCCTTAATGGCTCAAAGGATACGTAAAAAACAAGTGTAAGTATGCAGGACAGCCTTTTAATTTTAAAAGTTAAAGGGTGTCCTCCCCACCTTTAAAAAACATAAAAAATACTGACGATTTAATAAGCTGTCTTTTTCTTTAAGTCGGTTAAAAATAACAATAGATCACGGTTGGTTTTTACATAACAGATACTTTTGGCAAAATTTTTGCTCGAAATTAAAATTTATTTTTTTTAACTGTTAACATTCTCTTATAGTGCTGGCTGTACACACTGATAAACTTTACAATGCATGTATGTATGAACGCAGCGAGAGTATATACTTGCATTCCAATAGTGTTCATAGCTTTACTTGCTACAATTATAATAATGAAAGTCATAAACATGAACATTATCATCAGTACTCTCAGTATCGTTGACGCCGCAGTCATTCTAGAGATGTATTTAATATTTTTGTGTTAAGGAAGGCGAGTGTTAAAAGTTGACATGTGTTTCATACATGATGACACAAAACTCTCTTGCTGGCACTCATACTTATACCAGTTGCATCATATTGCAAAGACACAACAAAAGGGCTTTAACAGCACAATTTATATTTCATAAGGACATGTTATTTCTTTTTCGGTTTTAATCGCATTTCTACTGACAGCACAACAAAAAAAAAAAAAAACAAAAAAACAAAAAAACACAGTGACAACCAAATACACAGACAGGCGGCTGTAGACATAGAAGGACAGAAAGTCAGTCAGAGACTCGAGATAATTGCACAACATCATACAATGAGAACCGTAAAGATGTGTCAAATAACTATTTGGACTTGATAAAACCTCCATAAGTGGTCAAGTTTTAAACACAAACAAAAGAAAAAAGCACAAAATAGTAATATACAGTTTCGTGCGGCATGAAATTGTATTACACCCAGTAAATCACTTAACATTGAGATGCAAGCTAAATGCAGGCATCCCAATCAGAAACAATGAACTCTACATCTACAGCTAGTCGTAGTCGTGCAGGCTCAGACTTAGTTTTTTTTTTATAAATACAGAAAATAAAAGAAAAATTATTATCATTATAGTTGTTGCCTGATGCATGTAGTTTCTGTAAATGATGTTGTGCTGGTAGTTTTTTGTGCAACAATAATCTCATCTCATGTTTGGATGATATTCGTATGATATGGACATTTTTATGACAATTCAATTATAAACAGATTAGTTTAAATTAAATTTACTAAGATTTATCAACGTCCGTTTTACATTTATGCATATACGAGGGTATGTCAGTCAGCATGTGTTTGCATTAGCATATAAGGAGATATTAGAATTTAAAACAACGCACAGTAGGGCAGAATTAAATTATTTAGGAAATAACTCAGCCATTTGGCCGACTGATCCAAAATTTGACATGAAGCAGAGGAGTATCTGAGTTTAAGTTTTGACGCTGAGCACCATCTACTTTCGAGAGGTGGGGCTATGCGGTCTCAAAGTAGGGTACCTGCAATTATTTAATAGCTTGGCATTTTTTCGATTTTTGTTAATGATAATTTCTACTCCGGGATACTCATATCAAATTTTGGATCAATCGGCTCAGCCTTTTACGTATGGCTGAGTTATTCTCAAAATATTTTGATTCTGGCCCACTGTGCAATGTAGTTTTAAACGAATTCTGGCAAGTTTTAGGAAAACCCGTGGTTAATTTTGTAAACAATAAATTATCTACACAAAACAATGGAATCAGAATATTATCTGTCTAACTAGAAGGGATTAAAAGAGTATGTCAGATTACAAGCGTGTGCGTCGTTGCCAATGTGGAAAAAGAGCCGTATTTGCTTCGCAAATTACGACAGTGCATCCCAAAACATTCGCCAGGACCGTGTTGAAAGACAAATCCATCTAGATGTTCTTTGGTAGACGTTCACTTGTAAGAGTCTGAATCTTTGGATTGTTCCTTGGACTTTGCAGTGCTTTAATCCATATTTTCTCCACGAATACGAAACGGCGGACCCCTAACACTCCTTTAAAGTGGTCACACGGTTACGCTTATGGTCGATGGTATACAATTGCGGCAACAATAGCGTGCCTAGTATCTTCATGTCCTATCCCCGGGGGTTCCAAATGTCGCTGCAGTAGATATGCAAATGTTTTGACGCGGTTCACTCGAGGAAAATAGAGGCACCAGACGCTAGGGTTCGTAGAACCTAAATCTGGAAGAAAAGGTCTGCTGTTTTAATGCACGGGTCCTCTTCTAGGCCCGACCAGTGCCCAAAGGACTGGTACCATGGAAATCGGTAGCCCCACAGAGAGCCTTTCCTCTCTGTGGCCGGTTGTTGGTGAGATCTCCTTTGGGGATACAGGTGGTATGGTGCACGGTCGATCACCAAACCCCTAAGCAAGAGGATATTATATAGAATCTAGGCTTGCCTTCTAGGCTTGCCATATTATATAAATTGCTACTCATTGTGACTGTATCACACATAAATTGCGATACTGGCGGCAACGTCATATCGTGCAGTGTTGTTATACTACACAATGGGGACGCTAGTTAACGCTTAAATTTCACTCGGTGGTAAGACCACCGTGGGATTAGGCCATCAAGGCAGGTGCCCACGTTAATCTTGTTCCACATCTTCATGTCCTAATATTATATGTAAGGGTTCAGATAGGCTGACTTATCAGGCAGGCTCCATATCACAATATCCTATTATATATCTTCAAATCGATGATTGGAAGTGTAACGACCGATAGCACGGTTCACAAAGAAAAGCAGTGAAACATTTGATCTCCCATTAAAATTATTTATTAAGCCTTTTAATGGCTTCAGTGAAAGTTCTTACACAAAAATAGCTTACGAAATTATATTTTTCCATTTTTTTTAACATTCACGGAGTGGGCTGCTTTTAATGGCTGTTAAAAACGAAACTTGCCTCAAATCTCTTAATAAATGGTAGTTGTAAGGTGTAGTATTAATTTTAAAATTAAATTCAAGTGAAGTTAAAAAGTCAAGGAGATTTCAGATTGTTGCGGCCGTTTCATATGACTGATACCTCACGTTGCTCTTTAGGTTTAACTTCCCTCGAGATTTTTAATTTAAAAATATTAACGAAACAGCTGTTCGGAATTGAAACTAAAATAAAAGTCCCCTTTAGAGACCTACGGTAACCTTATTTTGCTGAGGGCTCAATGAACAGTAACGAGCTGAAAGTATACCATGTTTAATTCAAGTCAACTCTACTTCTTTGTAAAGACTTCAATTCGAACTTATAACTATATGTCTGCTGTAAATAACAAATTTGCATTGTTTAAACACAAGATAAAGTTCAATAAACATTTGAAAAAAAATGGATTTGAAATCAACAAATTAGAATCTCAACAGAGATTCCATTGCCTTCAAAAAATAAATAACACTTCCGGTCTCATTTCGCAATATATCCAATTGAACACATCCCATTTAGAATAACCCAACAAACATATTAGTCTAATTTTCAATAACGTGCAAATAGTTTTCCAAATATTAACAAATATACAGAAATGTACATGCTATACCTAAAACAGTAGTTTTTATTTACTAGGAATTTGCAACACTTCATTGCAAATTGACAATGTGAAAAGAAAAAAAAAATATGAAATTAAATTTGAAAATCAAAAATACGTAACAAAATTAACAAACTGTACTGGGGGGTTACTGCGTATTTCGATTCGAAAGAAATAATTTTCGAAACACTGAATAAGTCACACAAATTCGAACGATTCTTCTTTCGAATCGAAATACCCAGTAACCCCCCTACTGACAAATTTTTAGTTTATTAAGAGGGGAGCTGCGTCTTGTTAATTTCGTTTGTTAATTTCGAGACCTTTAGTATTTCTAGCGCAGTAATTTTCAGTGCAACACTGCTTCCGTTAACTGTAGCAGTGTTGCATTATTCTGGACTATTCTTGAATTTTTCGTTTATTATGCTTGAATATTGAATGAATTTTTTCTTAAAATAATATTAAAATATTTTGGATTCAAACAAGCTTGGTCGAAGAAGATTTTAAGACGGAACTATAACTATAGCTTTTCTAGTGGTAACACCTTTCTTTTTCGTTTTGACGACTTATAGATTTGCTTTCAAAAAGGTTTACTTAAATATTACATGTATATATCTTGTCTTTCACCTTCACAGATTGTATCATTTAGTGATGATCAATGATAAAAGAAAACTTACATCCTTCAGAAAGATTAAAGAAAACGAAGAAAGAAAAAGATAAGCGAACACAAGTAATACACTGCATAGTTTATGAGATAATAATCAATTTTTTTTTAAGACAACACTACCTTCGCAAAGCTTTTTGCTTGTCTGCAGAAAAAACCCAAAGTCTTTGGCGGGAATCGAACCCGCAACCTCCAGACTGAGCAGACAGCATGCTAGCCAATCGGTCTATCGAGGCACTAAAAAAAAATTTACTGTATACGTTATAACAATTGTCATTGCAGTACAATCTCAATGCTTTGACGCAGTGTTCTTGGGGTAACTAAAAAGAGGCAGCAGACGCCAGGGATCCTGGAACCTAAATCTGGAAGAAAAAGTCGGTTGATTTATATCACGGGTTCTCTTTAGGGCACGACTAGTGCCCAAAGGACTGGTACCACGGGAATCGTCCTCTATAAACTGTTATTTGTGGGGTCCCCTTTGAGGGTACACGTGCTGATTGTGGTTTAAGATCGATTTATAGATCGATGCATGCAGAGATGGTGTGCATTTTGGATCAAAGTGTGCTGCTGCATTCTTAACAGAAGGAGTTGGACAGTCTCCAACCCCTAAGCAAGAGGTTAGGACATGGGTACATCTATTTAGCTTATTGTGCCTTCTATACACGGCACGTTATCGTAGGGTGTGCTGTACTACACAGTGGGGGCGCTGGTCTACGCTTTTATTTCTCCCGGTGGTAAGACCACCGTCGGATAAGAGCCAACGGCTAGGTGCCGACGTTAATCTTGATAACATCTTTATACGTTATATTTCATCCTTTATGTTTTAATATTGATAAACAGAGTGTGGCGGAGACGATAACATGCAATGCCCATGTCCTACTAACAGATACATACATGTTTTCTCACGAGAAGTTATAAAGAATCATATGAAAAATTGGTATAAAGAGGAAAATGGATGGGAAAGAAATGAAAGATATAAGAAATGAAAGATGAAAGATGAATAAAATAGTGGTAGCTATTTCTGACCTTTCATTTAGCTTAATTTTTCTACTAAAGTACTTGAATGACAAAACTCTATGCTGGGAATACCAATTCTAGAGTTTCAATTCAGAAAAATGCAACACAAAGAGTTTTTTCTGTGTAGCACTGGCTATAGTTAGACCCGTGGCATCGTCTATTTTAGAGGATGTATTTAAGTATTGGCTCTTCTTACATTTCATATGGATTTTCGAGGTCTCAGAAACACTTAACAAGTGGCAATGACGCCTAAACGCTCAAAATTACATTACAACTGGAATCATTTTATTGCTGCATCAAGCGAAAGAGTGCTTGACGGAAAGCCATCATAAATTGCTGAACAGTGGCGACGGATTGGCACCTTGTCATCAAGTGCCTGGAAGTTGGTAAAGTTTGTTTTTCGATCAAAACAAGGTAAATCAATGAAACACTCGATTTTAGATTTTAAAAACATTCCACGAATTTTTTAAAAAAAATGATCATTTTGCCTCTTAAAGAGTCGCTTTGAAATTGTGAAGCAAATACATTCGCTGGTTTAGTTTGATGTATTTGTATGTTAAATAAGAATATTTGTTATTTTATTTTCACACTTTTGTTTTGAGGCTTACATTATTATTTAATTTGAATTGTAAATCAACTAAATACCCAATACGCACACATACGAGTACACATACCGCACTTATGTAAATAAAAGTCTATGGGCTTTTTTGCTGTTGTTGCTATTTCTGATGTACGGACGATATTTGATACAGAAGCAGTAAAACCAAAAGATCAGACATTGATAAACGCATGAACATACAAAGGTGTGTATACGTTTATGTATGTCTGTCTGTCTGTCTGTCTTTCAATGTAAATTATGTAAACATATTTAAAATTGCAATTTTCTCAATCATGCATAAATTGTACTTGTAGTAGCAGTATAGGAGAACGACAATAGAAACGAAAATACATACATTCATTGGGTAAATAAGCGTTTATCGCTAATGGGTGGATGAAGAGTATTCTTCTTTTGGCTTTTTGCTGGTGTCATTTGTGCATGTGTGTGTTCGCATTGTTTGAATTATATTAAAGTAAATGTTTTATTCAACATACGAGGACAGGCGAAAAGGAGCAACTTTATTTTATAGCCTCATGTAGCTCATAATATGACAACGTAGCTCATAATATGACGACATATGACAATATTATGAGCTACATAAGGCTAGAAAATAAAGTTGCTGCTTTTCGTCTCTCCTAATATTTTGAATAAAACATTTACTCTAAGAACATATTGTCAACATTCATTTGCCAAGATGTACATCCTTCATTTAGTTCAATGTTTTTGTGATACCCAAGGCTGATACGGATGAGTGACAGTGACAGAATACTTTCCGTTACACTTTTACCTTTAATGTAGGGGGAATATCGAATCACACCACTTCTCAAATGGGCCCCTTTTTGACCATCTTCCGACCACAATGATAATAGGCAACCGACTTCTACTTTACGGTAATCTTACTTTAATGGAGTAACTTGCTACCACCAGCTTAAACTCTTGACTAAAGTTATTTCCTTCAGACTGTCGAGTAGTAATTGTGGCCGACATCTCTTCTCTCATCTCTTTCTCATCTAGGAACTGCTAACATATCTCCAAGGCTTAGTTTCCCCATGGCATCCACATTTAACAAGTTTCTGCTAGTGTTATGCTAGCCAGTTCTGGATATTCACACACAATTTGCGCTACCGTTGCAAACACCGTCTTCAAGTATCATTTTCGATTTTCATCTTGGCTAGGTGATACTTAAAGCTTATATGACGTATCCCCAACGCAGTTATCCAGGTTATGGTACTTCTATTATATCTAAGTTCCTTACTGGCTTTACTGCCAGGGGACTCTTTTAATACCATTCGAGCCTGTCTGCATGTAGTAGCCTCCCTACATCTTTTCAGATTTAATAAATCCAGCCATAGCAAGACCATCGCTCGTATAACGCTATTTCCCAGTGCTACACTGGGCTCTGGTCCACAGAAATTAATAGCAGACCCCTTTTTTTGCTACTTGGTCTGCTTCACTGGGCTTAAAATAAAGATTGTCAATTCCAAAGTTACTAGATAACACAGAAGTGAACTTTTCTTAATTTCTTTCAAAAGTTGGACTTGCATCTTTCATGCAGACTGTTTGGTCTTATTTGGAGGAGAGCAAACAGTCTGCCAATTCTAGATTCTTTCTTACAGTCTTAAAAAGAATAGGAACAAACATTATTCTTTACCTGCAGAGGGGTCGTCAGCCAAGCACTATCCTACATATCCTGTAAAATATGAGGGATAGTTTATTACTGTGTATTCCCCTTATCTTCTTTCTTCGTTAACCCCGATATAGTATTTACATCGTATATATTTACATCGTATATAAGATTTAAACCATGTGAAGCCAACTTAACCTTCCACCTGGGCATTTGAATGTTCTGTACTTAATAATTGACTAGGGAATTCTATGTGATATAAATTTTAAGGGCCGATGTTTAATGTGAAGTCAAGTTTTTTTTGCATTTAATTTGACATCAATCAATGGCAGCAGTGGTGAGAATGGTGGCAAGAAATGTAAACAGTGAATGATAAATTTTTGAAGAAAATCCTTTTCAGTGATCAGGCATATTTTGACCTCATATCTGCATATTCGTCAATAAGCAGAATTGCCGCATTTGGGCAAATGACAATCCAAAAGTGAATGTCGAAACACCAATGCACCCACAAAGAGTGACTGTTGGGTGCGCTATATGGGCTGGCGGCATCATCGGGCCGTATTTTTTCCTAAATGAGGCCGGTCAGGCAGTTACTGTGAATCGTATTCGCTATCGTGAGATGATAACAAACTTTTTATGGCCGAATTGGAAGATATGGATGTGGACAATATGTGGTTTCAACAGAACGGTGCCACTTGCCACACAGCTAACGAAACAATGGGTCTGTCGCGCGACAAATTCAATGGCCGTGTTATGTCACGTGGTTACGATGTCAATTGCCCGCCAAGATCATGAGATTTGACACCGTTGGACTTCTTCTTTGGGGGTATTTGAAAGAAAAGGAGTACGTCGATAAGCCAACAACAATTCAATGCATGATATAATTCGGCACATTAACGGCATAGAAAATTTGGAACATCGTTTGGAGGTGTGCCGGCGAGGTCGCGGCGGCCATTTGGCCGATATTTTATTCCATACATAATTGAACCATACCAATATTATCATAATAAAAAGAAACGACAATAATTTCCTCAATAATTTGTGTTTTATTCAAAATCAACATCGGCCTCTTAAAATTTAACCACCCTTTACAACCTCAAGAAATTGGAAAGTTTGCCTTCGTGTTTGGTTATTTACTTTGGCCATATTGCATACTGCAACGTGGAAAAATTTATATTTTTACCGCAGTTATTAAAAAATAACAAATAAAAAATAGAGTAAGAAACTAATTTTCCAACTGCCCTCATATATTTATAACTCAGCATTAATATATTTATCTTAATATATACATAGTAGAACAAAAAAAGATAAAAGGGAGCTACATAAAATAACGTATGTAGCGGAAGTCATGAAAAATTTGCATAAGTGATATGGAGTTAAAAAAAAAAATTACAATAATGCAAACAAACATCACACAAACAAAAACCATACAACATGCCGCAAATGTTGACGAGAGTCCATAAACTATGGCAAAATCAATAGCGGCATTAGAGTGAAGTAAAAGTAGCTAAAAAATGCCATATGATCAGTCAATAATAAAATCACTTCTGAAGTATTTTAATTACAAAGAACACTCAACATCTTGGAATAATATTATTCGAAACATTTTAAGTTGTGTAAATAATGCATGAATATAATTAATTTTTTTATGTGTTTAAGAAACACCAAGAATTAAAAGGAAGTGTATTTAAGTGCATTGGATTTAATAAAATTAGCTTTTGGAGGAAATTAAAAATATTAAAAGTTAATGCAATAAATTCTTTTACACTGTTATAAAGACTTAAGTTGAAATGCAGGATTTTTACATATTAACAATACAAGTTTTAAAACGGCCGCCGCGTGATCTAAATGAAAAAATCCAACTGGATTTCTGTATTCTGAAGAATGATATTACACAGAGGCAGTCATACGGTACATCAAAACATATGTCGATACAATCCAGAGAACGCCAAAAAAACACACGATTTTTCCATGGTTTTACATTTAGACGACGTTGATTCAGTGATTTAAATCATCGAACTCTTCATATTAACCAAACCGAATGTTTTTTGGTTCTAATCAACAACGATTATTTTAAAAAAGCAAAAATTTATGCAATTAATTTTGCAATCTTCACTCACACTTAGTGATATTGCACGAATTTTATTGATTTCTAGGAATTATTTCAAAATTTTCAGCCTCAAGCAACAAATCAACATTAGTGATAGTGAGTTAAATTATTTTTTCACTAAAATTTAATTATTTGATTTCCCAAAAAGCAATCTGCAATATATTGCAACATTTCTTCTTCACTAATTTTTCAGTGCAACGTATAAATTTTGCACTAACTTTGAAGCACAAATTTTGAAAGTTTAGTGAGAGTATGATTAAATGTAGCGTACAAATTTTTCACTAATTGAGTAAAGAATTTTTGCACTAATATGTGTTTAGTGCTAGTAAAATGATTTGCGTAACACTAAATTCTTTTGAATGTTAGCGAAGATTTGCAGTTTATCACTGAGCTGCAAAAAAACTTCAATAATTTTTTTTTAAATATTACTTGAGGGTTTTTTACATTATAATACAAGTAATATTATACTTTTGAGGAAAATGAAACCCTTATATGATGAGTTGTTATTGTTGTTTTAAAAAATTTCAAACAGCGATTACATCAGAGTTGCATTTTTTTTTCAAAAGTATTTATACTTGTGTTATAGTGTGAAATGCCCTTTAGTGGTCGTGCAATGCTGATTTCACATTGTCTCCTTCAAATGAATAGCTATCAGTTGGTCGGCTGCGGCTGTTTGAATATTCTCCACTGTCCCATCCACTGACATCCTTTCAAATGAATCTTCAATTTGGGAATAGTAAAAAATCACATGGGTTCAAGTCGGGTGAATAATAAACACAATTACACAATAATAAAAAAAAATAATAAAAATTCAATGATTATTATAGTTACACTGGCGTACTTTGAAGTAAGAAATAAAGGGTGGTTAAATTTTAGGACCCGACGCTGATTATCACACAAATTCTTTAGGAAATTATTGTCATTTCTTTTTATTTTGATAATATTGGTATAATTCAATTATGTATGGAACAAAATACCGGCCGCGATCTCGGCGGCACACCTCCATCCGATGCTCCAAATTTTCGATGACGGTGATGTATAATTGAGGTTCTATGCCGTTAATGTGCCGAAATATCTCATCTGTTAGCTCTTGAATTGTTGCTGGCTTATCGACGTACACCCTCTCCTTCAAATAATCCCCAAGAAAGAAGTGCAACGGTATCAAGTCACATGATCTTGGCGGCCAAATGACATTGCCACTACGTGAGATAACACGGTAATTGAATTTGTCGCGCAAATGAGCCATTGTTTCGTTAGCAGTGTGACAAGTGGTACCATCCTGTTGAAACCACATATCGTCCACAATCATATCTTCCAATTCGGGCCATAAAAAGTTCATTATCATCTCATGATAGCGAACACCATTCACAGTAACTGCCTGACCGGCCTCATTTTGGCAAAAATACGGCCCGATGATGCCGTCAGCCCATAAACCGCACCAAACGGTCACTCTTTGTGGGTGTATTGGTTTTTCGACAATCACTCTTAGATTATCATTCGCCCAAATGCGGCAACTCTGCTTATTGAAGAATCCACGGAGGTGAAAATGTGCCTGAATATGATTTTCTTCGAAAATTTATCATCCAACGTTGCCATTTCCTGCCACCACTCTGACCATTGCTCGATTGTGTATCTTTCCATAGTCTGAAATTGAGAAATGTCAAATTAAATGCAGAAAAAAACTTGACGTTTAGGTGTGGTTCCTGAAATTAATAAATGTCAACTTAAATGTTGAAAAAAACTTGAAGTTTAGGTGTGGTTCACATTCAACATCGGCCCTTAAAATTTAACCACCGATATCAGTTAGTTTAGTTTTAACCTTTAGCTATGGAGGTGGTGGTAAATTTTAACCTCTCTTTTAATTTTCTTAAAAAACTCTCTTATATCTTGCTGTAGCACTACAATTCTTTAAGTATCTTTTTGTATCATGATCATTGCTATTCAGGTGTATTTTGGCTGTTGTAGCGATAGCGTGAGCGGAGCAAATCAGATGCTGGGGTAAAAATTACTACTTATGTAATTTTTTCTTTGGAAATATTTTACCACCATGTCATTGATAACGTAAGTATTCAGTATAAACAAAATCAGCACACCTCCAACTTAAAGTTAGATTTATGCAGAATTATTTTTACCACTTGTCCATTTTATCGTTGGCAACAAATTTATTTAGTATTAATTTTTAGTTTGATCAATATTTTGTACTTAAATACAAATAATATGAATTTTAATTAATTATTTAGGCCTAAGTTCTTAATTAAAAAGAGATAAAAAAAATTAGATACCAGCAAAGCAGAATGCTTTTTTTATCTCTTTATAACACAGTGCAACACGGAAAAAAATAACCATATACGGACACCACTACGTGATAAAAGACCAAAAAAAAAGACCCCTGTCTCCCAGTTTTGCCCAAAGTCCTCCAGGTTTTTTTTATGGACCCTCAAAGATGTGGGGCCTCGATGTCATTTTTGCAAAAAAATGATCATTTACTCAAGCTCATATTTTGCAAACCGTTTGAAATTTTGATATACTCTCTGAGGCAAAGTTGTAGCTCTTGTCATAAGGAACAAAAATTGTGAACGTATAAAATCAAAAAAACTTCATCTTCAAGGTCAAAATCGCAAAAAACTTTAAAAAATTCAATTTTTTTACCTTTTTTCCCTTGTTCAGGTAGCAAACCGTTCAAAATTCAAGGAAACAATCAACTACAAAAATGAACCTAAGATCTCAATAAACAACTCAATTACGGGAGAAGGCTTTATAGTATCTCAATGTTGAAGTAAAGAAAAAACAAATGAAATTAAAAAATTTTCGGGAAATTTTTCACTTTTGCGGCTACCTAAGCGCTACCTAAGCGGTGTTAACAATCATTCGTAGGAAGTTCATATGTTCTAGAAAGTTGTTTATTGAGATCTTAGGTCTTGCCTCAGAGAGTATATCAAAATTCCAAACGGTTTGCAAAATATGAGCTTGAGTAAATGATCATTTTTTTTTTGCAAAAATGACATCGAGGCCCCACATCTTTGAGGGCCCATAAAAAAAACCTGGAGGACTTTGGGCAAAACTGGGAGACAGGGGTCTTTTTTTTTGGTCTTTTATCACGTAGTGGTGTCCGTATATGGTTATTTTGCCATGACTTAAAAAATTACACAGTGTGTAATTAAGATCTTAAGCCTAAATAATTAATTTATTAAATACAAGTATTTTTGCAGAGAAATGTCAAATTTAAAAAAGCTTAGCGATTTAGATATAGCTCAGTTTCTTGAAGATGATGGCGAATTTAGTGAAGTCGATGACGAAATTATCGGTTTAGACTCCGTACCCCCAACCCCGTTGGAATCAGTTCCTGCTACTGGCACATTATGCTACATATGTCCCACCAGACTAAAGTGAAAAAAAATACACTACTGTATCTATTGTAGTAAACCAATGTGCGTGGGTTGCAGCAAACGTATATGCATACACTGCACAGAATCAAAATTAGACAAATAAAAAACCACCGAAAGGGGAACCTGCATTTTCTTTGTATGAATTTACCACCAAGTCAGAAGGTATGTCCCAAAATTTCACCTCCAGAGTTTAAAGGTTAAGTCTACACCATCTAATGACAAGTTGGATATTTGAAAGAACCGTGAATGACTTATTTAAATATAATTTTTTCATAGACATTTTATCAAATACTATCACAAGTTAAATAAATGTCTTATCATATTTATTGAGAACAAAAATTAATTGCTGTTGAATTTAATATTGCAGAATATTATCACATTTAATCACCAACATTTGCCATCATACGAGTATACGTGTTTACCAACACTTTTCGTGCAGCACATCAGTTTGCCAAACCTTCACAACACAGGTAATTTGATCTTGCAGCAAACAAAACTTATATAATTTAGCACTTTAATCTCAGCATTATTGTTGTACGAGTATGTTGTATGGATGTTATAAAACTTACCTGCAAAGAGAAGAAAAGAAAATGTATATTAAAATTAAGTATTCAACTAATGGAAAATTTAATAAAAGTTTAAATTAATATTTTATTTGATGATACTCTTCTCTACACAACAACCCTCATTTAAAATAAGATGAACAAAAACCACAGAAAGAAACTCTATAGTTTATCCTGTTTGAACTGTAATATATAATAAAACTTTAACAATGCCAAATTAAAATAACTTTGCTTAGCTGGGGCACAAAAACTATCCAGATTCTTATAAAAGAATAAAAGTTGTATTATAGAACACACAACATGAAAATACATACATACATACATCTTTCGTACTATAGTTTTCTTTTACTTCATTTTACTAACGAATTGTTATAACAATATTGAGGAGAAGCAAACTTATAGAAATCACTTTTTTATACTTTATGCAACGTTTTATGTTTTTTTATTTCGGCAAGTCTTAAGAACAAAAGAAGACGAAAATTGTTGAAATAACAATGTACGAGTATAGAGCATTTATGTTAATAAAATTTTGCAGTAAATCAGGTCGTTTGGAGTTTTTTTTTCTTAACTTTTTGTTGCATAACGGAGGTATTTGGCAAACATATATTTGAAATCTATTTCAAAGAATTTTATCTTTAAACTGAATAATAATAACAGATTTATGATTTTTATTTTACTGAAGTTCTGTCTTTTTTTTTTTTTTTTCAACAAGTCAACATTATTTTTGTAGTCAAATGATTAAAGTATTCGTAGAGTACGGTAGATGTAATGGTATGTGTGTATTTAAATTTATATATTTATGAGTTAAACTAGTAGTAACTCATCAATGCAACATTCAAGAAAAAGTAAAGTCATAAAGTCAATGCTACTTGCAAGACCAACCAACCAACCAACGAACCAACTACAAGGATTTTTCAAGTTGTAAGCAGTTTTCTCAAAAATGGGTAATAAAATTAAAAGTTTTAATGCAAACAGCCATTGTTATTTTAAAATCTGTGTCCATTGGATGGATATAAATAATTTTTGTAATACGAGGGTAAATTGGTAATGGTACCCCCATACGCGACATATTTTTTTCATCTGACATGTCAAATTTCCCACTGTAAAACACAAACGTTAAAACATTGCTTCTGTAAAATACATGTGAAAAGTCATCTGACAAAATTTCATTTAGAGCATGTTCTAAGTATTTTGATCTGACAAACCATCGAACAGTGTTTCAGCGTTGTCAAAAACCTTTGCCGTGTAAAAACAATTAAGGTAAAATTTTACAAGAGCTATATCTGAAACTGCTTTTAACTAATTTTGTATACTTGACAACCCCGGGGGTTCCAATTGTCACTGCAGGAATATGGCAAATGCTTTGACGCGGTTCACTCGGGGAAAATAGGATCACCAGACGCTAGGGTTCCTAGAGCCTAAATCTGGAAGAAAAGGTCTGTTGTTTTATAACACGGGTTCTCTTCGAGGCCCGACCAGTGCCCAAAGGACTGGTACCACGGGAATCGGTGGCCCCACAGAGAGCCTATCCTCTCTGTGACCGGTTATTGGTGAGGTCCCCTTCGGGGGTACACGTGGTTGTTGTGGTTTAAGGTCCATTTATGTAGGTAAGCTGCAAAGTCGATCAAGTGTGCTGTTGCACTCTCAACAGACGGAGTTTGGATAGTCTCCAAACCCCTAAGCAAGAGGTTATAATGTGGATCTAGGCTTGCCTTGGAAAGGTTTGCCATATTATATAAATTGCTACTCATTGTGACTGTATCACACACAAAAGGCGATTGGTGGCAATCGTAAAGTGTTGTTATACTACACAATGGGGGCGCTAGTCTACGCCTAAGTTTCACTCGGTGGTAAGACCACCGTGAGGTTAGGCCGAGTAGGCAGGTACTCACTTTAATCTTGTTCCACAAAATACTTGACAACAATTATTTAAATCGTGTATCATCATTTAATGCAAACTTCTTTAAATTTAGGGTAAAAAAAAAACTTAAAAATGGATAAGTCGCCAGTAATTCTGTAGGGCACACGAAAATAATTCAGGGCGGCAACTAGTTATTTTGCAACAGAACGGCTTGGGTGTCCGTATAGTGAAAAGTCAGACGTAATTGTACATGTGCTGGTTTAAACCAGCACTGAGGGGATAATCCCTACTCATGCGCCAGAACTAGGAAATTTGGTTATGGGAAGGATGATAGATGATTTTCCTTATAAGGCGTAGTGCTATTCACTGGAAAATCGACGACAAATAGATGGGTTCTTGATGAGAAGCGTGATGTACGCAAAAATGTGTGGGCATCGTGTACAATTTCTTTGATTTTATTAGAAAACATTCCATTGTAGTAACGGTAAAACAGCGAAACAAAACAGACATTGCGTCGGTTGCTCCAGTGAGTCAATCGAGTTGGATAGCCTATTGTCACCGATGAGCTTCTTCGCCCTCTCTTGCACGCTGTCGAGTAGCTCCATGGTATGTGGCTCCATGAATGTATTCCGACATTAGTCAGGAACTGAACGATAGAGATGCTTATTTCTCGCATTAATTTGGACTTGTGTGATAAGTCGCGAACGATAATGCCAGCCAGAGATTGTCCCGAACCTGGCGTCTAATCCATACTGGCGGTCGTTTAGCAAATTGTTAGACTCCAAATACCTCACAAGATGAAAATTTATCATACTTTCCATTACTTTAGAAAGCGCAGAACAGATTGCAATAAGGCTGGTTTCGGAGATTGGCATTACATAAATTTTAAGGGCCCATGTTGAATGTGAACCACACCTAAACGTAAAGTTTTTTTCTGCATTTAATTTGATATTTCACAATTTCAGACTAATAGAAAAATACACAATAGAGCAATGGTCAGAATGGTGGGAAGAAATGGCAATGTTGAATGATAAATTTTCGAAAAAAATCATCTTCAGTGATGAGGCACATTTTCACTTCTGTGGATTCATCAATAAGCAGAATAGCCGCATTTGGGAGAATGATAATCCAAGAGTGATGGTCGAAAAACCAATGCACCCACAAAGAGTGACTGTTTGGTGCGGTGTATAGGCTGGCGGCATCATCGGGCCATATTTTTTTCCAAAATGAGGCCGATCAGCCAGTTACTTTGAACGGTGTTCGCTATCGTGAGATGATAACGAACTTTTTATGAGCCAAATTGGAAGATATGGATGTTTACCATATATGGTTTCAACAGGACATTGCCACTTGCCACAGAGCTAAAGAAACAATGGCTCTTTTGCGCGACAAATTCAAAGGCGGTGTTATCTCACGTGGTGGCGATGTCAATTGGCCACCAAGATCATGTGTTTTGACACCGTTTGACTTCTTTCTTTGGGGTTATTTGAAGGAGAAGGTATACGTCGATAAGCCAGAAACAATTCAAGAGCTAAAGGATGAGATAATTCGGCACATTAACGGGAACCGAATATGTCTCAGCCTCATCGAAAATTTGAAGCATCGGATGGAGGTGTGCCGCCGAGGTCGTAGCGGCCATTTGTCCGGTTTTTTTTTCCATACATAACTGAACCATACCAATATTATCAAAAAAAAAAAAAAAAAAGAAATGACAATAATTTCCTAAATAATTTAGGTTTTATTCAAAATCAACATTGGCCCTTAAATATACACGTCCCTTTATATACATAAATGTCGAATATATTCGTCAAAAACGTTTGAACACTACGATGAATCTATTTTTTTTTTTTCTTTAATTATAATTTCCAAATTGGAGAAACAAAAATGCAAAATTAATGTCGAACTTTTTCGACATTTTTTTCCTAACTTATCAATTCACCCACTTTAAACAAAAAACTAAAACTATTAAATACTAAAACCAACAAAAGAGCATCTTTTTTACTTTAAACAAGTTTTATGAACTCTAGTGGTTGCGTAAAATAAATTTTGCATAATTAGACAATTACCAGAGCAAATAGTTTGAGGTTACTCCAGCAACTAGAAGGAGTGCTTAAGTACTTTTATCCACTACTGAGGAGTACAAACAGATGAACAATTTTTTTGTTTATAATATTTTTGCTCTGACTTTATATTTTGGAGAGAGAAACTTTATGTTGGCTGAAGCTGTTGTGGCAACATCAAAAGATACGATAAGAAACTTCGTGGCAAACATATTTTTGCTGCTACTTTAACATCCCTGATTTATTAGACAATCATGATAAGACCAATGAAAAAATAAAGAAAAAAACACAAATAAGAAAAATAGTTTTCTGGGTAAAAACTAATGAAAACACACAAGATTCGTTGTTGGTGCTTAAATACAATTCCTTTCAAGCTTGTATCTCTGAGCAATTTTCGTAAAGTGAATATAGTGATAAATTAAGTTTGATAGTTTTTAGTAGGTAAAAGAAGTAGCTGGAAGCAAGTAACAGTGGTTCCGATAAAAGTAGCAACATCCATAAAACACATCTTTGCGTGTGTTTAATGGTTTATTATGTTTTTTTTTTTGGTTTTTCTGTGGGAGGTGGGCTTTACGTTAAGATGCAACACATTAAATAATGTTGTACATGTTTATGGTCATGTCTTGATAATAAAATAATGAACAAATAAAAAACTTCGAACCGTAATATTCCGACTAAAAGTCAAACGATTAGTGTAACGAAACATCATTTATAGCTTGAAATATTACCTTTTTATCAGTCTTTAGATTTAACTTATTTAGTGCTCTGCCTGTCGGAAATGTAAGTTAAACTTTTAATGAAGTAAGTTATAGATCTGCAACTTGCCTTATGGATCAGGAGATAGAGCAACTAGGCGGCACTCAGCTATGTTGTCGTAAAGCCATATTTTAGCAGTAACTGCTGGGAACCGCGCTGACCAGATAGATGGTCTAACGAGGTTACGTGCACGATCTCGAGATTCTTATGGCCTCAGCATGATTGCGTGTTAAACTTTCAGTACCGAAAGTTATAGATCTGAAACTTGCTTTATAGATCAGGAGATAGATCAACTAGCCGCACCCCGCTATGTTGTTCTAAAACCAACTTTAAGCCGAAACTGCTTGAAACAGCACGGACCAGATGGTCAAACGAAGTCACCTCGAGATTTTTATTGCCTCAGTATGATTGCAAGCCCACTAAGAACCACTCTAGGACTGATGCAAACTCTAGTAACATACGGCACTGCGTCATTGCATATACACGCTAGGAGAATCTCCCATATGATGGCTTGTGAAATTTTCGGCATTAAGAGGTGGTAAAAGAGATGGTGAAAAACGGAGTTCCTTGGCAGTCCGAGGCTGCAACACCTGTGCGGTTCTATCCGATTGTGACATTAGTAGGATAAATTCATGTACCAGATTTTGGGATGGTTTGGAACAATCTTGGATCCACATCCCAATTTTAGACGTCGCAAAATTACCATAAGGTCCCAAGTGAGTCGGTTTTGAATACAAAACAGGCGGCCGTTTAAGAGTCAACACAAAATGATTTCAGATGATTTAAATTCAAAAAAAATTCTGAAGTCTAGTAATTGTATTTTTAACTTTTTTAAGCAATTCAAAGGTTGAACTTCTTAGGACAGGTTAGGGAGGGCAGTGATAGATAAAACTAGACACATCCATTCGGAGACCTATTATCCCATTGTGAACTATTTTTCTTTTTTTCCGGAAGAGCCTGCATTTACTACTCTATAAGTAGGCTTAATTATCTGTCGCCTATTTGTGGAACAAGATTAACGTGAGTACCTGCCATACTCGGCCTAACCTCACGGTGGTCTTACCACCGAGTGAAACTTAGGCGTAGACTAGCGCCTCCATTGTGTAGTATAACAACACTTTACGATTGCCACCAATCGCAATTTGTGTGTATACAGTCACAATGAGTAGCAATTTATACAATATGGCAAGCCTTTCCAAGGCAAGCCTAGATCCATATTATAACCTCTTGCTTAGGGAGACTATCCAAACTCCGTCTGTTGAGAGTGCAACAGCACACTTGATCGACCATGCACCACATCTACTTTAATCGATCTTAAACCACAACCACCACGTGTACCCCCGAAGGGGACCTCACCAATAACCGGTCACAGAGAGGATAGGCTCTCTGTGGGGCTACCGATTCCCGTGGTACCAGTCCTTTGGGCACTGGTCAGGCCTCGAAGAGGACCCGTGTTAAAACAACAGACCTTTTCTTCCAGATTCAGGCTCTAGGAACCCTAGCGTCTGGTGCCCCTATTTTCCCCGAGTGGACCGCGTCAAAGCATTTGCCATTACTGCAGTGACATTTGGAACCCCCGGGGTTGTCAAGTATATATCTGTCGCCTATTTCCCGTGTTGAACCTGACTGCTCATCGTTAGACTAATTAGTAGCGCTCTAGTCTGTTAATCTGGGGGTTGCGGGTGTGATTCCCGCCATAGACTCTGTACATCCTACGAATTCGTCTCAGTCATCGTAGAATTGTTTACTCAGCTAACAGCCAAAACCTAAAAGAATATTAGTCCTGGCAATGTCAACTATGAGCTACATTGCCCTCAAACAGCCTGAAATCCTCTCTACCTCTTCAGGTCTGATCAGTTTTACCTAAAATTAAGCTATGGAATTCTCTGTAGTAGTGACTTATCGATGGTTGCAACGTTCTTTCCCACATCTCAGAGTTCATTGCAGAACCCATCCATCCATCCATCTTTAAGCCTTAGCGCTGCAATAACTCAACACTCAGCATTACCTTTTGGTTATACATGTCCCTTATTGCATTGCCCTTCTGTTTTTAAGTGTTCTGGCTTATATTAAAAACCCAAGTATAAATTTTGATTGTCAAAAATTGGTGTTAAACTTTTGAAAATAAAAATTTATGTGTTTCGGTTTTCAGGTTTTTTTTTTCTCACATCAATAGATTAAATTCTTTTAAAGTTCTGGCTTTAATTGAAAAGCCAAAAACTCCCAAAATAAAGCATTGTTTTCGTTTCTTTTCTTAACTAGCTATTCCCGGTGCGCTTCACTTGACTAAACTTTCAACTCAAAACCGCACTCATGACAAAACTGTTTCAGTTTGTAACCAAGTTATGACGCCCACTGTTCCCATCCAATCTGTTTTTTTCTATACTATGCGTATACACGATAATAATTTTTGGCTTTGTATGAAAGCTACCACGCCCACTTTCCCAATCCAGTCTGTATTTTCTATGAAGGTCACTTGTGCAAAGTTTCAAGACTCTACCTATTGCAGATCTACAGGTAGACGATAATAATTGTTTACTTTTCGTGAGAAGAACCACGCCCATTGTTCCAATCTAGTCTGTGTTTCGTCAAACTTTTTATATTGATAAATGAAAAATTTCAAGGATGTACCTATTGTAGTTCTCCAGCTACTTAAAAAAGTAGGCGTAAAAATGGGGGTGGTAAAAACCTAAGTTAGGTTATGATGAAGATTTAAAAAAATAGGCGAAATCTTCTTAACTGATGCGACATTTGATTTTATTTATATAAAATATATTATATTTATATAAATTCAATTCATTTATAAAAATTGAAGCTTTTAAAAACTCAATTAACTGAAACTTAAGAGAAAATATTAGAACTTTTAGTTTCACTTTAAACTTTCTCTTTTCCTTTTTTTTGGCGCTTGTTCTGATTTCTATAGAATAAACTCCTTCAGTCTTCTGTCTTTTGATGAAAACTCAAATAAGTTTATGATTTTAATTGTCGAAAATTTGTCTTCGACTGTTGAATATTAGTTGTGCCATAAAGTTTCCGTTTCATTTACTGCCAAAAGTTTAATTAATTCAAGCAGTTTGTTTGTTTTATTCCTCTATGAAGTTTTAGTTTATAAATAAATAAAATTTAATAACATATATGTACATCCTCTTACAACTTGTAGTTATTCCATTTAATTTGTTGGCAATAAAACAAACTTTCATGTAAAGAAATCTCAATCAGATTAAAAATCTTTTACATAAACTGATGTTACTTGCTCGGGTAAGTAATTAAATATGAATGAGAGAGTGGCAGATGTCGTGCAAAAATCCAATAATATTCGAAATTAGTAATAAGACAGTAGATTTAGCTATTTTTATGTTGCAAGTATGTACTAATAATTAAATAATTAATATGTTTAAAAATGCTACAAAATGATAGAGGGGAGAAAGTGTTATGACTTTTTAACCGACTTCAAAAAAGAAGGAGGTGATCAATTCGTCTGAATGTTGCTTTTTTTTATGTATGTAACCGCAGAACTCAGCCATTTCTGAACCGATTTAAAATTTTTATTGGAAAGGCTATGCTTTCAGGTTGGTCCCGTTTTCAAAACAGGTCATTATATTAAAAATTAAAGGGTGTCCCCATACAACATACATGTTTTTTACGTGTATTAAGAATCCTAAAGGGCACCAAATTAAAATTTTAAAAAATTGCGTTCTGCTATAGCTCCCAACGGCAGAAATTAATAAAAAAAAAATTAAAATTTAAAAGGTGTCCCCATAGGTGCCGTAATTTGACCTATATATGCCTATCTTTTGAACCGTTATAGACAAAACCTTGAAAATTTTACAGCATGTCGATTACTATGACCGTTATAATAAAATGTATAAATATTCAAAATTTTAAATTAAAGGGTGCTCCAATAGTTCATTTAATTTGGTGTATATGGCCATACTTTTGAACAGTTGAAATTTACAAGGAGCCTATATTGCTAAGTCAGCTATCCCAAAAGTATAAAATTTGAATTTGGAAATAAAAGGGTGTCCCAATAGTTAATGTAATTCTATGTATGTGGCTAAACTTTTTAACTGTTATAGATAGACAGCTGAAATTTTCAAGGAACCTTTATTCCAAAGTCCACTATAGCAAATATACAATTTGAATTTAGAAATTAAAGGGTGTCCCCATAAATTATGTAATTTGATCTATATGGGCCTATCTCTTGAACCGTAAAACTCAAACACTTGAAAATTAGGCAGAATGTCCACTACTTTCTCTGGTATAATAACAAGTATAAACATTTGGTATTATAATGTAAAGGGTGTCCCAATAGTTTATGTAATTTGATATATATGGCAAAACTTTTGAACCGTAATAGACAGACTGTTGAAATTTACAAAGAATCTTTGTGATCAAGTCCTTTATAACAACAGGTCTTTAATTGTAAATTAAAGGGTGTCCCAATATAAATTGTTATCTGATCTATGTGACCCTATCTTTCAAACCGTTATACACAGAGGCTTGAATTGTGTCCCCATAAAAGACGGATGCTGGTGAAAATAGCTTAACTTTTGAACAGTAATAGGGAGAGGCGTGACATTCACATACTCTTTACTTCTTTTCCCTATAATTTTGGCGCATATTTTATTTGGTTTAAATCTAATTCTTACAGATTACTTCTTACATTTTTAGTTTAGAATTGGTGACCTTCTATCTGTTTGAAGTCGGTTTTTTTTGCAAGAATTGTTGTACAATTAAAAGCAACATCTATCTAACTAAATCTTACACTTGTTCTATGTATTTGCCGAACACTGTCTATCTCAGCACAGGTGAAATAATTCTTAAATTGCGAAGTTTGCAAAATACACAGTCACCGGCAGAGTCAATTTGGCTTGGGGATAATAGATTTAGACCAGTATCAGAGATATATATTGTACTAGCTATATGTATGTACTAGCTGTGCCCGCCACGTCGTGGGCTTCCTGACAATATTTTACTCGATTTTGCTTTGAAAATATTCCACACCGATTGTAAAAATCTTACTTTTATAGTTCTTCAGTTATGGTTTATGTATTTCCTTATATATAAAGGTACCCATCCTTGGATAAAATTTAAAAATTTATAAAAAATTCTAAAATTCTTAAAATGATTGTAAAGCTCTGTAAGAGGTGTTTAAAATATTTAATTAACAATATAATTCCACAGTAAGTAAGTCAAAATACAAATTGTATTCAACTGGCGCCATCTGTTGCGTACTAGTAATATAAAAATAAATAAAAAAGTGTGTTGAAAATGTAACCGTGTTGAAAATATCCCAGTTTTAAACCAAAATTTTCAGTACCTTTAAACCCGAAATTGCGTTTTTAATTGTTTTTTCTTCTTTTTCTCTTGAAAATAAGATATTTTTGCGTAAAAGAGTATCCTATATTGGAATCAGGATACTAAGGTACCTCCTTAGAAAATTTTTTTAAAATCCCTCCAGCAGTTTTTGTGTGATGCGAACACAAACGAAAAGCAAACATTTTGGTTTTTTTTAAAAAACAATGTTAAATTTTACAGTGGATTAAGAAGACATGAATCGGGTCACCTGGAATTATACTACGCCTAGTCTCACATATTGTAGGGAAACGAATCACCAAACCTCCGTGGATAATTTCGAAATAATATGGTTCGATTAAAAACATGGTGTAAAAATATATCACAGGCTTTAGTTGAAAATTAGAAGTTCCTTTATAACGTCACTTAAAATTTTAAATGATAAGCTAGAACTTTCAGGCAATAAGGATCAAATTAGCCGTTCCTAATTTATAGTTTTCCGGATTGCATTGATGCTTGAGTTGCGGATGTTTACATGGTTGTTTTCATTCACTTACTGAAGGCTTTTCGCTGCTAATAAAAATTGGATGACAGTGAGTGGAGTAGCATATGGTCCCACGGCTCAACTTGTCATCACTGAGGTCTGAACATAGCCTCAAACATACCAGCTTCTAATGTTTACTGCAATATAAAATTATATTTGGTGATAGAGTTTTTATTTCGATATTTTTTTTTACCATTAAAGCCATTAAAAATAATTAAAGATTTTTTTTAATTATCCTTGAAGAAATCCTTAAACTGTTTTAACAAAAGAATGAAATGTTAGTTTTATGTTAAAATTTTGTTTTAGTTTTTTTTTGTGTCACTGACATGGCCAAAAACATCACGTCAAACACTCATAAAAATTCTTGGCCAGAAAAAATCTGTTGTTCCTTTTATAACAAAATTTTATGATGTTTGTTTTCTATTTTAATATGATGGCGCCTTTTTGACGCCCTTGTTACCAGTCAAAACAATTATTTGCAGTCATTTTTTCTGGTCCAGGTTCTTTCTTTTTGTTTTTTTCTTTTGCAAAAAAAAATCACAAAGCAAAAATGCCAGTAGACAAGGATTTGCAATGCTAAAAATGTTTTATGTCACACATTGTTAAAAATCTGTTAGACAGGCGGCCACACAGACAGACAGACAGACGTGTAGTCTATCAGCTTGTTGTTTTGCCACACAACAAGTGTATGTCATGTCATTTGATGTTGTGGACAACTAAAAGTATTGTTTTAATGGAGGCAAAACTGCAGCATGAGAAAAGAGGTAGCAGAACTCACTTATCTAATGGTGTAACTTGGTGTAACTAATATAAAATGACAATAATGATGCCAAAAAATAGTTTCAATTGATGCTAATGACAATGACAATGGGGATGATTTTGATGGTGATAGTGATGATAATTATTATTAGTTTCATAATTCTAGCATTACATGCAACCATATGAAACAATAATATGGTTGGTTGGTCGGTCAGTCAGTCGGTTGCATTTTAAATCCATAGTTTAATGTTGTGTGACATCCATGAATGAACCAGCATAATGACAACATTAAAATGTTGTTGACTTGTTTTTTTTTTTTTTTTTTTGTTGCTGCTGATGCTTCTCTTCTATCGTTGCTGCTAATAATACCTTCTGCTACGGATTGTTATTTAAGCTGCTTGTTAAATTGTTTAAACAAAATGTTTGCAATTATGTTTAGACAAAAACAACCAGAAAAAAATTAAATTTATTGTCACTTTTGTTTGCTGTTCTAAATAAAAAAAAAAAAATGTTTAAACATTAAAAAAATAAAACATTAACTAAACGAAACATATTTGTTAAATGTCACTATAAATTTATTTAAAATTTCGTGTGATTTATTAACTGAACATGACAGTGCAAAGCCAAAGAAAAGGTTGAGGCTCCACGTAATCCTGTTCAAAGGATTAGTGTTGTTTTCAAAGACATGACAATCACTTGACGGATTATGATTCCAAATGTGATTTTCTGATATTTTTAAAAATGTTAGAAGTAGAAATCCTAATTCAAAATTATTTTTGAGTGTGAAGAAAATTTTTAAATTTTTAGCTTAGACACAAACCTGCTAATTTAACGAGCTCTGCTAAAATGCTAACATAGCTCTTTTAATGGAATAAATCCTTGGTTTATGCATCAAAACTACAATTTTTCATGGAAGCAATGCAAGATGGCAAAATAAAAATGAATAGAAATGAAACAGAGTTCTGTTAAATTAGCAGGTTTGTGTCTAAGCTAAAAATTTTATAATTTAAAGTTTTTTTTTAGATAATTTTTGGACTTGGGGACACAACGTTTAATTCTTTTCAGCGGCATGCACTTGGCGGGATGTTTGAAAGGTGCGTATTATTTACAGAAATGTCTAATAAACTCGTCATTGAGAGAACCCCGATAAAATTGTCACAAAGTTAATAGGTCAACTGCAGACCAACTGTCAACAAAACGTGGCGAAATTGCCTGTTAAACCTCCAAAAGTGCAGAGAAGAAGATTATCATAACGACCCCCACCTATCTGCCAGAAGTTTTCATATTCGAAAATTTAGTATTCTACGAAACCACCGCAAAATATATACCAACGATATCCAATCGTCGCAGAAAACAATGCTATAGCAGATAAATTCTTACAGGGGCCCTGCGTTAAAACACACATTGTAAAGCAAAAGAAATCATTTAAAAATTACATACAAATTCTTAACGAAAGAAAATAAATTTCAGATGGCACTTAGGGTTTAATATCAAGAAGAAAAATATGCAAAACCAAGTCCCAATTCAGCTAAATGATCAAATTAAACTACAATGACCATACAACTGCATAGACAAACATATCAAGAAAAGGCAACGAAGTCATAAACTCTGCTAAGTGGACGACTATGTTGAAAATGCCCAATTGCCTTACGAGATCCATAGAGGTCTTGACATATACCAAATGACAAAGGCAGTAGATTGTAAAAGCTTAGCCTTGCAAAAACCAGTCAGAAATTAACATCAACAACGGGACAATTTGAGATATGGTTGGCCCTAAGGACACTCAAGAACGCTTTATATTCCCTTTCGAGGCCCTGTACAAGACCGATAAATGTAACATATATTATACAAAGCCATTGTCAGCTATCAAATATAATGCGGAACTTGGGGATGTTTTCCATTATTCCCTTTTTCAGTCAATACTAGCTGTGCCCGCCACTTCGTCAGCGTTCTTATTTTGTTCGATTTTGCTTTGAAAACAATCCACACCAAAGACCCTTACTTTACTTTATATAAAGGTTCTGCATATCGGTTAGTGCTTCAGTTATGGTTTATGTATTTACTTTATATTTATCTAAAGGGTCTCATCCTTAATATAAATAACTGCGTAATTTGGAAATAAAATATTTTTGCGGAAAAAAAGTATCCTCACAAAATTTTATTAAAATCCATCCAGTAGTTTTTACGTAATGCTAACACAGACAGACAGAAAATGAGTTACTGTTTTATTATATGTATAGATGATAATCGAAAATATAATGACAAAGATTTGAAGACTTTCACTACCCAGGCTACGTTATGTATTTTACAAATAGACTCAATCAAAACTGACAGGCATAAGAGGTCGAAGCAGCAGCTTGTGATCTTTAAATTAATGTACAACAGAAGCTACAAGAATGGATGCAACAAGCAGCGGCAGCTCACCTTAAAGTAGAAAAAGATTGAGGAAATAGGATCCGCACTAGTTAAGGGCGAAAGTAGAAAATGCGATGGGTAGACCACGACCTGCAAAGTAATCACCAGAAATTCCAAGAGACTTAAATTCGCAAAGCAGCCGCAGGAAAATCAGTGGCTAGAGATAAAGGAGAATGGAATGCAATAAATCGTTGAAGTCCTTATAATTAGCCTTGTAGGAACAACAAGAACTCATATGAAATATTAAAACGAATAATTTATTATTGTTATTATTGACGTAGAATGAGTGAATTTCAAAAGTCTATTAATCTTTAAAATCACCCCTGAGGTGACATAATGAAAAGGAAATATGGAAATTTGCACCTTGTGCGAATATGACCAGCACTGACTGTTAGTAGACTTAGGACAACATATTAAATATGAATGCTAGGGGTAGCTCTTCCTTAGAAGCATTTACCAGAGACACTTTGATGAGAAATACGGTTGATAATTACCAACTCGATAGTCCGAAATCATTACTGTTGAGAGTAAAGGATAGTAACAACACGTTGTCAAGGCATACTTATAACAGGTAGACTCGCGGCGAAAAAAAGTACAACCCTGCAATAAAAATACGTACATTTTGTTTTTTAAATAAATCATTTTCGGCTGTAGAAAACAGTACAGGGCTCTCGTCGGGACTGCCAATAGAAATGAAAACTAAGTAGCATAAGAATAATAATTTATATCTAAACTCTTATTTGAGATAGAGAAACAACCGAAAGTAAAAAATAGTCACCTGAGTTTTCAAATTTATCTGTTATGAATTCGCCTTGGTAGTTGTAAAATAATAATCAGGTACCAGAAATCATTAAAGAGCAAAGGGGTCAAAAAAGTACATTTAGAATTAGTGGTCTGAATGCTTGATTATTCTCTTCGAGTCACAAAAAATTATCAAAATGGCTACACTGAAGAATTAAACAAATATTATTACAGATTTTTTGCAAAATTTTGCTCACTGTGCTTAAAAACGAAAGGGTAAAACTTCATCTATACAATTGTCCTTTCTTATGTTTTCCACCCATAATTCTCTGAACTTTTCAAGTTTCTAAACATTTCAATATTAAATACAATATTGAGCCACAACTCGTTCAAGCACTCCTTTATTATTTGTTGTTTGTTCACATGTGTATATTTCATTTTAATGATTCATACTTTAATTTGCAAACAACCATAACAATTCATACCTTGAAAAATAACAAAAACAACTTCAACTCCAGCCCCAGACCCAGCCACCATCACCAAGTCCAACGGCAACAGCTGAGTTGAAATGCAACTACTATAACAGCAACACGCAGCAGTAGGCAATTGAAATTAGACTGGAAGTAGATGGAAAAAATTGCTCTACAATAAAAACAACACACAATAAAAATAAACGATTGTTGTACTTTACATGCTGGTGGTCAATTGGAATTGCAATTACTTTAAATTGAAGTGCCTCCCTCACAAACAATAGGGCATAAAGGTTATGAATAATTATTAGGGGCATTCACAAATATATTAAATAGAAATCTTCTGCATGAACTCAATTCGTATCATACAGGACATCGCTTTTTCTGTTGGAAATGAGACCTTTTTACGGCGAAAAAAAAGTAATGCGTGTGAAGATAATACGTATTTAACTAGCAGACACAAACCATTCTTTTAACATAGCTCATTTGACAGTTAACAGAGCGCTGTTAATTACTTAACAGTCGTATTTTTTTTTTTTTTTTTTTGGTCTTTCTATATATTACTAAAACTATCTAATCATACATTGCTCCATATAAAGTAATACGTACAATATTTAAAATTAACAAAGATAGACCTTATCCTTTCCTTTCTGAGTGAGTTCCAAAGGAATATCAATAATCTGTTAGTAATAACCATTGACAAAGTTCCTGGGATTATCTTTATAAGGTATAGTATAGTCCTCCTACTTCAGGAGTAATTAAAGTCCGTCAAGTCCAGAGAACCCAGAGTTTAGAAAATTAACCAGGTTAGCATTCACCTGGATGTATCTGTACTTAAAGAACCAGAATTATTCCACTATTGAGCTATTCAATCATTTCATTAGGCGTTGAGCTAATGTTTTTTTTTTTATCAGAGTTCTAAAATACTTACTCACTGCTCAATCATGTGTGAGTATGTACATTTTATGTTTTTTCTGCTTCTTTTCATATATGTGTGACAGACTAGAAAATATTTTGTGTCTGTTATTTATGAGTGAGATGATTTATTTGTTTTTTTTTTTCTCTTCAAAAGTGAATAAATGAAAAAATATTTTATTTTTCACGCAAGTGCTCACGTATGAGAAATTACAATTTTAATAATTTTTCATAAATGTAAAGATCGTAGAAAAATGTACGCATTAAGCATTGGCATAAATGTATGTGTGCACATATTTTGTAGTGTGCAACTGCCGGCCTATGCAATAACAAAGTGTTTTGAAAACCTCATTTGTGAGAAATTTCATAAATGAACACTCACAAATGAAAAAGTTTATAAATGAAACACAAATGTCCAAACATTTATGTAAAAAGGAATAATGAGTATCCATTACTTATCACATATGAATAAATCGGATGTTCTTCGTTTTTCACTCTTCATATACATACATGAAAAACAGTTATTCTCATTCATGCGTGATGGTTGGCAGCAAAGCATTTTTTGTTGTTCATTTATGACCGTGAAAAAAAATATAAAATTTTAGAAATCTCATTTATAAGAAATATCATCAGTGTTGAAATTACAACGCTCATAAATGAGAAATTCCGAACCCTGATTTTTAAGCTCAGGAAGAAAGATTTTAAGATCACATAACGGCTCGCTTGTTGGGAAAACAATTCTATTGCGGTAGTTATAATAAATTTCACTCTCAACCAAATCGTAAACTCCCTTATTCTACAACTCTCTGTCAGAAAGATGAAATATAAAGATATGTAAATCCGTAAAATATAACTATTAACCCACTCCTTCACTTGTGCCGACAACTATAAGCTTGAATTGGTATAATTTTAATTTTTGTTCGGACAAGATATAACCGAGTTGCCACTAAATATTTTTATTCTTTAAGAAAAAGCCGAATTGAGTTGCAACATCATACAGTGTTTGCTTAGCATGCAATTGGTCGTTTTATTTGTTTTTATTACTTGAAGTTAAATAAAAAAAACCCATGTATTAATACACAGAAAAAAATATGTTCAACAATTAAATGTTTAATTGGTTTTAGATTAAAATATAATTAAATAATTAATTGATTCAATTAATTGTTTAATTAGGATTTTTTTTTGTTCTGTTTTAAACAATTGAATCAATGAAAAAATTTGTATTTAAATTGGCAGCTTTATTTGTCCCGACAAATTTTTCGAATTGTAGTGAATCATGGTCTCAGTAAAAAAAAAATAGGTGAATCCATCTTTATAGTGATAGTTTCACTGCGACATGCACTTACTTCAATGGTATTGGATGTAGAAGAATGTTAAAGAGACAATTTTTGTACCCCTTGTAGTATCCCGAAAATGCCCGTTTTCTATAAAGAGAACACGTAATAGCACACAGAAGAATTGACCCAAACATTTTAAGTTTACCAGCAATCAATATTAAACCTGAGCCCATAGTGCAGCCATCTAAAACTGCAGTAACACTGATTTATATTACACTTTTTTATTTGTTTAAGCGGATAACCGAACATGTCTTCCATTTCTTTACTGTCTGTATTTGTTTTTTTTTTTTTTTCTTAATATTTGTTTAGAATGTTGTTTGCCACTCACTTCATATTGACGAATTAGTATGAAAAGCCAAAAGAATTCTTGTATTTTTGCTTTGTCAGTCGTAGTGGCGTTAGAAAAAAAAAAGTCCATTTAGTTGGACTTTTTTTCGAATACAATAAAATCAGTTAGCAGAAATTTAACCATGCAGAAAACAACAACAGCAACAAACAAGATCGACAAAAAAATATTTTTTTGTGAGTGAGTGGTTATAAATTGAATTCTGCAAAACAAAAACAAAAAAATTCTACACAAATATGCTAAAAAAGATACGACAGATTATTGTAAAGAGTCACGGAAATAGTTTGGAGGAAGAAAAAAATGAAACATGTGGAGTTTTAAGTGATGAAATAAAAACAATTGAAGGCAATTTAACACAATCGGTGATATGAAAACGTTAGGGGCCAGTAGAAATTAAGCACACACTTGAGGGCTAGAAATAAGGGATATATATATTCATATATGGTCGATATGTAGATAGATATATCTGTCTTTTGTGATATTCGATCGGCCCAACAGTCAGTACTTGTCATCATGGACTTTGACATCTGGAATAGGTATGTCATGCTACAATGCGGTCCTGTTTTAACCTGTGGGAGTCGTCGTATTTTGTGACATCAATCGTTTAAATTTCCTGACCCTATTTGGGAGCAAGATGTCGGTGATATCGGACACAATTCGTCGCAGAATGCAGTAGATGAACCTACTAGCTGAACCCTTTTCCTGAAGAAAAATCTTAGAAATGACTTGATTACTCACAAAAACTCCAGTCTTAATTACTGTTGTAGGTCTCAAGAAATATTAAAAGAGTCGTTGACTGTTTTCATCCCACCACAAATGACTTCGATTCAAAACGATTCGACGCACACTCGTTAAACAAAAATTAACGCAGCGACCTTCGCCGCCACGATATGTTGCTATTTGGAGGATATGGGGTAGCCAATTTGTCTGAAAAATAAGGGTGCTTTCGTAAACTGATTGGTAGTACGCTATTTTTTCTATTCGACGAAAGCGGGTTCGATTCCCGCCAAAGACTCTAGTTGTTTACTGCAGACCAGCCAGAATCTTGTCAACTAGAATTTTGTTGAAAAATAAAAATAAAAGTTTTTTGGCTTGTGACAAGTCACGTAACGCACTAGTGCCGTGAGATTCATAAACTCTTCTTTCAAGGTTTTTGCTAAGTCCCCTGGAGGAAGTTACATAGTTTCTGTGCACTAAACCCAGATGGCTGCGAAGAACTCGATGCGGTGTAGGTTCGTTTAAAGGTTGTTAATTCAGCGACAATATTTTTAATTGACTTTCGGAGAAAGTATATCCGCACTAAACCGCACATAATAATTTTAGATATTTCTTGAAAAAGATTCGACTTTGTGATGATGATGTCTACAGATAGTGTGGTGAAGAAGAGGAAAACATAGTCCACTATCTTCGTCAATGCCCTGCATTATCACACAGTCGTAATAAATGTTCTGACACTCTTTTCTTCCAGAATATGCAGGACTTGAAGGTTATGGAAGCCATGCTAATTTACGAAGCTCACAGTACTACTTGAGAGATTGCTTAAAACACGGCTATATAGAGTGGAGAATTTTAGGGAATCACTATGGATCAATAAAGGTCATTGATATCTAGGGAACTAGTGTCCAGAGCTTGTTTGGAAGAAAAGTGTTATTAGGGTTTGTGCAATAACTAAGGACACATGCCGGAACCACGAGAACCAAAATCCTTGGCTCAAACCGCACCTGACATTTTGGTTTTTCGTCCCACTGCTACATAGCTTTAAACTCAAAAGCAAGGTTAAAATCTTTCGCAGCAACACATTTGGCCAATAATAAGAGGAGTTTAGATGGTCTCCAATCCTTTTATCTGAATCAAGCGATGGGTTTTTTGAAAAGGAAAAAATATTTAGACTGACAACAATCGACGTTCCTCAACTTAAAAAACATTATCCAGCAACAAGGATCATTTCTGGTTTAATGGCTTTTTTTAAAAGAAAAATTATCGCATGAAGAATTAACTCTGGTTAAATGGTTATTTCAATAAAAAAAAATATACGTATTTGGAGCAAAGGCAATCCTCAAGCCACAATCATCATTAAAAAATTACAATTTACTGTTTGGTGCCGTTTACAGCTAGCGGCATTATCAGCCCTGATTTCTTTCGAAATGAGCAGGGAGCTATCGTTACGATGAATGGTGAGTGCAAACAAGCCGTGCTGACTTAATTTTTTGGTCTCAAAAATTAATCAGCTAAACATCAGCGGCATTGGTTTTCAACAAGACGTCACACTTTGCCAAACAGCGAGCTTAACAATCAAGTTATTGCAAAATCAATTTGGTGACAACTTGATCTCCAGAAGTGGTCCGCACCACTGCTTCCATCGTTCGTGCGATTGGATTGCTTTATGGGGGCTTATGTTGATAAACCAGGAACTCTTGAAACATTTGAAGCTTATATTCCAGCCACCATTGATTCCATACGGCCAGGGAGACTGTTCCAACAGTTTATATTTTGTTACACTATGACTAAGACTCTATCAATTGTAATTCTCTAGGTACACGATAATAATTTTTCATTTTTCGTGGGAGGTACCACCCCCACTATTTTAATCCAGCCAGAGTTTCGCTATACTGTGTATAATAATATGGCTGTTGAATATTAACAAGGCAGTTATTGGTGGAAAATTTCAAAGATCTGCCTATTATAGTTCTTTAGATACTTAAAAATTGGGCGTAAAAGTGGGCGTGGTCAACTTTTATTACCGTAAAAACCTAAGTTGGGTTATGATGCAGATTTAAAAAAGATTGGCCGAATCGGTGATGCGATTACCAACGAACGACACTGTCATTTTATTTATATAGAAGAAGATTACAAACATTTATAAATGGAGCAGGATATGAAAATTCAATGGAAGGAACAATTTTGTATAAAGGTAATACCAGTTGCTTTGCTCGAAAGTGTTTCATATTTGCTCGCTTTGCATTATTTAAGTCTTTAAAGCAAAAGTTAAGAGTTTTTGTGACTATTAATGCAATTCTTTCAATATTAAAAATGTTGACAATTAAAAAAGGCTAATTTAGAGATGAGTTACCCTCAATTTCAAATTCTATTGCTGCTTTACTTGCTCACGTTCTTTTGACTACGTCAAACCAATATTTTTCCTTCTAATTAACATTCACCCTTCGAAAAATCTCAGCAAAAATTCTTGTGGTTTTCCATCAGCTAAAACCATTTCTATGTGTAACTTTTTACCTACCTTTTTAGAGTACTTTCTTTACTCACAACCAATATATTTGCTTAATGATTTTATTTACTTATTTTTGTTCTTAAAGCGTTTGCATTGTAATTAAAATTAACTTGTGAAAGTGTAACACAATTACTTTGAAAGGAGTATCCTTTTTAAGTGAATTTAAGTTTGTGTGTTTGGCTGACTGGGTGGTTCAATGTTTTAATTAAAACTGTAAGTTTTAATTTAAGGCATAAACAACGTCAGAGTTAACACACGTCAGAGTGAGAATAATGCCGTGATTGTATTCATTCGCATTCATGTTAACATGCAAAAAATAAAACGCTTTTTTGCTGAGACAAACAGATTTTTATAGAATAAAGTTTTCTTTCGTAACTTATTGAAGAGTCTTTTAGTTGTAGTAAATAGTAAGTCTAGTCGATAAATTTAAAAGGATTGCGACGTCTGGAATTTTATTTAGGCATAAAAATTAAGTCGTTTTGTGTCAAAATAACCGAGTTAGTGAGTTGTCGGTCTCCATGTACTCAGGATAGCAGTTATAAAACAATTAACGTTTGCAAAAAGAATAGTGAAAAAGTATTTGAGAAAAGATTTTATGTACTTTTTACCTAAAGAATTGAATTATTTAAGGGAAAAGTAAACACCTAATAAATTATACAAATAGAAAAATCGAAATTAAAAATATATAAAAAAATGTTTGATTATAGGAAGGATAGACAGTATTTTAATTTTTCCCACATGAAAACGTTTCCTGTGGACATAGTCCGACATGGTGGAGAACCTTAAAATGATAGAGATAGAATCTGCAAAAAAATGTCTTGGAATAAATATAAATAAGACAAAGGTAATGGAGCGTAAACGTGAAATATGCCATACACCATTCATTCTCTATGCAAAACTTCCAACCCCAGGAAGTGGGCCACTTTTGTTACTTGGGTAGTGACAGCACTGGAGGTTCGTCTGATGATGTCTGACAATTTTGCAAACTCCATATAGTTCATGAGGGATGTAGAGGTCTCATTTCCTCCTCTCACCTCCTAGCGGTTCATCCTAGTAACCCGAGCAACTTAATCAAAGATGGGTTAACAACCCACATGGGAGATTAAGTCGGGGCTAACAAGAGAGCGAGCCAAAATTGGGCAATTCTGACATATTCAGTCTAATAGTCAATTCGGCACAAGACTTTTCTTTCGAGCCACGGAGGCATTCTTTGCTATGCGGTAGCGGAAGAATTCTAGATAAGAATCAAGGGTAGCACCTAAAGTCCAATGATAGAGGGCTACGTGGACGCAGCGTCTGTACTCTTAGCGAGCGGCTGCAATAGAGGTCTGACTGTAGAGGGGCGGCCTAATTAATAGTGAATCTAACCACATCCCGACTGTTCTTTGTTAGATCCAAACCTATGCTTGTAACATATGGATGGAAGATAGTCTACTTACTTGCTATTTTCTAACAATACATGAATTTAAACCAGTTTAATATTGATGCTCCAAATGGTCGACGCAATACAGCGGTAAATCTACCTGCCTCAGATTTATCTCAGGCAGCATGCACATCAAATTTGGAGGTGCAGAACACATGTTTAGAGACAAATAGACCTACAAATGAAATCTTGAGGCCCTATGCTCCACTGGGAGCCAGGGGATATAAAAAGAAGAAGATATATTCATAAACTGGAATATGAACTAAAGATCTAAAGTGAACTAATGAGTAGACTGAGCTAATGAGCTGAACTAGAATGAGGTGCTAAACTGAACTAAGGTTCTGAGTTTAACTAAGGAGCTGAACTGAACTAACAGCCAAACCTCAAGAAGCGCGTTAAGCCCAAATTAACTGTCAAAAATTCTCTTGTACATGGCGTAAATTCTTAGTAAGTGGAAAATCCAATTTTGAGAGGGCGTAGTAGGTAGTGAAGTTGGATTTAAAGAAACTGTTATTGTTTTTTTGCGTGTGAGACTGATGACATGTTAGCTACTTTCTGCTTTGTATAGTGATTTCATCTCTATTTCGGGTTGATATTTATAAGATTTTATTAAACAAAATAAGTTGTTAACATTACTGTTCATTACAGAGCGTTGTGTTCTTAATTAGGTATGTTCAACGTTAAGCCCTAGACAGCATTACGCCCTGGACTCTTATTGAAGTTATTCTTTGCTAGACTGTGATTTAAAACTTGAAAAAATTTGCCTCGGTTAATAAGGTAACATTGTTGTGGGTTAAGGGACACATAGGAACAGCTGGGAATGAAGCAGCAGACCTACTAGCAAAAGGGGGATCTGATGTGAATTTCTGTGCAGCAGAAGCCAGAGTAGCGCTGGGTACTGCCATAATGCGATGTAAGGTGGACTCATTAAACCTGGAAAGGTGGAGGGAGACCCCTACGTGTAGGCAGGCTCGAATGATGCTCAAAGATCCCACAGGCAAGAAGGCCAGTAAAGTACTCACGATACAATAGAAGTGATCTAAGCTTCATTGATGACAGGTCATAGAAACTTCAAGTATCATCCAGCCAAGATGAACATCGAAGAAGATGATATTTGCAGCCAATGCCTGGAAGAGGCTAAGGCGGTATCGCAAATTGTGTGTGAATGTCCGGCACTAGCTAGCACAAGACTTAGTAACACTGGTAGAAGATTGTTAAATGTGGATGTAATGGATGCCAAGGGAGACCTGAGCCTTAAACACATGCTAGCAATTACTAGAGACTGCGTGATGAGAAAGAAGAAGTTGCCAGTCGACATTCTGAAATCACTAAAGTTAAGATTAAAGGCTGATTGAAGTACGTGGCTCTATGAGGGTAAGGTTTTCGAATTTACATGTCAGTTGTCTATAATCATATAGAACGAAAGGGGGTCAAAAAGATACCCGTTAAGGAAGTGGTCTGTTCGATATTCCCCCTACATTAAAATAAAATAGGTTAGTGTGTAAGAGCAGATGATGTCTCAAGCCCCACCTTGAGACTTAGGGAAACTTTCGACCAACACAACACAGTGTAAAAATCACCATCAATATCTATTCACCCAAACATTGACATCTTCAAAGCTTGTGTGAATTCTGTTCCCATATATGGTTTGAAAGATGTGAAGTTTTTTTACCAACAAATGACCTGATAGAGTATCGCACTCATCAAAAGCCACATTCATTTAGATATACAAAGACCACAACTAATTTAATAGACAAATTTGAGGCACCTTAAAATTGCAATAAAATAAAAAAATATAATTACCCTTTTCGGGGTTGCCTTCAACAGTTAACATTCCTTTTAAGCCAATTCGTTCGTTCGTTATTTGACATTCACTTTAGTACAGACACACAGAACATGGAACTATTATTGTTTGGGGTTTATAAAATTACTTATTACCACTACATACATATTTATTCGTCTGTTTGTCTGTGGTTAATTTTTTTTTTTTTTTTTTGTTTTGTAGCAACATAAAGTGTTGACATTGCACATCTCAGGTTGCCACATGCTTGTCGTGTTTTTCATAGCTGTAGTCGTCTACAATGTAAATGATTGTACGTTGCTAACACAAAAAAAAAACAAACAAAAAATTACCAGAATTGAAAAGAAAATGTGGCTGTTAAATTATCATCTTACATACATTGTAGAATCATTAGAATAGAATACAGTTGTTTACTTAGTCTCAGTATAAACATGGACAAACAAAACTCATTGCAGTAACAATTTAAAAGTCCAGTTGATTTTTAGCAAGAGGTTTAATAGTTTGAAATGGTAGAATGGATATTCCTTCATTTGCTTTCTGGTTTAACAAAAGCAATAAAGATAATTTTCATATTTTTTTATTTTTATTTGATTTCAATAATTTTTGAGGCTTAAGTTCATTATAATAGAGAGATAAACAAAAAATTAGATAGATTCTAAGAGAATGTAATGTATTTTCTGGACTGCCGCAGCTGCAGCCGCCTTCAGCATTCTTTTTTTTTTATCTACAAGGTAATTTCAGTTGAAATTTTTTCTACTAGCTATCCGCGGAGCACTTTGCTACATCCAGCCACAAAAAAATGCATTAAACACATGGAAGAAAAGTTTGACTAACCTTTAAAAACACAAAAAAGTGTTTCAGTGATGCAATTACCAACGAACGACATTTAATTTTATTTATATAGATTTCAACAACCAATACCAAAAAATACTTCTTTTCTCTCTATGGTGTATTTAGGATACGAACTCAAGCCGATGATATTATTTCTTTGAATTTTATTTTTGAATAATAACAGCGCAGAGAATATTTTTTGGAATTTTTTTTTTTGTTTTTAACAAATTCCTCTTAACGAAAACGTGCCATAATACCGAATCAGCCCTGTTTATATTTTTGCTTGACATTCTAGAAATCGGTTTTTTCGTCACTTTTAGAGTTAATTTTTAAAATTTGGTAAAAATACTTCGACTTGAGTGTGACTATAAAATTCTGTTATTGGTAGTTTCTTCTCAGTTGAGTTGCATTTTTCTCTTATAGGTGCTACTCTACATAAGTAAGTCTTACTTACATATACGGGTATGTTCTGTAATCCGAAACCGAGTGAAATTGAATCCGAATGAAATTTTAAATTGTCATAACTTTTAAATCTTACAACATTTTGATATTATTTTTTACACATTTGATTAAAGACCATTCACATAACTTCCTTGATTGCTAATGTTGTAAAATAATAGGCGCAACTAAGTTATATTTTACTTTAAAAATTTATTCAATTTCACTTTCACTCGGTTTCGGATTACAGAACATACCCGATATAGAATACTTTCAAAGCAAAATCAAGCAAAATATTATCAGGACGCCCACGACATGGAGGGCACAGCTAGTATATTATAAAGCTAGTTGTTGCTACACTCGTTGTGTGCGCCCTGACAATATTTTGTTCGATTTTGCTTTAGAAGTAATCCACACAAATTTTAAGACATTTACATATTTACTTCACATAAAGGTACCCATCCCTAGATAAAATTCTAAAATTTATATAAAATTCTAAAATACTAAAAATTATTGTAAAGCTCTGTAAAAGGTGTTTAAAATATTTTAATAACAATGTAATTCCACAAAGTAAAAATACAAATCAATTACAAATTTTATTCAATTTGCGCCTAATGTTGCGCAATAGTTTTTAAAATAATCCAGTTTCAAAAATAAGAAGGTGTGTTGAAAATATAACAGAGTTGAAAATATACCAGTTTTAAACCAATAATTCAAGTACCTTTAACCCGGAAATGGCTTTTTCATTGATTTTTCTCCACTTTCTCTTGGAAATTAAAAAAATTTTTGCGGAAAAAAAGTATCCTAAATTAGAATCAGGATACCAAGGTACCTCCCCACAAAATTTTATTAAAATTCATCAAGTAGTTTTTACGTGATGCGAACACAAATGAAAAGCAGGCAGACGGACAGATGCAAATGAGTCTAAATATTACCGTTACAAAGATAGATTTTGCTGACAAACGGACGAAAACAATAGGGTTACATTTTTACCATTGGGATACTGAACCCTAAAAATAACTGTCTTTACTACCATCATTTGTAAGATTAATATTGATGCAATTCTGAACTCCAAAGGTGGGGCAATAAAAATTTTATGATACATCATCATTGTGGGTATGCCAGAATAATAGATATAAATTAAAAACCGTAATCGCGATTCTATAACAAAACAATTTTGCGGCTACTCTTACTGTCAAACTCCGTTTATACATTAACTAAAAAGGAATATAAACTAAAGAGCTGAAGTGAACTAATGAGTTGACGGAGCTTATGAGCTGAACTAAAATGAGGTGCTGAACTGAACTAAGGATCTAAGCTGAACTAAGGAGCTTAACTAAACTAAGAGCCAAGCCTAAAGAAGCGTGTTAAGCGCAAACTAAGTGCCAAAAGTTCTCTTGTACATAAAAAATGTATGAAGAAAACCTAAGTAGCGCGGCGTCAACGCTTATTAATGTAGGGGGAATATCGTCAACTGGCGCTAACGCTTAGTAATTAGAAAATCCAATGTTAATTATGTAATAAAATCATCAAAATTTGTTTTGATATATTTAAAACTTTTCTATTTAAAAAATTTCAATATACACATCTTTAACTACTTTTCAAGAAGTAACTAACTACCTTCTCTAGACTTTAAATACATTCGTTCTAAAGCTGTTGTAGTGTTTTTGAGCTGCCTGCTAAATAAACACTGACTGCCACTTAAATTGTATCAGGTGGGTAAGTTTGTGAATATATGTGTATATGTATGTGTATGCAACCACAATAAGCTTAAAATAAGCTAAGAAAGAAAATAAAAAGTCTTCAACAATAGAACAAGAACAACAACAAAATATATTATAAAATCACTTGATAAAATAACAACAACAATAGCAGCAGCAGCAGTGGCAGCAACAATATAATGCCAACATGCAACAACACATATTGTACTCATAATCATACACAGAGTAAATAAAATTTATATATGAAAAATATCTGAATGAATGAATGCATCCGTGAGTGAATGAGTGAATGAGTACTTGTGGTGGCATAGTCGCGTGTAGATACACTTCCTCGGTCGTTAACTTGCAAATCGCAAAACAACACAACAGCAGCAAAAAAAAATAACAAAACAAGAAATTACCGGCAACAATTTACAACAACAGCTCAAGAAAACTAGAAAAGATTCTACGACAAATATGTATGTTTGTTTGAACACACCACACCATTTACTACGTACGTAAAAAAAATAAAGACACAATTCCTCCCGTCTAAAAGTAATGGCTATATGCAAAAAAAACAATCAAACCAGCAACCAACCAACCAACCAACATTTATGAATCTTACATTACCACACGTTTCTTTTATTAGGCTTGAAATGTGTTTTTTTTTTTGGTTTCTCAAAAATGTTTGCTTTTCTCTCTGTTCCCGCCTTTCCCTTTCTAAATCACTTCACAAGTGCCACAGAATGCTTTCTTTGCACAACAGCCAGCAATTCAAGCTGCAATAGAAATATTAAGACTATTGTTGTTCGAGCTGTTGCTGTTATTGTTGCAAGCCGGAAAGAAACAACCGGCTGTTAGCAGTAGAAAAACAAACAGCAGGCGAACCGAAAAAGGTGCTACGAGCCACCATAAATATTTCTTTTCTGCCCCCTCCGTTTTCAGTAGAATTAACAACATCAAGTGCAGGTAATTGTACTTAACATTTTAAAGCTTGTGTCAACGGGTGGGTATCATTCTAATCAAATTATTCGATTCATTAAAATGTATATTGATTTCGATTTTTTGTTTAAGTCAAAAAAAAAATTCAGAATTTTAAAATCTTTTCAACAAAAAACTTTTTCTCTCATTGTTATTTTTTGAAATGGAATTAAAAAAATATTTTTCTGCTCTAAAACTATATTTAGCAGTGCCCGCGTCAGCGTCCTGAAAATATTTTTTGTTCGAAGTTGCCTTTTGGGACTCTTGGTATAATAAAACAGTAACTCATTTCCTATCTGTCTGTCTTTCTGTCTGTGTTCGCATCACGTAAAAACTACTCGATGGCTTTTAACAAAATTTTGTCAGGAGGTATTCTGATTCCAATATAGGACACCTTTTCCGCAAAAATATCTTATTTCCAAGAGAAAGTGGAGAAAAAGCAGTGAAAGTACGCCGATTTTAATTTACCGATTTAAAGGCACCGCATACTTTAAGGCATCTTTCATTTTTGAAAGCGGGTTATTTTAAATACGTTTGCGCAACAGATGGTGCTTTTTTAAAATAATGACAAAATATGGATTGAAAGTGGGACGTTTTAAACACGGTTGCGCAACAGATGGCGCTGCTTTAAAATAATGACAAAATATGAATTACATACTGCCAAATAGACAATTGAATAAAATTTGTATTTGATTTGTATTTTTCAAATATTTTAAACACCTTCTACAGAGCTTTACAATAATTTTTAGAATTTTAGGATTTTATATAAATTTTAGAATTTCATCCAGGGATGGTGTGGATTACTTTCAAAGCAAAATCGAATAAAATATTGTTAGGACGCACACAACGTGTGCGGGCAGAGCTATTAATTTATATATTTACTTTTTATAGAGGTACCCATCTATTTATAATAACTCAGGATGTTGCAACATAGTTTTTGTATAAAATTATATTATTGTAATGCTAATGGTGTCTAAAATATCTGTTTACAAAAATAAAAGGTGCTGCCAAGTTTTCAGTGTTATTAAAGAGCGGTTTTTATGTGATGCAAACATAGACAGACGGGCAGACAGACAGAGGAAGTTTTTTATATAACTAGATATATATATTTGGGAGATTCACAAGGTACCATTAAGTCATATGTCTTATATTTAAACCAAAAAATATTAGTATTGTGAATATCCTGCCAGAACAGGGTGTGCTTCAACCAGACAAACGAATATTAAATAATATTTAATTAGACAAAAACGTAGATATTATTTAAAAAAAAAATTGAAAAAAAAATTAAAAAAAAATTAAAAAAAAAGAAATTAAAACATTTGCTAGCATAATGTATATAAATAATAATTTTTTTATTCTTTCAAATAAATAATATTTCTTTTTTATTTGAAATAAACAATTGGTTTTGTCAAAGACCGTCTTCAAAGAAGACATATGAGCAGACGGGTATCTAATCTAAAATACAATTTCAAAGATTTTTTTTTTATAAATTTTCCCAAAAAAATGATATACAATATCAGCCAAAATCACTCACGCTTTGTGTGGGGACACCCTATATTTTTCAATTTTATGTTATTTAATTTAATTAAGTTTTTAATTCTGAAAGGGAACAATCTGTCTACATAACATAAAAATTACCCTCAGAATATATTACATTAAATGGGATTTTTTTGATTAATTTTAAAAATTAAATGTTTATATGTAAATTACTATAAAAGCATAACATATTTTTTGAAAATATCTAAAAATATCAAAATTTTTAAAATTTTATAAATTTTTTCCTCATAGGGAAATATTCATGTTGAAGACAATTTAAAAACATTAATAAATATTTTACCATGAGTATTCTGAATAAATTCGATATTAAAAAAATTCCCAAACCACAGAAGTAAAATTATATTAAGAAAATTTCTTAAGTGGATTTAAATTCTTAAATTTCCTTCATAAAACTAATTTTCTTAATAGGAATTTTATTATTTACAATAGTTTATTTTATAAATTTTTAAAGTTTATTTATAAATTTTTAAGTTAATTTATAAAGTTTTATAGTATATTTAAATTTCTTAAAATTTACACAAGTTTAAAAATTTCCCTTATAGAATTATTGTTCTTAAAAATAATTTAGCAATATACACCAGATTTTTTTTTAATATATGTTGTTCGAAAGAAAAAAAATCACATTTACAGAAATTTCCTATAGCCTTACAAGGTCTCCTGAATAATATGAAAAAAGTAAGTATTTAGTTAAAAATTCAAAATATTATACAAGAGGGAAATTTTAATTTTTTTGTAATTCAAATAATGTTTAAGATTTCATTTATTGGGATTTTTTTAAAATTGTTTTTGCAAATTAACCAGTTAGTGCAACGTTTTATAGAGCAAGTTTAAAATATATTTTTAAATTTCGAATATTATTTTAAGAATAATATATTTCTCAAGTGGGAAATTTGTATGTGTTAGACTCTTAAACAAAGAAAACATTGTATATTAAAGTTGTTTGCAAAAATTACGTAATATTGTTGAAGTTTTTAAAATTTCCCTACTGTAAAAAAATTTCCCTGATAGGGAAATTTTTATTTCAAACAATTATTCCCACCAAGTAGCTTAGTTATATTGTTTTTAACATAATTATACAGATTTTTTTTAGTATATTATTTAATTTTATGAAGAAAATATAATTTCCCTAATTGGTAAATTTTTATTTTTAACAATTATTCCCACGAAATAGTTTAATTGTATTGTTTTTAACATAGACATAACATTTGTTTAGTATACTATTAAATTTAAAAAAAAAAACTAAATTTCCCTAATTGGGAAATTTTTATTTGATATAATATGTAATAGCAAACCAAGCTAGATTTTTGATTTTAACATTATTAAAATATTTCTATTTAAATTTCTTAAATTTCCTCGGATTAAAAAATATCCTTAAAGGGGAAATTTTTAGAATCTTGACTATTAAAAAAATACTGTATTTTTGTTATCAATCCCAATTTCTCAAATGTAAGAATATTCTTAAATGATTTTTTTCCCAAATAATTTTTGCTAATAAACTATTTATTTTTTTTTTAATATTTTTACTTTAATTATAAAGTGTTTGTTCAAGTATTTAACTCGAATAATTGACAACCCTTGTTGCAACTGACTTCGGTTGTTCTTGCTTGTTGCCTTTAGTTTCAGTTTCCTTCAACTTACACCCAAATTTTTTCATGTTTACATTTTTAGCAGCTTTTTTTGTGTTGCTTGCATTTTCGTTTCGTTTCTTTTCTTTTCGTTTTTCTTTTTTTTTGTAAATAAACCCACCATAAGCAATTGTGGAAAAATAAGTATTACACACGATACTAACGAATGCCACCGTATGGTTACACTAATACAGCTAGAACACATGTTTTAGGTTGTTAAAAAAATTTTTAACAAGCTTGAACTATTTAAGTTGATGAAAACTGCATTAAGGTGCATTTTCAAAACTGCTTAGACAAGCTAAATTAAAATTCTGTTATTACTAGTAAGGCGGCAGCTGCAGCGTTTTATAATAGAGCAGTTGGGCAAAATATAGTTACATATTTTCCTGAAGTTCTACATGCCATTTTTAAATTGACAACACAATTTGTTTGTTCGCACAAACTTCACGTTACCCTAGAGAAAATAATCAAAAGGCGTTAAATCCCACTGGCCAATTGACTGAAGCATTTTGAGAAAGGTCGCGATCTAAAAAAACATATTTGCAGTAAATATGCCGTTTAATTGGATCCTAAATACTTAATGATCTTGGCTACCCTTAACAGGTACCCTGTCGTTTGCCTAATATTTAAAGTGGTAAGAATCAATGCTTCCAAAGACCCGAAAGTATCGGAGACTGAAAAATCTCGTGGATTTTCCCAGCTCCAAGTATGGCAATTTTACCTACTGACGTGCCCCTTAAGTCATAAATGACCCAAATCAGTAAACGTAATATTCGAATAAGTCATTTCAAAATGGAACAAAAAAACTAGAAAACCCTTCCTCTAAGCCTGTGTTAAATTTTATTTTAGTAATTCAAGATCTACAGAATTATATCCAAAATAAAAAGATCTTCAGACACCACGCTAAGCTTCAGACATACACAGCAACAGCGAAGATACTCTCTATAATGTAATACAGATTTACGTCAGTGTATGGCGTGTTGACCAGACCTGACGGTGGTCTTGAAACTAGGTGAAAACAATACGATTTAGATACAAACCTTCCTGCTATTTAGGTCTAAACCATCACATTACTCCCAGAAGGGCCTTGCAAAACTGGTAACAGAGATTTGGTGGAATCCCTGTGGGTCTACCGATTTTCGTGGTACCGGTCATTTGGATAATGGTCAGACCGCGAAGAATCATATCTGCCCGTTTGGGGTCCTTGCTAGCCTCTTAGGCCCCAGGATCATTGACGTCAAGGGGCCCAATGGCGCGACTTTTTTTTAATAAGAGACCCTCTGGTACCTTTCTGTCAGCTGTTATTCAAGAGTTTACTAATTGGCCTAGAACTGCCAGGAAATCTGCGCTGAATCTAACCTTGCGTCGAAATCACAGACGAGTTATTTCTTCACTATCACATTCCACGTTTTTTTGTAGTCTAGCTGCCCCAATTCGTTCTATATATAACAACTCATATCTATCTAATGGAATACAATGTGTCTGAAGATAAATACGTCGGGTAAATAGGTTTTTGAAAAAAAAAATATATATATAGCATGCGATAAAAATTTTCTGCAAACATATTCGGTCTTTTTCGGAATATTGGTTACAACTATGGAATCGAACCTAGTGAAGAAGGAATAAAAGAGACTATACCAACAAGCAGTGGTCAGACGCCTTTACTAAAAATGTTACTGTCACATGTTTTTAAATTTTATAAAACTTTTTTCTTAAATTTAATTTAGTCGATATGTGACCACAGAGTTTGTAAGTATAATCTATTATCTCCTTTTCCACCAGGTTTAATTCCCTGTACACAGTAGCCATATTTATAAAAAAAAAACCCGAAAACATTGCAGAATATGTAGTAAATGTATGAAAAAACTTTTTTATCGCATGCCAAATATTTTTTCAAAAAAGTATTGAAGGCAAAGTTAAATAGTTTTGAGAATAAGTTCGGCCTTTTTTCAGAATATTGCTCACAGATATGGAATCGAACCTAGTGAAAAGGGAATAAATTAGACTATGCTAACAAGCAGTGGTTAGAAAGTTTTACTGTCACATTTTGAAAATTTTATAAAACTTTTCTATAATTCAATTTAGTCGATATATGACCACAGAGTTTGTTAGTCTAATCTTTAATTCCCTGTGATGGAAGCGTTTGGACACAGTAATCATATTTAAAATGAAAACATCCGGAAATCATTAGAAGCACTTTTTTATCGCATGCTATATTTTTTCAAATAAGTTTTTTAACTCCATGTATTTATATTTCACATACATTGCACGACAGAGTGATATAAATTTGCCAACCTAAAACAGACAAAGGCTTTTTGCACAAATGAACTGTGTTACCCCATGAGGTAACTTGCTAGAGCAGAAAAAAAATTCACTAACAGCACAAACATAGTATTTGCACAATAGGTCCAATATTCACAAAATTTTAGATAAAAAAAAATAAGCTGATTGTAAAATAATCGGAATTTAAATGCGATCAACAAGACTTGATAACCAGGCAACACGTTTCCTTGTGCACCGAGCATTCAACATTTAGTTGGAAAGGAAACCATTATGGCTGGTATATTTGCATGCATTTCATGCCATGTAAACCTAATAGATTTTTGCCATAAATATTTGCATTCACTTCTTCTTACCCCTGTATGAAGTTGATGGTATTGTTGTGCTTTGTGCTTAAGTTGAAAAATACACTAGATTTTGTTATCAACAATAAACACAGTAGTTGTAGTTGTTGTCGTTGTTGCAGCGTTAAGGACGCTGAAGGTGAACTAGAACAACTGGTTTTGCCACCTCCTTTTATTGCCTTATTTTTTCAAATTTTTTTTTTTTTTTTTTTTAATTTTAATTGTTTTATTTTGTAAAGGTTTTTTTTAATGCTGAATGAAGATGGATGTATGAAAGAATGAATGAATGTTAGTTAGAGAGTTATACGCAGTTCGGATTTAAGAAATTTTGTGAAGCAGAAAATATTTGGAAAACAATCTAAGTTAAGGTTTTAAGCCTTTTCATACGCCTTAGTGCTTGGGTTTATTGTTGTATTTTCATCTTATGTGTTTTTCCAGCTTGTTAAACTAATTGAATGAGATGTTGAAGAAATTGAAAAATGAAGATTGTGAATATGAAGAAAATGCAGTTGTTTTGAGTAATAAAAATAAAAAATATAAAAAATAGAAAGAAATAAAGCCCGTCATATTCAACTGAAAATGCAAAATATCTATCAATACATATAATAAAACTGTAACAGAAGCATTTCTGTTGGTGCAATTAATAATTAAAACGGAATACCAAACAGCAATTTTTAGAAATTGTGTCTGTATGTGTTCGCATCACGTAAAAACTACTGGATAAAATTTAATAAAATTTTGTGACAAGGATATTTTTTTTTTTTATAAAAATATCTGCTTTCCAACAGAAATAGAGAAAAAGTAGTGAAAGCACGTAATTTTACCGATATAAAGGTATTGCATACTAGGCAGCACCTTCAATTTTTGTCAGTTGTATATTTTAAACGGTACCGTGAAATAACTCCCAAATGAAATAACTTCCAATGCAATAATTCCCAATGAAATAAATCCCAACGAAAATGAAATAACGTCCAAATTAAAAAGACGAAATAACTCCCAACGCCAAAATGAAATAAGATCCAAAAACTTAACCGTTAATTCAAAACAATTATATTTTTACAAAAAAAAAAATTAAATAACTCCCAAATGAAATAAGTCCCAAAAAAATGAAATAACTCCCAATACAAATTATATTTGCACCCGGGCACTATTTAACTGTTTTAACCTCTAATGTATAACAGGTACCTCCCGATCAAGGAGGTCCATAACTTTGATATCATACCATATATCATAGATATATGACCAAAGGCCGGCTATACAGACAATATTTTGTTAGCGAAGCCGCTGTTCCATATACCATAGAGAGATCATTGAGCCATCCCGGCCTGTGTAGCCGGCCTTCGGCCGTATGGAAGGGTTTAACCTCTATAGTATAACCAACACCGGCTTCGCTTACTAAAGTTTTCTGCATAGCCGGCCTTCGGCCTCTATGGTATAACCAACACCGGCTTCGCTTACTAAAGTTTTCTGCATAGCCGGCCTTTGGCCGGGCGCAAGGTTTTTTTCCTCCATGGTATAACCAACACCGGCTTCGCTTACTAAAGTTTTTCTGCATAGCAAGGATTTTCTTCTCTATGGTATAACAAATACCGGGTACCATGAGTAAAAGTTTTCTCTGTATCCAGAATAATGCAATTTTATTCAAATGAAATAACTCTCAACAGAATTAAGTTAGGAGTTATTTCATTTGGAAGTTATTTCATTGCGAAATAATTCCCAATGAAAAATTATGAAATAACCTCCAAAAAATTGGGAGTTATTTCATTATGAAATAACTTCCAATTTATATGGGATTTTTGAATTTTTTGTTGGGAGTTATTTCATTTTTTTTTTTTTTTTTTTGGGATTTATTTCATTTGAGAGATATTTCACGATACCATTTTAAACACATTTATAGAACAATACAATAACTTTAGAATTCCATATAAATTTTAGAATTTTATCCAAGGTTGGGTAAAATACATAAACCATATCTGAAGCACCATAAAAATAAACGTCTTAAAATTTGTCAAACATTTTTAATTTTAAATTGCTTATAACTTGCTCATTGTAGAACATAACTTATATATTAAAGTATCATTTTATAGGTATTAACTAGATCTTTAAGACGAATTAAAAATCAAACAAAAATTAAAGAAATACCAAGCTCTAAGAGAATTTACAGGTGCGAGGTATCCAACTTTGAGACCACATAGCGCAACTCCTGTCTATTGGATGGTGATTACCGTCAAAACCTAAGATCATATACTCTTCTGCATAGTTATTTCCAAAATATTTTGATTCTTCCCCACTGTGCAGTGTCGAATGTGTTTTTGTAATCCACGACGCACTGAAAAGCATCTTTCTGTACGTTTCTGCACTTCTGTATCAGTACCTGTATAGATAACAGTGCTTCTACTGTACTTATTTATACCTTCTTTATATTTCGTATCACCCACCGTCTTCTCACATCTATACATATAATAAAATAGTAAGTCATTTCCTGTCTGTCTGTCTGTATTTCTTTGGATGTTATAGATGGATTTTAAGAAAATTTGGTGAGGAGGTACCTTAATATCCTGATTCCAATATAGGATCCGACAAAAATATCTTATTTCCAATAGAAAGTGGAGAAAAAGCAGTGAATATACGCCAATATTTTTTACCGATTCAAAAGTACTGCATGCTTTAAGGCATCTTTAATTTTTGAAAGCGGGATATTTTAAAGACGGTTGCGTAACAGATGGCGCTGTTATAATATAATAAAAAAATCTGAATTGAAAGCGGGTTATTTTAAACAAGGTTGAGCAACAGATGGCGCTGTTTTATAATAGTGACAAAAATATTTCATTTCTAAGAGAAAGGAGAGAAAACGCAGTGAAAGTACGCAATTTCCGGTTTAAAGGTACTGAAATTTTCTGTTTAAAGCTGGGATATTTTAAACACCTTTTATTTTTGAAAGTGGTATATTTTAAAAACTATTACGCAACATTAGGCGCCATTTGAATAAAATTTCTATTTGATTTGTATTTTTAACCGACTTCAAAAAAGAAGGAGGTTATCAATTCGTCTGAATGTTGCCTTTTTTATGTATGTAACCGCAGAACTCAGCCATTTCTGAACCGATTTTAAAATCTAATTCTTTATTTGAAAGGTTATGCTTTCAGTTTGGTTCCGCTTTAAAAACAATTTATTCTATTAAAAATTAAAGGGTGTCCCCATACAACATACATGTTTTTCACGTGTATTAAGAACCCTAAAGGGCACCAAATTAAAATTTAAAAAAATTGCATGTCGCTATAGCTTCCAACAGCAGAAATTAATAAAAAAAAAAATAAATTTATAATTTAAAGGGTGTCCCCATAGGTGACGTAATTTGACCTATATGGGCCTATCTCTTCAACCGATATAGACAAAACCTTAAAAATTTGACAGAAGGTCGATTGCTATGACCGTTATAATAAAATGTATAAATATTCAAAATTTTAAATTAACGGGTGTTCCAATAGTTCATTTAATTTGATGTATATGGATATATTTTTGAACAGTTGTACACAGGCCACTGAAATTTACAAAGAACCTGTATTGCTAAGTCCGCTATAACAAAAAGTATAAAATTTGAATTCGGAAATACAAGGGTGTCCCAATAGTTAGTGTAATTCTATGTATGTGGCCAAACTTTTGAAACTTTTGTTATAGACAGACAGCTGAAATTTACAAGATACCTGTATTGCAAAGTCCACTATAGCAAGTATACAATTTGGATTTAGAAATTAAAGGGTGTCCCCATAAATTATGTAATTTGATCTATATGGCCCTATCTTTTGAGCCGTTAAACACAAACACTTGAAAATTAGGCAGAATGTCCACTACTTTGTCTGGTATGATAACAAGTATAAATATTTGTAATTATAATGTAAAGGGTGTCCCAACAGTTCATGTAATTTGATATATATGTTTAAACTTTTGAACCGTTATAGACAGATAGTTGAAATTTACAAAGAATCTTTGTGGCCAAGTCCTCTATAACAACAGGTCTTTAATTTAAATTTGTAAATAAAAGGATGTCCGCATAGGCGATGTTATTCAATCTATGTGACCCTATTTTGGAAACCGTTATACACAGAGGCTTGAATGGTTTTCCCATAAAAGACGGTTGCTGGTGAAAATAGCTTAACTTTTGAACAGTAATAGGGAAAGGCTTGACATTCACATAGTCTTTACCTTTTTTCCCTCTAATTTTTGCGCATCTTTTATTTGGTTTAAATCTGATTCTTACAGATTACTTCTTACATTTTTAGTTTAGAATTGGTGCCCTTCTATATGTTTTGAAGTCGGTTTTTTTTTGCAAGAATTATTACTTAGTGAATTTACATTTTTATTTAAATATTTAAAACACCTTTTACAGAGGTTTACAATAATTTTTAGTATTTTATATAAATTTTAGAATTTTATCTTTATATAAAGTAAATACGTAAGAGTCTTAAAATTACGTTTGGATTACTTTCAAAGCAAAATTGAACAAAATATTGTCAAGAAGCATACAACGTGTGTGGGCACAGCTAATCTTTAATTGCAACATGTGCTCCTCACACGTGCCTCTTCGATACAACTTTTTATATTACATCTCTAGTATAGCAAATCCATCATTAAACTTTTTAATTAATTTACAGTTTTATACCTTTTCTTGACGTCTGCAATTAAAAATAATTAAAATTATTAAAACATTTTAATTGCTTCATGCAGATTTAATCAGTTTCGTCGTATTCCCATAAAACGAAGAGAAAACCAAACAGCCTAGAAAAAAAATGTGTTTTTGCGTCAAAGAACATTGAAATAATAATTTTATTAATACAATGGAATTGTGTTGGTTGGTTACTTAATGGCTGAGTAGAAAGAGTGGATGCGAACATAGAGTAGTTGTGTTGTTCGTTGCATAATAGAAATAAGAAATAATAATAAGTTTTTTATTTATGTCATGATATCAGTTTACAAGCATTTCACTCTCTGACAGGAGATGGAGATGGATGGTTGAAATACAAACTTTATTGCTACAAAGTTGTTGGTTGTCGCTGTTGTCTGTGTAAATGTTTTTTGCCTGTTTATTGCTTGTAAAGTTTATGTGAACATGAGACATAAAGAGCAGAAATAGAAAGAAATCTAATGTTCATTGTGGCACTTGCAAGCAACTATTGTTGCAATTTTTTTCCTCTATTTGTAATCATAATTATGAACCATTTCTTTCTGTCTTGCTTCGCGTAGTTTATATCATTGTGGTTTTTTTTCTTGCTCAGCATGTTTAGTCGTTGGTTTAATAACGTGCCTGTATATGACTTTGATTTGTGGTATTTTTCCAGTGTTAATGTCAAGGTTAAACATTGCACTTTACTTTCTAGCCATTACTAACAGTTTGTTCCGTGTGTTTTTTTTTTTTTCATTTTGAGTTATCAAGTAAATGGGAAACACTCATAAAAGTACATCGTCAGCATTGTCTAACTATTGTTGTTGCTAGTTTTTGTTTTAGTTGTTGCCATTCTTCTCGGTATATCATTGCTCCATTATAATCATAACCATCATCATCACCATCATCATCATCACTCACTCACTCACTCACTTTACAATAGTTATTGTCGTCACCAACATCATGTTCACAAACGCACAGTGGGGGCAGAATCAAAATATTTTGGAAATAATACAGCCATTTGCAAAGGGGCTACTGCGATTGCAGAGGAGTATCTGAGCTTAAGTTATGGCGCTGGTTACTAAAGGTGGTTCAATTTTAAGGGCCGATGTTGATTTTGAATAAACCACAAATTATTTAGGAAATTTTTGTCATTACTTTTTATTTTGATAATATTGATATGATTCAATTATGTATGGAACAAAATATCGGCCAAATGGCCATCCGATGCCCCAAATTTTCGATGACGCTGAGACATAATTGAGGTTATATGTCGTTAATGTGCCGAATTATCTCATCCTTTAGCTCTTACCCCCGGGGGTTCCAATTGTCACTGCAGGAATGGCAAATGCTTTGACGCGGTTCACTCGGGGAAAATAGGGGTACCAGACGCTAGGGTTCCTAGAGCCTAAATCTGGAAGAAAAGGTCTGCGATAAACATTGCGGGTCCTCTTCGAGGCCCGACCAGTGCCCAAAGGACTGGTACCACGGGAATCGGTGACCCACAGAGAGCCTATTGGTGAGGTCCCCTTCGGGGGTACACGTGGTGGTTGTGGTTTAAGATCGATTTATGTTGGTATGGTGCACGGTCGATCAAGTGTGCTGTTGCACTCTCAACAGACGGAGTTTGAATTGTCTCCAAACCCCTAAGCAAGAGGTTATAATGTGGATCTAGGCTTGCCTTGGAATGGGGGTGCTAGTCTACGCCTAAGTTTCACTCGGTGGTAAAACCACCGTGAGATTAGGCCAACTAGGCAGGTACTCACGTTAATCTTGTTCCACAAATCCTTTAGCTCTTGAATTGTTACTGGCTTATCGACGAACACCATTTCTTTCAAATAACCCCAAAGAAAGAAGTCCAACGGTGTCAAATCACATGATCTTGGCGGCCAATTGACATCGCCACCACTTGAGATAACACGGCCGTTGAATTTGTCGCTGAAAAGATACACAATCGAGCAACGCTTCAATGGTGCAAATTGAGTTAGTCTGAAATTAAGAAATCTCAAATTAAATGCAGAAAAAACTTAACCGTTAGGTGTGGTTTACATTCAACATCGGCCCTTAAAATTTAACCACCCGATATTTACCTATCAGAGGTGGCGCCTTGTGGCCCCTTAATTCTTTGTTCGATTTTTAAAACTATATGTGACCTTAAAGCTCTAGTTTGGACCTCCTGTCCTATTCCCATATCAAATTTTAGATCAATCGGATAAATGGCTTAATTATTACCAAAACATTTTGATTCTCGCCCCACTGTGCATCGTCAAGTTCAGTGTTTGTTGTCATTATTATTATTATTTCTGGAATTTTCTTTCATTTTGTTTTCGATTAAACCTTTTTTTTGTTGCTATTTTTCTGTCTAAGTATAAATGAAACTTTTGCATTTTCCCCCAAGGGCAAGAAAAAATACCCTTAGACTATTCTTTTGAATGTCCGTCCGTCTGACTGTCTGTCTGTCCTTTTATTTGTCTTCTTTAATCTTCTTCTTTTTTAAGTTATTAATGTCATGTATGTATGTATTTTTCTTTGAGTGCAGGTTTGTATGTCTCACATCATTATGCAACCTTGCAACCTTGTAGTGTCACTGCTCTGCCACCAGTAAATAGTTGTATTGCAAGAGTTGGCAATTAATTTGTTGTACCATTTTTTTTCTTTTTAATTTCTAATATTTTATGCAACTTGATGTTTAAAAGCAAATGTATTTTTTTTTTCTCAACTTAAAAGGCATTAAAGTAGAAAATTGAAAGTGTAATAAAAAAAATATATAAATTGTTTAAAAAGGCAGAAATTAACTTTTTTAATTGAAATTCTCTTTTATGCAGAAGGAGCATTACAAAACATATTTATTCCTTGTTATCTTTTTTCTTGAATTTATTTTTTATAATTTTTAACAAAATTCTTTAAATATTTTGGAATTAAGGCATAATAAAAGCGCGCTTTGGTTCCAGAATAGCACGATCAGGACTAAAATTTTGGTTTAATTTGAGGGGAAAAAAACCACGCCCAAATCCAGAGATAATAATTTCAGTATCCTTCGGTAATTGGAAGAAAGGCAAGACGTTTCCGTATAAGTTTCTATTCATTCATTAATGTGTGAAGAATTTAACTGATTTCACTAACCACCGGGTGGGTTCATTTGTTGTCTTGGAGATTTTCAACTTTTTGACACTAATGCTTCCGGTGGATATAAGGGGTATTGGTACCCAAGTCTTAGCTCGGGCCTGAAACTGGAGAATAAAAATCTTCCAGGTCTAACCAGTGCTCAAATGATAAGTACCAAGGGAACCGGTAGCCCTACAAGGACAACCCCATAGATCTTTCGGCTGACTCACCAATAATGTCGTGGCTGTGATTTGCACCGAAATTGCAGTATAAATTCCGGAGACCTTGTTGCACTTCAACGAAAGTCATAAGTGGTGTAGCGCACATTTAGATAGTCTCCATCTCCTAAACAAGGAGTATAAGCCTGGGGATCCTGGCAGTCATGTTTTCAAATTGCTACTTATTCATATTAACGAAGTGGTAAAACTATCGTCAGGTTAAGAGCTACAAGCTAGACGACACTCACGTAAAACCGTATTACAATCTTTTACCGATCCCCCACCACCCACCTCCCTGTGCTTGATTGTCATGGAGAGCCTCGTTCCATTACGCCACTATTTCCCGCAACAGTTCTCAAGGATTACGGAAATCCAAAACTGCAAGATATTTTACATTTAAGGTCAGACCAGTGGCCAATTGTTAGTATCACGAAAAACGGTACCCTCGTGAAGAGCTCGTGCTGTTTATTAGTAAATAACTTTTGTGATTAATGGGGTCGATCGCAGAAAGGGCGATTTGCACTGGAAGAGCTGTTGAATTGCAAAAGAGGCCTGAAAAAGCTTGGCGGAGTTTAGATGGTCTGAACAAGGCGTATGAACATGGACCTGCCAATTATAATGCTATAAGTGTTGCCTATTGTGCCGCAGTAACCAGAGATCACATCGAATTCAATCGCTGATAAGACCGTTGTTAGGGTTAGTTAGGATGCCTTGGTGTAGCCCACCGCTAGTATATCAGTCCGGGGTTGTGGGTTCGATTCCCACCAAAGACTCTGGCATTTTTCACAACAAGGCAGGAAGACCAGGAAGGAGCTTGGATATAATCTGAGTGCCTACAAATGGTTCACTGCGTTAGTGACAGTTCATGGAATCTCAAGTATTATCTGGCCAAGTTAAAATTCGAGGTAAGACGATACTTGCAGACTGTGCTTGGAAAAAGGCTAACATAAAAAAAGGCTTTGTACCACGGGCAGACACATATTATATGGAGATGCTGTGGAGCGCTTAGCTTTAAGCAAATGTTAGCAATTACCATAGTCTCTGTGATCGAGAAGAACGTCGACATGTATTAGCATCCAATCTGAAATCGCTACAGTCGAGAGTAGAAGGCTAGTGATAGCACGAGACTCAATGAAAGGAAGCTATTCGAAAAATTTCCACAATCCTTGAGGTTCGATCCATAAAGTTTGTGATTAGGGGGACCCATAATGTTAGTGGTCCGCTTCGATATCCCACCTACAAAAAAAGACCACAGTTAACTTAGAGGTCAAGTACTGCCGTTTATCTGCATGGTTCAATTCGACAAAATTATCGGGCATTTTAGGGTGTCCATCAAAGCGATTAATTTGAGAAACTATGAAACGTTTTCGCAAAACTTCTACTCTTTAACGATAATACTCATCCCGAAATATGCCATAGAGTTTCGAGTTGCGCACAGGACAAGCGATAAGCGATTGATGTGCAGTTTAGTGTTGATCCAAATGTGTAAAATCGTCATCGCTTTCAACAATTAAAATTCCGTCCATCCATTTTATGGAAAATTTTGCGTAAGGAGCTTGGTTGCAGCGGGCTTACAAGATTTAACTCGCACATTCAACTCGATCATGCCTTACATTTGGTGAATGGGCCCAAGAAATCATTGCTATTCACCAACTATTTCATTTGAAATGTTGTTATGTGATAAAGGTCTCTTTTGGTTAAATAAGTATGAATTAGAATTGCTGCATTTGATCATCCTCAAGTCATTTCCGACACACCATTAAATCCACAAAAACTCTTTATTGTTTGGTGAACTCAATGGGCTGCATTGGTTTATATGACTTCGCAAATAACGACAGTCAACGGTGAGCGGTATAGAGACTTTTTCGTGCCTCAATTGGAAGGCATTAGCATTGCGGATATGTCATAAGTCATACAGCGCACTATACTATCAATTAACTAAGAGAAACATTTGGCAAACGAATAATTTCTAAAAATTGGCCGGTTAAATTGTCACATCGTTCATGTGATTTGACGCCTCTACATTATTTTCTCCGGGAAAGTGTAAAGTCACAGGTTTATATGTCAAACGGTAAAGTGTAATTTGTTTGTCGTCAATAAAAAAAAAACCGAGAAGTAATATTTTTAATGTGTGTGGAGATAAATAGTTCGAGTTAGATACGTTTTTTAATAAAATATTGCATGCGATAAAGAAGTTTTCCCATACATTTAGTGCGTATTCTGCACAGATTTTCGGACTTTCTTCAGATATATTGTTAGTGTTTCCAAAACCTTCTATATCAGGGAAATAAATCTGGTGGATTATGGAAGGATTTGAATAGATGGTAGTAACAAACTATGTTCACACTGTTTTCCAAAACTATTTGTGAACATTACTATAACATTTTGAAAATGTGACTTAGTGAAAATTTCTAGTATATGAATTCTGTGACGGAAATAGCCACTGTGTCCAATCCCTTCCATCTTAGGAGATCAAACTTGTTGTATGGGTGCTCTATTGCGTTAGTATGATCTGTTCTCTTTCTATTCCACCAGGTTTGGTTTCCTGAGATGGAAGGATTTGAAAACAGTTACCATATTCCTTAAAAAGAAGTCCTAAAATCTGTGCAGAATACGTACTAAATGTTCCCATACATTTTTAGGGTTTCGTGCCCAAAGGCTATAAACGTAACCCTATTGTTTTCGCTACAATGTCTGTCCGTCTGTCCGTCTGTCAGCGCCTTTTATCTCTGGAACCGTAATAGGTAGACTCTTGAAATTTTCAGAGATGATGTATAGCTGTTTCCGCCATAGCAACAAATACTAAAACTTATAGGGTGTTGCGACAGAGACGTGTTATTCACGAATGTGTTTATTTCTTGAACTGCAGGAGGCATACACTAAAAATTTACAAACCGTAATTAAAACTTAGTTCGCTTTATAAACAAGTCTAAAAAAATAAACCTAAAAATTAAAGGGTGTTCCGATAGTGGCGTGATTTGCATGTATAATGCCTAAGTTTGGAACAATAATAGGTAGACTCTTGAAATTTTCACAGAAGGTGTATAACTTTTGCCACTATAGCAACAAAATTTAAAACTTGTAGGGTATTCCGAAAGTGACGTGGTATTTACCTTTATGCCTTTATTTCTTCAGCTTTAGGAGTGCAACCACTTAAAATTTGCAGACAGTAATTTAAACTATGTTCGCGTTATAAGCAAGTATACAATAAACCTAAAAATTAAAGGGTGTTCTGATAGTGTCGTGATTTACTTTTATATGGTATAAGTAGACTCTTGAAGTTTTTACAGAAGGTGTATTACTATGGCCACTATAAAAAACAGTAAAAATTAAAGGGTGTGCCGACAGTGACGTGATTTGCATGAATATTGCCTAATTTTTTAACCATAATAGATAGACTCTGGAAATTTTCACAAATGGTGTATTACTACCCCTATAAAAACAATAAGAATTTAAAGGGTTTTCCGACAGTGACGTGTTTTGCATGTATAACGACATTTTTTTTTTTTTTTTTTTTGAACCGTAATAGGTAGACTCTTCCAATTTGTATAGAATAGGTGTTGCCATGGCCGTTATGACAATTACTAAAAATTAAATGGTGTCCTGACAGTGACAGGTTTTTCACGTATAGTAACTTATTTTTTTAATAGTAATAGGTAGACACTTGAATACCTATTCACAGAAATAGAATTATCATGGCCGCTATAACAATAATTACTAAAATTTAAAGGGTGTTCCAATAGTGATACAATTTTCGTGATTATGACTTTAATTTTAAAATTAAAGCGTGACTCATAAGTCATGAAAAAATTAACAACTTAAACATAGTACGGAACCCTACGTGTGTAGGGTTCTAACTCGCACTTGACTGATTTATTTATTTTTATTTTATCGCATGCTATATTTTTACAAAAACGTATTTAACTGGATATATTTATCTTCACTCACATATATTTTTACATAAATATACTTTTAAGCCAACTCTTTTCTTTTGGGAGAATCTAAAGCAAACCACTGCTGTTTTTAAACCATTCCATTCGACCTCCTTCTACTGTTACTCTGTAAATATCCTTCAAATAATGGGTGATTTTTTTGAGGTTAGGATTTTCATGCATTAGTATTTGACAGATCACGTGAGATTTCAGACATGGTGCCAAAGAGAAAGATGCTCAGTATGCTTTGATATTTCATCATGAATAGACTTACTAACGAGCAACGCTTGCAAATCATTGAATTTTATTACCAAAATCAGTGTTCGGTTCGAAATGTTCAAATGTGACAAATTTTGTTCAGCGATGAGGCTCATTTCTGGTTGAATGGCTACGTAAATAAGCAAAATTGCCGCATTTGGAGTGAAGAGCAACCAGAAGCCGTTCAAGAACTGCCCATGCATCCCGAAAAATGCACTGTTTGGTGTGGTTTGTACGCTGGTGGAATCATTGGACCGTATTTTTTCAAAGATGCTGTTGGACGCAACGTTACGGTGAATGGCGATCGCTATCGTTCGATGCTAACAAACTTTTTGTTGCCAAAAATGGAACAACTGAACTTGGTTGACATGTGGTTTCAACAAGATGGCGCTACATGCCACACAGCTCGCGATTCTATGGCCATTTTGAGGGAAAACTTCGGAGAACAATTCATCTCAAGAAATGGACCGGTAAGTTGGCCACCAAGATCATGCGATTTGACGCCTTTAGACTATTTTTTGTGGGGCTACGTCAAGTCTAAAGTCTACAGAAATAAGCCAGCAACTATTCCAGCTTTGAAAGACAACATTTCCGAAGAAATTCGGGCTATTCCGGCCGAAATGCTCGAAAAAGTTGCCCAAAATTGGACTTTCCGAATGGACCACCTAAGACGCAGCCGCGGTCAACATTTAAATGAAATTATCTTCAAAAAGTAAATGTCATGGACCAATCTAACGTTTCAAATAAAGAACCGATGAGATTTTGCAAATTTTATGCGTTTTTTAAAAAAAAAAGTTCTCAAGCTCTTAAAAAATCACTCGTTATTAGCACTTTACTTGTTATTTTTTTATTAACAGAATGGCAAACTATGATTCTGTAGCAAGAACAATATGCAAAATATCATCATCTTCATAAAATCAACAATGAATGCATTATATTATTTGACACATGATTTAAAATACGAAAATAAAATGTTGCTCAGAATAATGCACTCAACACGACACAAGAACCACATGACAAGACTGCTGCAACTAACAGAAAAATATTTCCAAAAAAAAAACAAAAAGTTAATAAAAGAAAAACCTAAAAAAGGGCAGAAAAAAAAAGACTAAAACAAAACAAATACAAATTTGTAAAACTGTAAAACAAACCGCAACAACCATATAAAACGAAAGAAAGAATGAAAAACTTTTAAATATACTTTCGTTGCAATAAAGACAAGACCGCAAGGAAAAACTACAATGAAATTAAAAGAAAAACAAGAAGTAACAGAAGAATAAGGAAGAAAAACAACCAAATGAATGAACTCAGCACCACAAAAAAAAATGTTAAGCAATGGAAACAAAAGAAGGAAAGGAAACAAAATTACAACTCGAAGATGATAATGGTCGCCCAAATGTCTACAACTATTAAGTTAAATTTTAAGTTACAAGAGTGCAAATATTAGGTGTTTGTATACGTGTATGTATGTGTGTGTGTGTGCCTCTGTGAAAAGAGGTGCATTCACAGTCTAGGGGATAAAATGTGCTTACAAAAACACTATTTGTACAACTAAAACACAACTGATCAAACAATTTAAATGGAATTGCTAAAAACAAAAGAAAACTAAAACTTCAGTAGCTGTCTTTCCTGTTAAAGGCAATGGCACAGCATGTACAGTGGAGCACCCATGAAATATATGGGATTTGCAAAAGTATTTTTTTTAAAATTGAGATATGCATAAGGCCCTTCGCATTTAAGTGGTATTGCAAAAATTAATGAGAGCCGCAAGCAAGTTTAGTACACTGTGTAATTTTTTAAATCATGGCAAAATAACCATATACGGACACCACTACGTCATAAAATACCAAAAAAAAAAAGACCCCTGTCTCCCAGTTTTGCCCAAAGTCCTCCAGGTTTTTTTTATGGGCCCTCAAAGATGTGGGGCCTTGATGTCATTTTTGCAAAAAATGATCATTTACTCAAACCGTTTGAAATTTTGATATACTCTCTGAGGCAAAGTTGTAGCTCTTGTCATAAAGAACAAAAATTGTAAACATATAAAATCAAAAAAACTTCATCTTCAAGGTCAAAATCGCAAAAAACTTTAAAAAAATTTTTTTACCTTTTTTCCCCTGTTCACTTTTGCGGCTACCTAAGCGCTACCTAAACGGTGTTAAGAATCATTCCTAGGAAGTTCATATGTTCTAGAAAGTTCTTTATTGAGATCTTAGGTTCATTTTTGTAGTTGATTGTTTCCTCGAATTTTGAACGGTTTGCTACCTATGGACCTGAACAGGGGAAAAAAGGTAAAAAAAATTTAATTTTTTAAAGTTTTTTGCGATTTTGAGCTTGAAGATGAAGTTTTTTTGATTATTATTTGATTATATGTTAACAATTTTTGTTCTTTATGACAAGAGCTACAACTTTGCCTCAGAGAGTATATCAAAATTTCAAACGGTTTGCAAAATATGAGCTTGAGTAAATGATCATTTTTTGCAAAAATGACATCGAGGCCCCACATCTTTGAGGGCCCATAAAAAAAAACCTGGAGGACTTTGGGCAAAACTGGGAGACAGGGGTCTTGTTTTTTGGTCTTTTATCACGTAGTGATGTCCGTATATGGTTATTTTTTTCCGTGGTGCACTGTGTAGTTTAAATAAATAAATTACAAAAACTCCCAGTTTAAGAGTTATCTATACAAATAATAAAATAGTAACTAATTTCCTGTCTGACTGTCTTTCTTTTTTGTGCTCGCATCACGTCCAAACTACTGGATGGATTTTAACAAAATTTTGTGAGAAGGTACCTTAGTATTGTGACTCTAATATAGGATACCTTTTGTCTTATTTCCAAGAGAAAGTAGAGAAAAAGCAATGAAAGTACTGCATACTTAAGGCATCTTTTATTTTTGAAAGCGGGATGCGCAACAGATGGCGCTGCTTTAAAATAATCACAAAATGAATTGAAAGCAGGATATTTTAAACACAGATGCGCAACAGATGGAGCTGCTTTAAAATAATGACAAAATATGAATTACTTACTGCCAAATAAGCAATTGAATAAAATTTGTATTTGATTTGTATATTTACTTTAAAAATATTTCAAACACCTTTTACAGAGCTTTACAATAATTTTTTGAATTTTATATAAATCTTAGAATTTTATCCAGGGATGGGTACCAGGGATGGGATACTAAGTAAGAGTCTTAAAATTTGGTGTGGATTACTTTCAAAGCAAAATCGAACAAATTATTGTCAGAACGCACGCAACATGTGTGGGCACAGCTAGTTCATGAATAAATTCAAATATATTTCTTACACCTTTTTAAGGCAATTTTTTGCACTAAAATGCAAGGGGCCTGGCCGGTTTATGGTTTAGAAACAAAATGTTTATGCACTTCGTATTGTTTACCCCCTACATAACTGAAAATTCGCAGGGAGCGAAAAAATAACATATTTGTATATATAAGGGTGGTCTAATGTACTGCTGTGGCCATACAATAAAGTCATTGGCACGTTATTGTGTTTTCCTTACACCAAATAACACTTGTTAAAAATATTACCAAAAACAACTTCTGTTTCTTTAATATGCATTAAAACCATTTAATCGGGTTTTGATTTTAATCGAGTTAACAATTAAACGATTTTGTAATTCAAATTTTCGTCGATTAATCGATTAGGGGTTTTTAAATTACTCGAATTAATCATGCATATTTAAATAATTTTAGCCATAATAAATTTATTAATAATATGTTTTATTAATGACATCTTGTAGATGATTTTTAAAAATGTTTTATTGATTTGTTTATTTCAGTTAGAAAATTATTTTCATTTCTTGCTCCAATACGCAGAAAAACAGTGAGTATATGTAATTAATATGAACTGATTCCATGGCTGTACGGTAATACAAAATATGAAGAAGGTGCCCCAGTAGACTAGTAGGTAGTATTCTAGTCTCTAATGCTTGGTTTTCACTATGTCATTTTTGTTGTCAAATTGCCCAAATTGTTGGCAATTGTAAGAAAACGGATTGTCATATGGTGCCATCTATGTTTGCAGTCAGTTATGCACACCAACTGCCATCTTAAATGACAAATAAGTGAAAACGCCAAATTTTAGTTTGTCAGCAGATATGGCATCATTTTTTTCTTAAAGTAGATTTGACAACAAGTTGTCAACTTTTTTGTTTGTCTTTACCGACTTTTTGTCAGTTCTTAAAATGCAGTGAAAACGCATTTGACGCAAAATGACGACAATTCATTTGAGGCAGTTTTTGTTGACAGTTCATATGACATAATGAAAACCAAGCATAAGTCTGGGGGTTGTGGGTTGGATTCCCAAAAAGTGTTTTACTACAACGAGTGAAGGTCTTCGTTAGTATGCTTGATAATTAGCTTAGAATTTAATTTTATTGTATTGTGTTATTAAAACAAAAATATGACTTATTTCATATTTCATAAATAGTAAGATTTTATCGATATGCGCCAGAGGTAAGGAATGCGTTGTATTGATTATCGATTTGTGAAAAAATACATAGGTTATATGAATTATTTTTTTTTTTCTTTACGTTTAATAAACACGCCTAGTTCGAAATTATTCTTAAACGAAGAAATAAGAAGTTAAAAATTAGTAAAAAAAAATTGGAGATCTTAATAAAAATTAATTTCAGTCGATTTGTCGAATAACCGATATAATTTATTCGAGTTTTTTTTTTTTTTTTTTAATCGAATCTTGCAACTTTTCTTACTCGAGCAATCTTTTTTTTTTATTTTGTAGGGGGGGGGGGGATACCGAAGCAGTCTTATATGTACCTTTTTGACCCCCTTCGTTCCTCAATAATTTCTGGTATCCGACTGGAAATTGACGAATACCTTAGTCTCGCGCTGTCACTAGCCTTTTACTCTAGACTGTAGTGATTTTACACTGGCGACTTATAATGTTGACATTTTTCCTCATCACAGAATCTATGGTAATTGCTAACAGTTGCTAAAGGCTAGGTCTCCACAGCATCTCCACATAATATGAGTATCTGCCAATGGTCCAAAGCCTTTTTTATGATACCCTTTTTCCATTCCGCGAGTATCGTCTTACTTCGATAATACTGGAGAATACGTGGCCAGTGCAAACGCAGTTAAACATTTGTAGGCACCCAGATTATGCACAAGCTCCTTGCTGGTTTTCCTGCCAACTTATAGTGAAAAATTTCAGAGTCTTTGGCAGGAATCGAACCCACAACCCCGGACTGATAGACTAGCACACTACCTACTAGCTCACCGTGGCACCCTACTCAAGCAATTAATCGACTTAATATTCTACAATTAAACGAGCGATGATTGATCGAGGGTATACTGTAATATATACCAAACGAAAATTTTTTGATTTAAAAAACTAAATTCCATACAAAACTTCAAAGAAAACAAACTTTTTGTAAATAAAAAAAAAATGGAATATCGGCTGTATATTAACAACAGAATTTTAAGAAAATGTATATTCAAAATATTTTTTTATGTAATATTCAGGGGCTTACAGTTCATAGTTTTTTTTTTTTTTTAACACCGTCATATTACTTGTTCAGAACAACAATTTTTTGTCGAACAAATATAAATATTTCGGAGGAAAATTCAAGTTTACTAGGATTTATGTTAAAAAATAGTAATTTTGAGCGTTTCAAATATTTGCATTAAAATAAATAAGTCAAACACGACTCAGACTCGCACACGTATGGTTCTTTCCGTACCACGTGCAATATATAACTTTTATTGAGTCTCGTACTGTCGCAAGCCTTGTCCTCTCGACTGTAGTGATTTTAGACTGGCGACTTATAATTGCCGACCTTCTTCCTCGTCCCTAATGTTTAAATGCAATTTCAGCAAATTAAAAGCGTAGTGCAGCATACTGAGAGAGTAACATTCAATACGCACAACAGTGGCCACTAAAAAATTATTGAAAAAATTATAGTCTTGATACTTTTATTTAATACTTTTATTTTTATTAATTTACTCTTGTTTTCAATGGTTCATAATGTGCAAAAGAGACTGCAATCAATTTAGACAATTAGTTTTGCAGTTATGAATGGTGACTGATGAAACGTCAAATAATAGTCAAACCTAAATGAGCGCTAATTAACTGTCAAAAATTCTCATGTACATGCAAAATGTATGAACTAAACCTAATGAGCACGTGTCAAGGCTTTGTAGTTGAGAAATCCAATTTTGACAGAGCGTTAAGTAGTGAAGTTGGCTGCGAACAAACTATCATTGTTTTTAACTTTAAGATACTTAGTATAGGTAAAGAACAGTAATCGTGAAAAAAAAATTGGATTTCAACGGATCTTTACGTTTTGTGGTCTCCTCTTACTATTTTCGTGGGGATGCCTGTGGATAGATGTGTATGACACTATTTTTGTGAATCCCCTACAGCTCATACCGTTTGACATATCAAAATAAAATTCAGTATATGCCTTTGGAATATGAAGATAAAGAACAGTATAGTTTTTGAGCATAATCAGGAAGGGGGAGAATTATGTGTGTGAAAATTTTTTTTTTATTGAAAAAATATATTATGCGATAAAAAAGATTTCCCAAACATTTAGTACGTAATCTGCAGAGATTTTCGGAATTTTTTAAGAAATATTGTTACTGTGTGTGAACACAGTTTGTTAGTATGATCTATTATCTTTCTTATCGTACCGGTTTGATTCCCTGAGATGGAAGGGTTTGGACACAGTGGCTATTTCCGTCAGAGAACTCATATACTAGAAATGTTCACTAAGTCACATTGTCAAAATGAATAAAAATGTTCACAAATACTTTTGAAAAAAAGTGTAAACACAGTTTGTTAGTATGATCTATTATCTTCCTAATAGTACCGGTTTGATTCCCTGAGATGGAAGGATTTGGACACAGTGGCTATTTCCGTCAGAGAACGCATATACTAGAAATTTTCACTAAGTCACATTTTCAAAATGTTATAAAAATGTTCACAAATACTTTTGGAAAAAAGTGTGAACACAGTTTGTTAGTATGATCTATTATCTTCCTAATCGTACCGCTTTGATTCCCTGAGATGGAAGGGTTTGGAAACAGTAACAATATTGAGTTAAAAAGTCCGTAAATCTGTGCAGAATACGTACTAAATGTATGGGAAAACTTTTTTATCGCATGATATATTTTTTCAATTAAAAACAATGGTTTTTGTCTCTGCTAGTTAAATACGTATTTGCCTTCACACACAAGGAGAATTAGGTGACTTGACACCCCAAAACTAAAGTAATTATTTTTTTTATTCAAATATACTTTGAACTTTTATTCTTTATGTGATACGTCCAGCGGTCCTATGCTCCTGGCAGGAGTAAGACGAACAAATATAAATATATATAATGTATCCATAAAAGTATCTGTTTCCATGAGGTATGGTAAAGTTAAGTGTAGGGAACTCCTGAGTTTTTTTTTTTTTTTTTTTTTTGAAAAGTGATGAAATTTTAGAGATATCTATCTAGCGATTTTATGTCTATTTTGCATTTGAATGTATTAGATTTTATTAAACAAAATAAAATTAAAATTAATGTTCATAACAGAGTCTAGTGCTCTTATTTATGTTTTTTTATAGTAGCTAAAGAAAGAGGTTTGTCTGTTACTGACTTTAAAACTGTCAAAAAAATATACAAAATTTACCTAGATCTAGGCTTGTACTATAGCAACTGACAACTAACAACAAACATTAAGGTTACAGAGTATCATATCCGGCCATCACCATGTTGAAGTGACAGATCTCTTTCATAGAAAATGTAAGAACTGCAACCAGTCTCTATCACCTAAAACCCAGACATGTTACCACTCCTATGTTAGTTCCATTTCCCCTACGAGAGTATAAACACTATTTTTATGCTTTATTTTTAATACATTATACACATTATAGACTAACAAAATAAGTACCTTCATTCATCAAGTAATTAGATTTCACTCGGTATTTTATAAGTTTATAAAATAAAATATTTGATGATACGTTAAATGAAACATGAAAAAGGATGGTAAATGAGACTGTCATCCGTATAAATTCAATAATAAACCACAAATATTTCTTGGAAAAAAAAACATATAACAAATTAATTTTTCTTTTTACTCTTAAAGTTGCTGAAAAACTAAAACAACATTGTGGTTACAACATTTAGTAAAAACATGTTTCAATGATAGATGCAACACGCAGCCATACTCACACACAAATCGTTTTGTTTTTCGAATAAAAAAATATCATTTCACAAGTTTAAAATTGGTAAAAAATAAATAAAAGAATTATAAAAAAAAAGCAAAGAAAGGAATTTAGCTGGCTGGACACGCACTGTTTTGGCAAAAGTCCAACAGAAGCTGAAAAAGTGAGTAAAAAAAAAGCGAGAAGCTAAATCTCTAAGAAACCAAGAAAAAACAATCTCATACAAATAAAACATTTTTAACAAATTGGATTTGTTAAAAAAAAAAACTATCTACAAGAAAAGAAAAATTAGCAAGAAAAACACAAGCGGCTAAAAACCCAAACACATCATAAACTCTGCCACACAATTTGTAAACAAGTTGCAAAAAATTCTCTTAACAAAAAAAATGGAAAAAAAAATAAACCAATCCAGAAGTAGAAAATTTTAAAAATAAATTCCAAATTTACTGCAGAAGAACGCAAGAAAAAAAAACAACTGTAAATCTACAGAACCGAAGAAATCTTTTACGACACAGACTGTTGTTGCAATAAAGTGGTGGCTAAAATAATAAAGGAACAAAATTATGACATGTCATAACATTTTGAAATGAAATGAAATGACATGGCATGTCTGTCATATGTTCACATGGGGAATACAAAGTAAAAGCACATCCATACATTAACAATCACATAGACATAGTTAAATCCATAAAAACTATACAGCCATACGAAAACATTTAAAACGATAAAGGCGGGCAGAAAGACAAAGAGACAGACAGACAAAGAATTTCTAACAAAGATGGATGTAGACAATTTGTCATGTCATTTAATTGAGAATTATGAAAACTATTATACTTAATTAAAATTGGCTAGTGTGAGCTGTTATACTAAAGTATAATAAAAAAAATGGAAAACAAATTAAACAGATTTTTAGTTTCTAACAAATTCCAACCCAGGGTGATCGATCCTTCCTTCAACTTTTTTAAAAAATTTAATTTTTTCTTTGATTTGGTTTCAATCACAAAATTGTTTTGGGAGCCAAGTAAACTAATGTCATGTCATTCAAAGCACAAATGTAACATTATTCTTATGGCTTTTAACATAATTATTCCTAAGCTGCAGTCGGGTAATGGATGAATTCATAAAAGAATTGGAGGCCTAAGTTCAAAACTATATAATTTAAAATATAAAGAAACAACGGCATTCATACAAAAGTATGAAATCGACAGAAGCAAACCTACAAAAGACGATAAACATGAGTGACGACAAATTCTAAAAAGTAGATTTTTGGTACATTTTAAGTTTCCGCCGCAAGTCGCAAGCAAGGTACAGACGATACAACATGTTGTACAACCAATTCTAGGAATCGGTTGTATGCCTGTCCACAATTTAGAGTACGATTTCATGTACATCTTCATTTAACAACCCAGCTCTCTCAAAGTAAGATGTCGTTTAATATGCTATAATAGACATCGTCTGCAAATAATACTTAACATTCAATGTTAACTGCAAGGTGGTCAAAACATTACTTAACACAGTATTTGTGACCACCTAAGACTGTGCACGAGAGGGATACAAACGATGTTATGTGTTGGTACAATTTGACAAAAAAATCAAAATTGTTTGATCTTTCGTACAACCGACACAAAACTTCAATACAATCAGCATACAGACGATACAATTTAAGTACAATTCGCGTACAACCTCTTTTTCCTAGAATTGGTCGTACACAGGGTTGTCAGATATGGCGATTTCTCGCCAAACATGGCTATTTTTTTTAATCTTATTTGGCGATCAAATTTTTGATTTGGCGACATGGCGATTTTTAAAAATTTTGGCGAATTTGTTGGCGATTTTTCAGATGATATTACTTCCGGAAACTTTCGGAAATAGAAATTTATTTAAAGTTTACGATCATCTTTCGACTTCAAAATGTTGCAATTCCTTATCACAAATAAAATGCCTTGTTTTCAAAGATTTTCATAACTCCTAACAAACCTTTGGATGCTGATTAACCACAATAGAAAATAATAGGTTGAGGAAAAAGAAATTCATTTTTTCCTATGAGGCAGGTTAACGTGTACTCCAAACTTTTACTGGAAAGTGTTTTAAAACTTAACAGATGTGCCACGGTTAATGGGGTAAGATTGGTGACGGTTAAAGGATACATAGCCAAAGCTGAGAATGAAGTAGCAGACCAACGAGCAAAAGGAGGATCTGCTATGAATTTCTGTGGATGATAACCCAAAGTAGCTCTGGATAATGGCATAATGTGAGCTAAGTTCCTACAATGTTGGACTCATTAAACCAGGCAGGCTCGAATGGTGGACAAAGAACGCATGGGCAGGAAGGCCAGTAGAGTTCTCAGAGGCTGTAACGGAAGAGAACATTACGTGTGAATGTCCGCACTGGCTAGCATAAGACTTAAGACCACTCGTAGAAGCTTGTTAAAAGTGTATACCATGGGGACCTGAGCCTTGAACATATGCTAGCAATTACTAGAGGCTGCGTGATGAGAAAAAAGGTCTGAAATCACTTTAGTCAAGATTGAAGGGTGTTTGTAGCATGTGACTCTATGAGGGTAAGGTTGCCGTAATTTTTATTTCGGTTGCTTATAATCGCAGAGGACGGAAGGGGCGAAAAGAAAGTGGTCGGCTTCGATATTCCCCTACATTAAAGTATGTATAAAAAATAATAAGACAGAATTAAAGGAACCCTTCAAAACTCCAATAAATTTATTATTGCTTTAAGTAAAAATTGTATCGAGAGAGATAAAATTCTCTAATCATTTTATTTTGTTTTAAATAAAAACTAAAATCTGAACGTACTTATATATTTTTGGCGATTTTTTCCCCCTTTTTGGCGAATTTTAGCGATTTCAATAACCTTTTTTTTGTGATTTAATAAAAATATTTTTAAAATTTAAGAAAAAATTATTTATATTCTTAGGAAAATCTAACAAAAACCTATTTTGGCGATTTTGGCGATTTTTTACATCGATTTTTGCGAAATTGGTGAAAAAAAATCAGACAACCCTGGTCGTACAACAGATGGTAACGTCTATACGTTGCTGAAGCATCTAATGGTAGTTCGATGACATTTTTCGGCCAATGTAAGGATGCCAAGGCATCAAGTACTCAACAAATTGCTTCAAATAATTACGTACAAATAAATATAAGTAATAGGCAAAAATGGGCAACCATTTTAATAAACTCTCATATTTTATATTAAAAACTCTCATAATTTATAGTCGTACTCTCAGTCAGAATTATTAGCCAATAGGAAGGAAGACAGTTTCATGACGTCATTAGGCCGAAATGCACAGAAAATTTAAATTTTATTTTCGGGATGGCGTAACCTTCCTTGCCTTCTATAATCCTTGAACATCTTGAGTATAAGCAGAATGACTGAGTACAGTTTAAAATGATTAATACAAAAAGATGATAAATTTAGTATAAAATGGAACTTGAGGCAGAAGTAGTACTATAATACAGAAGCCTGACAATAATACAGAAGTCTTACAAAAAAAAACAACATTAAAGTTCTAGTATAAATCTGAAGTCTGAGTATAAAATGAAAGTTGAGTATAAATTAAAAGTTAAGTATAAAGTGAAAGTAAAGTATAAAATGCAAGTTTAAATACAAGACGAAAGACTTTTTATTAGACGCAAGGCTGAATATAAGACAGAAGTCTGAGTATGGGACAGAAATAAGACTGAGTATAAGACTTAATATAAGACTGAGTATAATACTAAGTTAAAGACTAAGCTAAAGACTGAGTATAAGACTAAGTAAAAAATGGAAATCTTAGTAGAAGATATGTATTTTAATATAAAAAAATGATTCAGAGTCTAAAATGGAATACGAAGTGTAAAATATAAATTCGAAAATAATACGAAAATAATACGAAAAATTGCGTATAAAATATAAATTTTAAAATAATACGAAAAATTGCGATATACATATGTCGGAAGTATATAAGAGCCATGAAGAACTTAACTAGTCGTTTGTTTCAGCTGGTTAGCGCACTTGTAACACAGCTCATCAAACAATCGATTTTTTTTTTTTCATACAATTTGGTAATTGTGTTCTTAGCTATATTGGCTATGTTTATTAGACGGCGCGGATCTTCGATTTTACTTCTTCAGAATTTGTTATCTATACATTTAATAAAATAGTAACTCATTTCTTGTATGTCTGATTTTCTTTTGCGTTCGCATCACGTAAAAACTACTGGATGGATTTAAACAAAATTTTGTGAGGAGGTACCTTAGCATCCCGATCCCAATAAAGGATACTTTTTTTCCGCAACAATATCTTATTTTCAAGATATAGGGGAGAAAAAGCTGGGAAAAAAACTCAATTTCCGGTTTAAAGGTACTGAAATTTTCGGTTTAAAACTGGGATATTTTAAAAACTGGGATCTTTTTAATACGTCTACCTCTCTTTTTTGGGTTCGCCTCACGTAAAAACTACTGGATGGATTTTAACAAAATTTTGTGAAAAGGTACCTTAGTATCCTAATCCCGATATACTTTACTTTTTTCCGAAAAAATATCTTATTTACAAAAAAGTGGCAAAGCAGTAAAAGTAAGCCGATTTTTTTATCGATTTAAAGGTACTGCATACTTTAGGGCATCTTTTATTTTTTAAAGTAGAATATTTTAAGCAATGTTGCGCAACAGATGGCGCTTTTTTTAAATATGGAGTAACTCATTTCCTGTTTGTCTTTTACAGAGCTTTACAATAATTTTTAGAATTTTATATAAATTTTAGAATTTTATCAGGGATGGTTACCTTTATATAAAGTAAATACGTAAGAGTCTTAAAAATCGGTAAGGATTATATTTAAATCAAAATATTGTCAGGACGCACACAATCTGTATGGGCACAGCTAGTTTTTAATAAAGCCACAATTTATATAAAGAAATTGAATTTAGTTTATTTTATAAATTATAAAAAAAGAAACTTAAAGTTGGACCACCCTTCAGTAGCTATCTTGGAATGGCAGGCACTGTTTTTCAATTATTTAAGAGTCAATTATCTATTGCTGAAACTTACAATTTTTACGAACGAGAGTAAAAAATATAAAATGGTGAGGCTTAGTACATTCATTAGTTAAAAGAAAATTTGCTAAAAGTTTACGGATCCATTAACTTTACACCACCACCCCACCCACCATATCAAAGCAAACAGGCAACAAGAAAACTTACTTATTCACCAAACAAACAAAAAAGTTAAACAAGACTTTTACAAGCTAAATTAAGAATCTAAAAGAAAATGTCTTAATATTTAAACGTTAAAATTGAAATTTAACACAAGGTGTCAAAAATTGTGTTAAAACAAACAAAAGAAGAAACTTATGTGGAAAATTTCACACACTGCCGTATCTTTATAAAACTAATGGCCAATTTATGCGTATCTTCGTGCATACTTGTAATTTTAAAGTGTCTTTCTTTGTAGCAGTTGTTTGATTTGATGTTGAGTTGTTACGCATTCGATTTTTTTTTTTTCGTTAATAGTTTAATAAACTTCATAATAACGTGATGCAGACATTGTGATAACGTCACTATTGAATTTTAGTAATTTTTGTTACAGAGGCCATGGTAATACACTTTATATGAAAATATCTAGAGTCCACTTATTACGGTTTAAAAATAATACCATATAAGTGAAAAACATATCACTGTTGGAACACCCTTTTAATTTTTAAGCTTAAATTTTTACACATGATAATATAGAGAGCGCAGTTTTAATTACTGTGTGTAAATTTCACGTGTCTGCCTCTTACGGTTCAGGAAATAAAGACATATACGCGAATAACACGTCACTTTCGGAAAACCCTATAAGGAAAACAGTATAGCTTTAAGTATTTCTTTTATTGTGGCCATAATAATACATGTGTAAAAATTTCATTATAAAGGTTGATCCATTTCGAGGTCCTTTTTTCAACCGCTTTTTTTGACAGATCACGTATGACTCGTGTCATGCTGTCCTGGCGACCGTTATCGTGTCATGATAATCGAATATTTATGCCTGAAATTGAAGCTCGTGATCTCGGCGACATTTGGTTTCAGCAAGACGGCGGCGCCACTACCCACACATCGCATCAATCAATGGATGTATTGAGAGAACATTTCGCTGAGCCCACAATTTCACGTTTTGGGACGGTCAATTGGCCACCAAGAACGTGTGATATCACACCGATAGACTATTTCATGTGGGGATATGTAAAGTCTAAAGTTTATGCGGACAAACCCACTTCGATTCAGGCCTTGGAGGAAAACATCACGCGTGTCATTCGCCAGTTACCAGTCGAAATGCCCGAACGAGTCATCGAAAATTGGACTCAACGGATGGAACATCTGCGACATAGCAACGGCCAACATTTGATAGACATAATCTTCAAAAAATAAATGCCAAAGAATGTTCTTTCAAATGATAATAAACATTCTTCATTAAATTTTAATTTTCTGTGTTTTTTTCTTTAAAAAAGTAGCGAACCTCGAAATGGATCACCCCTTAGTTCCAGATATAGAAGGCGCTGACAGACATTGTTGCAAAAACATTAGAGATACGTTCATAAAAATAAACTACGATGGTAGGATAATAATAAAAATATAAATATAAAATCAAAATATGCAAAAGGAAGGTTTACTCTATTAGCCAGCGGCACAACCAAAAACTTTGTACGACCAAGTTCATCTTTCAATTAATTAACAAAATGTAAAACGACTATTAAATTTCATTAATTAATAATTAAAATCTTCGCATAAGTCTGGAATACAATTAGAAGCCATTTGAAAAGCTAAAGAAGAAAAGAGATAAACGCAACAAGAAGACACCAAAAGGCGAAACATTTCAACTAATTAACCAACTTGTGCGTCACCATCATTTACATCCTGATAACGTTTCAAGTTGATGACGGATATTCTAACACTTCATTTCTTTTTCCAAAAGGCTACTGACAAAGTGAAGAAGATGAATGTGGGGAAAAATCACGATACAACGGGATAGACAACAGAGCAAAAAAAACTAAACGAACGAACGAATGAATGGATGGATGGATGAATAAATGTCATAAGAAGCAACGAAATAAAAAACTGCAAGACAATTTATGGCTCAATCAAGTCGTCGTAATAAAATCTTGAGATAAGAAAAAATAGGAAAAAATTAAAAGCGCAAGAATTCAAAATGAATTAAAAGTTCTTTGAAAAAGGCAACGCAAAAACAATTGCGGAGATATGCTGCTAATTTTACATTTTCAGTTTCAGTGAAAATATGTATAATTTAAACGTTTAGAAAATTATAATCAGTTTTAACTTAATTTTGTCATTTTATTTGAGAACTAGCTGTGCCCACACACGTTGTGTGCGACCTGAGAATATTTTGTTCGATTTTGCTTTCAAAAGTAATCCACACCTAATTTTACTACTCCTACGTATGCACTTTATATAAAGGTACCCATCCCTGAACAAAATTCTAAAATTTGTATAAAATTCTAAAAATTATTGTAAAGCTCTGAAAAGGTGTTTAAAATATTTTAATAACAATGTAATTCCACAAAGCAAAAATACAAATCAAATCCAAAATTTTATTCAATTGACTATTTAGCAGTAAGTAATTCATATTTTGCCATTATTTTAAAACAGCGCCATCTGTTGGGCAACCGTGTTTAAAATATCCTGCTTTCAAAAATAAAATATGCCTTAAAGTATGAAGTACCTTTAAATCGGTAAAAATTCGCGGTACTTTCACTGATTTTTTTCCACTTTCTCTTGAAAATAAGATATTTTTACGGAAAACAGTATCCTTATTGGAACTAGGATACTAAGGTACCTGCTCACAAAAGCCATCCAATAGTTTTTACGTAATGTGAACACAGACAGGAAATGAGTTACATTTTTATTATATGTATAGGTAAGACGGAATTATAAATAAAAGATGTTAACATTAGTATAAGGCAGCGACAAGGATTTCACAATGAGGTCTCTGAGTGTAAGACGGTAGTCATAGTTTAAAACGGCAAAGTAAGTATAAGGCCTTATACTCCTACCAAGCATACCTATCATCTTTAACTAGACTACATTTAAATATAAGACCTCTATGTATATTAAAGCAGTCTCAGTATTAGACCAAAGGGTATTCTAAGTATAAAAGTCTACGTACAAAACTGTAGTTTAAGACGGTAGTGTACGTTAAAGACGATTGCGTAAGTACAACACGGTACTGTAGTGTAAGTATAACATAGTACTGTACATTAAGTATAACGTAATCGAAGTATAGGACGGTTGTCTAAGTATAACACCGTAGTCTTAAATATAATACGGTAGCCTAAGTATAAAACGGTAGTCTAAGTATAAGCCCGTAGTCTAAACATAAGATGGTAGGCAAGTATAACACTGACTAAGTATAAGAGAGTAGTATAGGTATAAAAGGGTACTCAAGTATAAGACAGTAGTCTAAGTATAACACGGTAGTCAAGTATAAGACTTTAGTACAGGATCTTTAGTATTTAGTATAAAAGAGTAGTCTAATTTTGAAAATTTTAATTATTATTAGTCGAACTGTTTTACGTATTACATACAATGAAATTTATAATCAAGCTTAAGTTCGTTTTTATTCTCTCTAAGAAAGAATTAATTAAATTACAAATTAGGTGATAATATTAAAGAAAAATTCAACAAGAGGGAAGCTTAAGGTAGTGGTAGACTTCGTTCTCACCAATTGACGATTGATAATTGAATACAAGTTTTCTCGTATTCCTTTATCTGGGTTTGGTTGGTTAAATAGATGATGCTTACAACTAAAACACTACCCTAAGTAGATTAGATACAAGTAGTGCTGATGACGGACGTGGCTGTCTAGAAAATGTGCATTCCACTCGTTGCTGGTGTCTAAAAAATTAAATTTTCCCAATTTTTCTTTAATATTATCACCTAATTTGTAATTTAATTAATTCTTTCTTAGAGAGAATAAAAACGAACTTAAGCTTGATTATAAATTTCATTGTATGTAAGAGTAGTCTAATTTAAATACCGTAGTATAAATGTAAGACAGTAGTCTAAGTATAAGAACGTCTAATTTATTTGGTAGTTTAAGTATAAAAGAGTAGTATAAGACCGTAGTCTTAATATAAGTATAAAACGATTGTCTAAGTATTAAACTGTAGTAGAAATATAAAAGAATAGTTTAAGTATAAGACCTTATAATAAATATAAGACGGTAGTCTAAGTATAAAACGATTGTCTAAGTATAAAACGGTAGTCATGTATGAGACGGCAGTCTAAGTATAAGAGCGTAGTCTAAGTATAAAAGAGTAGTATAAGTATAAAAGAGTAGCCTTAGTATAAAAACGTAGTCTAAGTATAAGACGGTAGCTAAAGTATAAGACGGTAGACTAAGTATAAGACGGTAGCTAAAGTATAAGACGGTAGACTAAGTATAAAAGAGTAGTCGTAGTATAAGACCGTAGTAAAAATACAAGACGGTCGACTAAATATAAAGTTTAAAAAAAGAATAGTCTAAGGTATAAGACCGTGATAAAAATATAAGACGGTCGTCGAAGTATAAAAGGGTAGTCTATGTATAAAACAGTAGCCAAATTATAAAACGGTAGTGAAGTGAAGAGCGTAGTCTATTTTTAAAGAGAAGTCGAAGTATAAAAGAGTAGTCGAAGTATAAAAGATTAGTCTAAGTCTAGGTCCGTAGTTTAAGTATAAGGCCGTAGTCTAAGTATAAAAGGACTAAGTATAATAAGACTATACTCTAAATTCAAGTATAAAAGAGTAGTCTACGTATAAAATGGTAGTCTAAGTATAACTTTATTTTCTAAGTATTACAATAAAGTCTAAATATAAGATGGTAGTCTAATTATAACATCATAGTCTAAGTGTAGGTAGTAGTCTAAGTGTAACATAATAATAATTATAATAAAAATAATAATATCAGCCACTAATTTTAATATTAAAAGGAAGGTAGTCTGAGCATAATGCTGTATGCAGCGCAACACATTACTCTAGGTACAGATAAGTATAAGCCGGAAGTCTTATTGTAAGTCACTTGTCTGAAAATGTTATGGAGAAAATGTTGGTTAATGTTGGTTAAGAGAAAAACGCTAGCATAAACACAAAACGGTAATCTGAGTATAAAAATTATAGCATGACTTAATGGTGATAGTCTCTAAATAAAATAAAAGTATCAGTTGAAGGTAGTGGTCCGCCTACGAGGAGGTGACGTAAGTATAAGAGAGTAGTCTGAGTTCTTGACTGCACTATAAGATTGTAATCTGAGTGCAAGACAGTAGTTCCAAAAGAAAAAGCGAGTAAAAGTATGAAACATCCGTTTAAGTAGAAGATGTAGTATAATCTGAGTATAAGACCTTATCTGAGTATAACAGTTTTGTGTATAAAACAGGAAGCCAACTGATAGTAGGAAGTAGTAATTTATATTGCTCCGAGTATAAGTATTCTATGTTATCTAAGTATAAGAGATCTATGTGTAAGACGGTTTTGCAAAAGCACAGCAGTGTATAAGACGAGTAAGAAAGTACTCAAAGTAAATATAAAAATATAATTATTAGTCCTTAGTTGGTATGCAAAAACGTTTTATTCTTTCTACTAATTTAGATATGGTATGGCTAAGAACTAACTTTAAGCGTAAGTTCATCACTAAATATGCGAAATACAGGCACATGTTCGTAAAAAAATTTAATTTGACATCTCATAATAATGGTGTCCTGATTACAAAATTCTTAGCATTAAAAGAAACAACTTAAGCAAAATTTCATTTTTGTGTGTTTGCTTAAAGGAAAAAAAGCAAAAGAAAAAGTACCTTGGAAACAGGCTGCTGGTCGTCCGTCATACATCATGTTACACATTGTGTTACATTTAGAATTTTAAATGTTTCCTTATGTTTGCCAACTTGAGACTCTAATGAAATGTTAACACAATTTTATTTCTTCTCTTGACATTTTCTACTTTTGTGCTGGTTTCTTATTTTTTACTTAAGCAATTTTCCATCTTTTGTTTTTCAACTTGCAACGGAGAGTTGAATATTTACTTATGGGGGGTTGAGTGGGGTTGCTAGATTTGCTTACACATTATTACATGTGCTTTATCCTGTGTGCATGCATGTGCTTTAAGTAACTATCCGTTTTCAGTTCTTACACGGTTAATGTTGAACATAAAATTTAATGATCTTCTCGTTCCTTCCCTCAAATTGTTTGACATTCCCCGTGTCTGTACGATGCTTTCAGGAACATTTGTAAGAAAAATCCAGCGGGAAAAGTAGCGTAAACGTGAAATTTACAAATGTGTTCTTACGTTACAGATTTCGTATTTTTATATTTCTTTTTTATTATGTTACATTTTTTAGTAATAAAATCTTATGGTTGGAATTAGTAGCGCTACCGTTCGTTACCATCATCGCTACTCTTCTCATCATCATTACAACTTGTCGTTTTGCCTCATTCAGTTTTACGAGTGTGTGTAATACTCTTATATGTTTTTTTTTAATGCCAAACCCGTAAAACAAAATTATGGTCTCTCGTGTTTAATAAGAGCTGCCAGAATCTCACAGAAGATGGTGGTCTGTCTACTGATAACAAGGATATTGTAATATCAGTGTATAGTGTGAGCAAGTAACGATAGTAGTCCGAATAAAATATAATAGTAAAAGTTTATAAGTGTGACTAAATATAAGAGCGATATGGTAGTATATAAGTAAATATACGTAAGATTAGATATCTGATATTAACAAGAGATAGTAAGATAGCTTAATTATAATATTCTAATGTAGTTGTCTGTAGCTTAGTCGCTATGAAAAATTAATATGAGTATGAGACGTGCGAAGAAGTATAAGAGAAATAGATACGATTCCCCTAAAAAAAACAGTCTGGCTCGCCTGAGTATTAGTTAGTACTTTGAATATAAGATGGTTGTCTAATTATAACATAATTTTCCGAGTACAACACGGTACTATGAGTGATGTAGTAGTCTAAAAATAATGCAGTTATATAAGTGGTATAAGAGTGTGGTATAAGATTAATATTTGTTTAGAACACAAGCGTAAAAACAGAGGCTGCATTTAGAACGTTAAAACGAGTATTATAAAATTGTATAAGTATAAGAGTTTACTCTGGGTAAGACACTCCAGGCTGATTTCAAAACGAAAGACCAAATATGAGACGTTGCAATGTAAATGAGACAAATATTAGGAAATTCGAAAATAATATAAGATCATATATAGTTTCTATATTTACTATGCTACAGTTTCACTCAGAGTAAAGTTAGGTTTAAGCAAAAGATGGATGACTGAGTATAAGATGGTTGTTTAGGAGTATATGAATGTAAGCTGGTAATTGAGTAAAGAGTGTTTAAGTAGAAGAGTGACAATATATAAATAGAAGATTCTAAGTAAAGCAAGTAAAGCACTCCGCCGAGTGTGAGAGTAGAAGAACAGTTATTTAGTATAAGAAAAACACAAAAGTGAAAATAATGCAGTGGTAATACTTGTGTTTTAGAGAAGAAGAACTTTAAATTGCCAGCACTGTTTGCTGTAACAGCTGATTTTTTTAAAGTTCTCGGTTGTTTTGAGGTTAGTTTGGTTTGGCAATTTGTGATGAATAGAATGCACTTTTTGGTGCTCATTATCGTCCATCAGAGCGATTAATATAAGAAACTATGAATCGTTTTCTCATTACGTCAATCCTTAACGATATTATGCAACCCGAAAGACGCCGTACAATGCGCTTGAAACAAAGTTTTGATAGTGAGCACGATGCCGAATTGAATAATTCAATTAAACTTGTGTCCAATCAATATTGAACCTGTAATAGGCTGAAGGTAAGACTGCTTTTGACCCATGATTTCTTTTGATTTTTTTTTTTCTGGGGATACGTAAACCTCCAAGTCTATGCAGATAAACCATAAACGATCGAGGACCTGGACGTGTTATGAACGTGTTGAAATACAACCTAATTTACAGGGAAGGGCGTGTGAAAATAGAACTTCCAAATTCAAGCTCGAAATCATTTTAAAACACTAGCAGTGCCCACATACATTATGTGCGTCCTGACAATATTTTTTTCGATTTTGCTTTGAAAGTAAATCACGCCAAATTTAAAAACTCTTACTTTTATAGTGCTTCACGTATACGTATATCCTTTATATAAAGATACCCATCCCCGGATAAATTCTTAAATTTATATAAAATTATAAAATTCCAAAAATTTTTGTAAAGCTCTGTCAAAGGTGTTCAAAATATTTTAATAACAATGTAATTCCACAAAGTAAAACTACAAATCAAATACAAATTTTATTCAATTGGCTATTTGGCAGTAAAAATTCATATTTTGTCATTATTTTAAAAGAGCGCCATCTATTGTGCAATAGTGTTTGAAATATCCCGAATTTAATTTAGATTTTGTCATTATTTTAAAACAGCGCCATCTGTTGCGCAACCGTGTTTAAAATATCCCGCTTTCGAAAATAAAAGATGCCTTAAAGTATGCAGTACCATTAAATCGGTAAATAAAAATCAGCGTACTTTCTTTCTTGTATTTTTCTTTACTTTCTCTTGGAAATAAAATATAGCTTTGATGGGCCAGTAGGTATTGTGCTATTCTATCAGTCCGGGGTTGTGGGTTGGATTCCCACCAAAGACTCAGGCATTTTTCACTAAAAGTTGGCAGGAAAACCAAAAAGCATCCTGAATATAATTTGGATGCTTCACTGCGTTAGTGACAGGTCACGAACTGTCAAGTATTATCTGGCCAAGTTAAAAATCGAGGTAAGACAATACTTGCAGACTTTGCCTGGAAAAAGGCTTTGGACCACGGGGAGACAAATGTGAAATGGAGAACTATCCTTAAGCAAATCTTATCAATTACCATAAGTTCAGTGATGAGGAAGAATGTCGACATGTATCAGTCGCCAGTCTGAAATCACTACAATCGAGAGTAAAAGGCTGGTGACAGCGCGAGACTCAATGAAAGTAAGGTTTTGGTAAGTAGTCAGTCGGATATCACAGAATCATTGAGGAACGAAGGGGATGGAAAAGGGACCCTTGAAGTACTCTGCCTCGGTATCCCCCCTACAAAATAAAAACAAAACACTGTGTCTCAAAACAAGGCTACAGTAGTCTATGCACTGGGTGGGCTATGGTCTGACAGTCGTCTGAGTAGAAACGTGTGGTATAATTGTGCGGAAATATTTCAAATTTCACCGTTTTTTTAACCTATCATCTGGCATCGTCCTTAATACTCATGCCTACGGTGACAAACACGCACACGTATAAAAACATTTTAACATCGGCCAAAATCAGGTCATAATGTACGTTTAACAATGATTTTATTATTTTTTTATTTTTTTTATATTTAACTTAACATACATTTGCATTAGTTGTGTGAGTAGAGTGTGTGTGTGTCAGTAAAATTTGGTAGTTGTTTTTAGTTTCTATTATTCTTCATCTGAAATTCATTGCTAGGCTACACAATAGCAACATCTCTTCCTCTCTCTCTCTCGTCATCATTTATTATTTATTCAAAATGTAACAGCCAACAAAAAAAAAGTTATCCTTGAAAAAATGTAATGAAGACTTTATTTGGCGTTTCAAGAGAGAACAAACATTATTTTGGCTTTTAAATATGAATCTGTGTCAGAGATTTAACTTTATTTACCCCACATATTTTAGTTTGCCTTGGTTAGATGATTTTGCTGAATTTGCTTCAGCTCTCTCTCTCTCACTCTCTGTCTCTTATGTTTGCTAATTTTAAGGCCAAAGGAATTTAATCTTTAGCAAACAATGTTGGATAATTAAAAAGATATTTCCATTACAAAGGATTGCCAAAATAACAGCAAGTTCTTAGCTTTACAAAGAATTTTTTTTTTTTTTTTAATTAAGGCAGAACTTATTTTCTTCTAAAAACAAAAACAATTGAAATTTTAAAAGCAAAAATTAATTTTCTTATCTACAATAATAATTGTGGAAAAATGTTTGATCAATAAATATCGTTTAAATTCATTAGTTAAAGCATTTTGTAAATAAATTTTTGTTGATAAAGAAAATAATTAAATTTAATTACATACGTATTTGCAATACTTACAATTCTATTACACAACAATGCATTTGTATATTAAACATAACAAATATTGAAATTAGTGTTATTTGATATTCAATTTGCCTTGCAATACATACCTGCAAAGATATAGAAAAGAAGAAAATGAAATTGAAATTGAATGTATGAGAAATATTTACTATTGTTAATAAAATAATTTTTTTTCTTTTCTTTTTTTTTTATTTCGATTAAACTGCAAACAATTGAATGACGCAAATTGGAAAATAAATAGAATTTTCTTTGAAAGAAATTTATTTGTTTGCAGCAGTTAATTATTGTAAACGAATAGAATTGAGAGGAAATAAGAAACTGAATTTTTCCACTGCTAATACAGAGTTTACTGATAGAAAAATTCATTGTCTGTCGGATTAATGACGCTGCACAGTGCACAGTGGGGTAGAATAAAAATATTTTGAAAATAATTCAACAATTTGTAAAGGGCTAGTCGGATTGGTAGAAGACTTGATATGAGTGTGGCAGAGAAGTATTTGAACTTAATTTTTGATGCTGGGCACCATTAAATTATCAGGGGTGCCTTAGAGCTTACCATTATTTTATTATACCCATCACCATAGGTAGAAAGGGAAGGTATATATAAGATTGCCATTTCGTGCGTAATTTCAACAATATTTATTTCCGATCCCCATTATATATTCTGGATCCCTACACATAGAGCAGTTGATTTAACGATGTCCGTCTGTGTTCGACTTGAAATCAACTTTGCCAAGGCAGAAGAAGAGATACAGAAAATTTTAGTCCACCAATCTGCTAGGCATAGTTTCGGTAACATCAGACTATTCCATTCGAGGCTGCAGTTTTACAAAAAAAATTTCGATAAAATTTTTACAAATAATCGATAAAATTTTTACAAATAATCGATAAAATTTTTACCAAAAAATTTCGATCAAATTTTACAAGAATTTTCAATAAAATTATTACAAGAATTTTCAATAAAATTATTACAAACAATTTTCAATAAAATTATTACAAACAATTTTCGATAAAATTTTTACAAAAAATTTTGATAAAATTTTTACAAAAAATTTTTACAAAAAATTGTCGATAAAATTTTTAAATAAAAATTTCGATAATATTTTTAGAACAAATTTTGGATAAAATGTTTAAAAAAATTTTCCATAAAATTTTTAGGACAATTTTTTGATAAAATTTTTACAAAAAAATTTTCGATAAAGTTTTTACAAAAAAATTTTCGATAAAATTTTTACAAATAATTTTCCATAAAATTTAACAAAAAATAATCGGCAAAATTTTTCACAAATAATATTCGATAAAATTTAACAAACAATTTTCGATAAAATGTTTACAAAAGTTTTCGATAAAATTTTTATAAATAATTTTCAATAAAATTTAACAAAATATTTTCGATAAAATGTTTAAAACAAATTTTCGATAAAATTTTAAGGATAAATTTGTACTAAAAATTTTCGATAAAATTTTTACAAATAATTTTCGATAAAATTTAACAAAAAATTTTCGATAAAATTTAACAAAAAATTTTCCATAAAATTTTTAGTACAAATTTATGATAAAATTTTTACAAAAAATTTTCGATTAATTTTTTAAAAATAATTTACGATAAAATGTCTACAAAAATTTTTCGATAAAATTTTTAGAAGTAATTTTCGATAAAATTTAACAAAATATTTAAAAAAAAATTTTAGGAGATATTTTTGATAAAATTTTTACCAAAAATTCGATAAAATGTTTACAAAAATTTTTCGATAAAATTTTTAGAAATATTTTTCGATAAAATTTAACAAAATATTTTAAAAAAGATTTTAGGAGATATTTTTGATAAAATTTTTACTAAAAATTTTCGATACAATATTTCCAAATAATTTTCGATAAAATTAAACAAAACATAATCGATAAAATTTTTTAAAACATTTTTGATAAAATTTCACAAAAAATTTTCGATAAAACTTAAAAAAATTTTCGATAAATTTTTTAAAAAATTTTGTTATAAAACTTTACAAAAAATTTTCGATAAAATGTTTAAAAACAGTTTTCGATAAAATTTAAAAAAAAATAATCTATATAATTTTTGTAAAAAAATATCGATAAAGATTTTCGATTAAATTTTAACAAAAAAAATTTCAATAAAAGTTTTACAAAAAATTTCGATAAAACTCTTAAGTTTTACAAAAAATTTCTATAATACTTTTACAAAAAATTTCGATACAACTTTTATAAAAAAAATTCGATACAACTTTTAGAAAAAATTTTCTATACAATTTTTAACAAAAAATTTCGGAAATATTTTGTTCGATTTAGCTTTGAAAGTAGTTTACACCAAATTTTAACTCTTACTTTTATAGTGCTTCAGTTATGGTTTAAATTATTTCATGATAGAGGTTCCCATCCCTGAGTAAAATTCTAAAATTTATATAAAATTCTAAAAATTATATAAAATTCTAAATTTATTACAAAGTTCTGTAAATAGTGTTTAAAATAGTCGAAAAATAAAAGGTGCTGTCAAGTTTGCAGTACCTTTAAATCGGTCAATTTGCGTGCTTTCACTACTTTTTCTCTATTTATACTTAGAAATAAGCTACTAAGGTACCTCCTTACAATTTTTTTATCTAATTTATTAAGTAGTTTTTACGTGATACGAAAACAGACAGACAAAAACTCTAAAAAATATCTGTTTTGTATTCCATTTCGATTACTATCTGCTGATGCATATAATAATCTATACCTATAATAAGACAGTAACATATTTCCAGTCTGTCTGTCTTTCTGTTTACGTTCGCATCACGTAAAAACTACTGGATGGATTTTAACAAAATTTTGTGAGGAGTTACCTTAGCATCCTGATTCCAATATAGGAGAATTTTTTCCGCAAAAATATCTTACTTCCAAGATAAAGTGGAGAAAAATCAGTGAAAAACGCAATTTCCGGTTTAAAGTTACTGATATTTTCGGTTTAAAACTAGGATTTTTCAACTCAACTTTTTGCTTTTGAAAATGGGATACTTTAAGAAACTACTGCGCAGCAGATGACGCAAGTTGAATAAAATTTGTATTTTTACTTTGTAGAATTACATTGTTATTAAAATATTTTAAACACCTTCTACAGAGTTTTACAATAGTTTTTAGAATTTTACATAAATTTTAGAATTTTATGCAGGGATCGGTACCTTTATATAGAGTAAATACGTAAGAGTCTTAAAATTTGGTGTGGATTACTTTCAAATAAAAATCAAACAAAATATTGTCAGGACGCACACAACGTGTGTTGGCAAGCTAGTAAAAAATAATTTTTTTTTAATTTTATTATCAAGAATGTTAAAAAATAAGGGGGCATATAGCATTACATACTTCTTAACCAAATCAAATTCATTTAAGTTCACCATATAATGTTTATATTTGATCATAATACAATAATTTTTATTGTATTGAAATCATATTTTATTATAATATGATTATATATGATATGATTATAATATGATTATACTTCAATAAATTTTAGTTATTTCTGACAATCATTCTTAGGATTGACAATAATATGGTTCTAATATTTAATAATAATATTGTTTGATTACAACCATAAAATTTAATCATCATAACATGTTGGTATTCGATTACGGTTACTCCAGCCATTCCTTTTTAGTCTTTGCATGCATAGACTAAAACATTAATCTACACTCGATTAAACAAAAACTTGTTTTTACTTTGAACTCGTTAAAATTCAACATTCCATTGTCATTGTCCTAAATTTTGTATTATTTCCTTTAATCCTTATGCTTAAAGACAACTAATATTCATAATCATATTCCAAAAAAAAATCCAAAAATGTTAAAAACATTTTTCTTTAAATTCGATTTAAATGAAAAGTAATATTTAGTTGTTCTTTATCCATTTTATGACTTCATAAATTGTTTGGGTGTTGCGAAATAGATCCTGTGTTGTTTGTTCTTGTTGTTGTTTGCCAACGATGTATTGTGTATCAAACTAAAATAAAATATAAAAAAAACGCATAGAAGAAACTTTCACATGAAAAACTAAAATAAACAAAATAAAATGAAATGAAAAGAGGCTGCCGACTTAATAAAACACCTCCAAAGCCAGGGATGGAGTACGAGTATTTAAAGGAGATGCCATTGAACTATACAGGAAATTCATTTCTCATTTTGTATTTGAGAGCGGTATGAGTGTGTGGAGTATATTGGGTTTTTTAAGTTTCCGGTTACGGCAATGCATTGTCAATCTACCACTACTACCACTACAAAAACTTAGCATGACAAAGGCTTGCAGTGTCTTTTTGCTTTGTTTATTTTTCATCCTCATCAACAAACGCCAACATTTCTCTAAAACGCACAATATTCAACAATACCAAACAGAAACACCTTTATATTTAAACACATATACAACACATATGGATGAAAATACGTTTGTATGCTGGCGTTAAGCATCTACATTTATGAATCTGTTGTTTGCCGTCTCTAAAAACATCCAAACCCATTCATTGTTAATGTTGATGGTTTAAGTGTATTGTGGCAGGCAACCAAATTGAAAGCAGGTTTGGTTAGAAACTTTAAGTTGGTTTTCTTTTCTCCACCACCAACCACTACAACAGAATGTCGAGGAAAGCAGTTTTAAAAAAATGTTGCTAAAGGAAAAAATAGGGAATCTACTGGAGCACATGAGCTGCTGCTGTTTGTGTTAGGAGGCCATAGTAAAGATGCAAAGTGCATATCCTTTTTATAGTTTCATTTATCAAATGTTTGCTTAAAATTTTTAACGGAACTGTTGCAAATGCTTTCAAGCTTTTGTTAAGCACAAATCCTGTTTATTTTATTATATCCTTCACCTTTAAACAAAAACATTCAGGTTTGTTTGACGTTTCGTTTCTAATGTCGTCAGTGTTCGTTTGCAATTGTTACAAAGGAACAAAATAATTATGTGTCTTTATGTCATCTGATGAAACTATACTATAAGTTACATTAATCTGCCTGATATAATTTTTATAGGTTTGCTGTTAAAACACAGATAAAATAGTAACTCCTGTCTGTTATTTGTGTTTACATCACGTAAAAACTACTGGATGGATTTTAACAAAATTTTGTGAGGGGGCACCTTAGTATCCCGATCCCAATATAGGATACTTTTTTTCCGGAAAACTATCTTGTTTTCAAGAGTAAGTGGAGAAATAGCAGTGAAAGTATGCCGATTTTTTTTACCGATTTAAATGTACTGCATACTTTAAGGGTTCTTTTATTTTTGAAGGCGGGATATTTTAAACACGGTCGCGCAAGAGATAGTGCTGTTTTAAACTAATGGCAAATACGGTTGCGCAGCAGAAGGCGCTGTTTTAAAATGACGAAATATGAATTACTTACTGACGAATAGACAATTGAATAAAATTTGTATTTGTGGATTAACATTTTTATTACAATATTTTAACACCTTGTACAGAGCTTTACAATAATTTTTAGAATTTTATATAAATTTTAGAATTTTATCCAGGGATGGGTACCTTTACATAAAGTAAATACATAAGAGTCTTTAAATTTGGTATGGATTACTTTCAAAGCAAAACCGAACAAAATATTTTCAGGATGCACACAACATGTGTGGGCACAGCTAGTAATTAAATAAATGATTATATCAATCAAAAATTTATTTAAATTTGTAACTGAATCTAATTAAAACCTTTAATTTGTGCATACCGAAACTGACCACTAACTTTATGGGTCCTAACCCAATTTGAAATATACGACTATCCTTTTTTCATTGGGACTCCTGCTGTTGCCAGTTGTACTGATTTCAGACTGTCTTTATTGCTCCTCATCACAGAGTCTCTCGTAATAGGCAACATTTTTCTAAGACTATGGTCATCTATTTAAACTTAATAAGTGCTTGTGCATGGTTGTAAGCCATAATTTGGCAAGCACTGGCCATTGACATGCCATGTGCAGTACCGTCTCAGCCTCTTTCATGGATAGTCTGGAAGTTCGGTCTCTGATTTTCATCATGGACAGATAATAATTGAAGTTTTTGTGAACTATCACTAACGTAGTTAACCCGCACGATTTAATCTAAACAACTTTTCGAACTTCCTGCCGAAAGACTATTGCTCCAGGAGTGCCAGGAGTGTTCTTGGCCATGCATCCCTTCCGTTCAATAAAAATTGGAGTTCCTTCAGCGATTATTATTTTGTTAAAGTAGGCGGATGATAAAGTTTACCACTAATTTTATGGGTCACTTTTCAACCCACTTTGATCCTCAATGGTTTAAGACAGATTATTGGTTATTTAAGACTTTCCTACTTTCGTTGAATCTCATGCTAGTGTTACTCTTGAGTATAGTGATTTCAAAATGTCGACTTATGTATAACCTTCCTCCTTATCACGATGTCTCTTGCAATTGCTGGCACACGTCTAAGGCTTAAATCCCATATGATCATGGTTCTAAGCCTTAATCTAGCGAGTGCTGTGGCTAACGCCTCATCCTCTTCTAGACACAGTCTTCTCTGATTTTCATCTTGCTCACAGATACTTAGAGTTTCCATGGCCTGTCACTAACTCAGCTTAAGCTACCTCTCTCTAGCTTAAGCTACCTCTATTCCTACTTTCTGGCCTTCCCGATAGGTCATTGCCTCAGGAGTGCATTTCGAGATTAACTCGTCTACATCTTGAGCGGTATTCGAGCCTACCTCGTGCGGCCATTAAAAACCGCAGTTCCTTCGGAGACTAACTTGTCCCCTCTTGTGAGGCTTTCTTATCAAAGCCTGCGGACTGATTAACTAGCACACTAGTCATCAGTCTATCGAAGCAATCGATAAAACTCGACTTAAGTCGCCAATATTTAAAAAAAAAGTTAAATTAATAATTCAAAACTATTTAAGAATAGACGGAGATGAATGTATAATTAATAGCGTACTGTTAACCCAAACTATAAAATCATTGAAATTGATTACTACGGGGAAGCTAGTCGCGATGGCCATTTCACTAAGTGCTCTATTTAGCATCATTAGGAAACCTGAACCCAAATTTTAGATGAGCTAAAGTTACTCTTATGTCAAGGTTTCCTGATGCTACTAAATTGAGCACTTAGCGAAATGGCCATCGAGACTAGCCTCCCCGTAGTAATCAATTTCAATGAATTTATAATTTGGGTTAATAGCACGCTATTAATGCAAAATTAAAATTATAAAATTATATTCATTAAGATGTTTTTATTATATTTCGCGTTGAACTTTCCAAATAAAAACAAGTATTTTTTATGGGTTTATTAAACGTTACTGTTGCCAGCATGTGTAGTATGATGAATTTTTTGTTTGTTTTATAAGCACATGACACTTGTTTATTTCTCTTGCGCAAAGTTTATTATTTGCTTCAAATCAGCAACGTACAGTGGGGGATTTTACAAAGTAAATACGAATTATTCTGTAGTTTATAAGCAGGTAGTTGGATAATATTAAAATTTATAAAAGTGGCAACCCTATCTATGCTTACCATGGGACTGTTAAAATCGTTTTTGTGTATAGCCAAGGGTTGAAGTTTTCAATATCTGTTTACTTTTTTTTTAATTGGTGCTTTGCACTCGTGAGTAATTTTTCAATAAATCATACATTTAGTTTTAAAATTGGCTATGTTTGGATAGGACTGGTGGGAGAACGGTTACAATTAATGATTCAATTGTTCTTTTAGACACGTTGCTGCATATTTCACTATTAGTGCCTTAACTAGTAGCACGTTTAGATCTTTGTGGATGTTGTGAGTTTCTAACATAACAGGGATCGGATGTTATCATTCTCAGAATTTTATTTTAGCACCTTTGAATTATCTCCAAGTTTGAAGTTGAGGCAGTGTCCTATAAATGAATTATATAACACCATATTGGTATAAGGATCGAATTGGTTCAAGGATCGAATTGTACAGTAGAAGCTTGCCATCTAAGCTTAGGGTTTGTCAATCTTCAGAAGCTCGAAACGCATTCATACGACATCATACTTTTTGGATTTATTAGAATATGAGTTTAAATATGGAGGGTGGTCTCCATATAAGAACAATTAAATTTGAATGTGATTTAGGAGAAAGTTATTAGTTCTTTATACAGGAATCCCCTTTATTAAATTTCTTGTTTTCAATTTTGTTTTATGTCTTCTGCTACACCTTTAATTACGAGGAAAGAGTCATGTGATATAGGTGCTGATTTAAAAGCGATATTTACAAGGTCCTTTTGGCAACCTTTTAGTACTGAATCCTAAAAAATTGTAGTAGTCGACTGAAACAGTAATGTTTAGAATTGGTATAAAGATACAAAGTTCGCATCGATTTAACAGCTATAAGGTTCTAAATTCAAAACTTAAGTTGGACTTTTTGACGTAAAAAATATTATCAGCATTTTTTATGTAATGTATTCCCCCTACATTACATCGAAGCAAACCACTTCCATAATGGGTCCCTTTTCGACCCCCTTCCGTCCTCTATGTTCACAGGCAACCGAAATGTAATTTACGGTAACCTACTTACATTGAGTCATGTGCTGCAACCAGCCCTTAATCTTGACTTTAGTAATTTCAGACTGTCGACTGGTAACTGTCGGCCCTCTTTCTCATCACGCAGTCTCTAGTAATTGCTAGCATTTGTATAAGGCTCAGGTCCCCCATGGCACCAGTGGTCCTGAGTCTTATGCTAGCCAGTGCTAACTGGGTGCGTCCAATTCATCCACATTTACCTCCATAGCCGCAGGAGTATCTTAATGGATTGACCAGTCCACCCCTTGCGAGGTTTCTTTGTCATTCTATTTTGATATCCTCCCCTAGCCAGTGGCAACCAGGGTTCCTAAAGGGATTAACTTCTCCACCTCTAACGAGGCTTCCTTGTCCATCCCTATCGAAATATCCCGGTTCAACGCCATAGGAGAACCTTTAGAGATTAACCTGTTCACCCCTTGCGAGGCGTTCCTGTCCATCCCTTCTGAATTCTTCCCTATGCCATTATTGGAGAAAACGTTGTCCACCCACACAGAGCTCCTTATGCATGGGTAAGTCTACATTGCAACTGGAGGTCGCCTGGTATCCAGAGTTCGCATACTAACGGCCAAGCACCCTCCTAACCACGCATCCCAGGCATATGATATTCCACCGTGGATTAGGATGGGGTTCTTTTAGACTACGGTTCAAGGAACCCTGGCGTCTGCCCTGATTTTCCCCGATAGCACTATTTATAATCAGATTTTTTTGTTTGCCGTATACCCCACAGTGCGTTGACGTTGAGAACTGCAATGATAAACAAAACTACTAATAGAAATGCAGTAGCACTTCGTGGTTTACCTTGTTATCTATAATTTTTTTCTGTAGCATTTTTTCTCCCTTATTTATTATTTTTAATTCTGTGTGAGATCTTGTCTTTCCGAACAGAGGAGTAGTCAGTTTCATTTGTTCATCTTAAGTCATCTTTGCAAGCAGCCCCAAACAGTAGAAATTGCAACTGCTTTCAACACAATTTTGGCTTTCAAAAACGTTAAAAACCTAGAAATGTTGGTTAACTCTTCCAAAGAGCGGTGCAGGCAACCAACTATCGTGCTTCAGGCTTCATTTTTAGTTCAACTTTTTTGTAGTTGGAAAAATAAAAATAAAACTAGCAGCATCAGTAGCAGTAGCACAAACGACAAATGGTAGGAGGAAACGGATGCAAAACTTTATATACAAAGGTGTGTCTATGTGTGTGTGAATGTATTGTGTTATTGTGTGTGTGAGTGAATGTATTGTGTTTTTGTGTGAGTGTGGGTGTTGGTGTGTGCGTTTTATCTAAAGCTTGGTTACCTTTTCTCAAAAGGAATACAACATAAACAAACACTTAAAAGTTAAATTAGTTTTATTTTTCCTAATTGTCGTAAGCAAGTTGTATAGTTTTGTTGGAAGCATTTGTTTATATAAATTTTTAGTTTGAACAAAAGGGGTTAAGGTACAAACTTCTGAAATTTTTTAGATTTCTGTACAAAAGATATTTTTTTTTTCAAATATTTTATGGTTTTCCAACAAATTCGTAATTTAAAAATGTAATTAAAGTTATAGTTGTTATTCTTCTGGTAATTACTCCAAAAGTCGTAAATGAAAGCATATGTACGAGGGTGGATAAAAAATGCGTGACTATTATATTATAAAAAAAAGATATATTTTTTTCAAGTACAACTTAACCTCAACATAATCTTCTTTGAACTTAATTTCAGAATTTTAAGGTTTTTAAATTTTTCCTGTGTGTATATTTCTCAGAACCCTCTAGAGTCCTTTGGCATAAGTGTGCTCAATGATTTTTTCAGTTATAAGCGGGCTTGTTCAGTAAGTTTAAAAATAGAAGGGAAGAAAGAGCTAAATTTGGAAAATACGGCCGGTGGAAAGGATAGCAGCTGTCCACATATTTGTGACGATAAATAAGTCGATTTAAATGCATTTTTTAAAAAATATAGCATGCGATAAAAAAATTTTACCATACATTTAGTATGTATTATGCATAGATTTTCGGACTTTCTTAAAGAAATATGGTTAGTTTTTCCAGACCCTTCCATCTCAAGAAATCAAACCTGGTGGAATGTGAAGACGATAGATCAAAATTGCAAACTTGCAAACTGTGTTCACACTTTTTTCCAAAAGTGTTTGTAAACATTTTAATAACATTTTGAAAATATGACTTAGTGAAAATTTTAAATACGTTTTAAAAAAAATATAGCATGCGATAAAAAAAATTTCAAAAAAAAATTCTAGTATATGAGTTCATTGACAGAAATAGCCACTGTGTCCAAACCCTTCCATCTCAGGGAATCAAACCTGGTGGAATAGCAAGACAATGGATCAACCTAACAAACTGCGTTCACAGTTTTCTAAAAAGTATTTATAAACATTTTTATAACATTTTTAAAATGTGACTTATTAAAAATTTTGCATACGTTTTTGAAAAAATATAGCATGCGATAAAAAAGTTTTCCCATACATTTAGTACACGATAATAGTTTTTGATTTTGTATGGGAGGTACCATGCCCACTATTCCAACCTAGTCTATGTTTCGCTAGCACATCCATATTATTAAGGGGGTTACTGATGCAAAATTTCAAGTGTATACCTATTCTAGTTGCCTGAGAACACGGTAATAATTTTTCACTTTTTATGGAAAGCACCACGCCCACTATTCTAGTGCATGAAAGTCTTTACTATATTATGGATATTAAAAAAAAAGTTACATGCACAAAATTTCAAAATTCTGCCTATTACAGTTTCCAAGTAATACGATGACAAATATTAACTTTGTATGGGGAGTGCCACGCCCACTTGAAATATCAATAATTTTACCTACCGCACATTTGGTGATATACTGAGTGAGAATTCCAGCAAGATCGGTGATCTTCCTGGTGTAGGCAGCTGTAGCTTTCCGACAAACAAACAAACACATTTTGTGTTTTATATACATACATACATATATATAGATAATTCATCAAAAAATATAATTTTTAGGTTTTGAAATAATAGAAACTAAAATTTTTAGTTCATCTAATTCATGATAGAGAGCTTTAACTTGCAATTTTTTTCAAAGTTTAGAATACAAATTTGATATTCTTTAATTTTCTCTTCTGTGTGAAACCGAAGGTGCAAACACATTTTACAAAAGAAATAAAATATCACATAAAACATTTGAAAAATACTAAAACCAACATTCCTTTCACACTTTCCACCATACAACGTGATGAAAAGGGTTAAAGTTCACAACACTCTGTATAATGAATTTGAACACACACCCATACGCAACTGTACATGAAGACAACAACAAGATTTATGTTTTTTCTCAGCCATTTAAGAAATTAGTCTGCTGTCAAAATATTTACTTTTTTCATTTATTTTAACTTTTCACCTTGATGTTTTTTTTTTTTTTATTTAAGTGAAAATTACATAAATATTTCATGTTTGGTTGGTTTGAGTATTAAGTATTGACAGCTTCCAGTTCAAATGTTTGAAATTTATAGTTATTGTTTTCTCTTTCTTTTTGCTGCCAAATGGGGTCTTCTTTTCTTAAAATTAATCTTAAATCTATCCAACAGCAGTGATTGATAATCGAGAATAATCATCGTTTTATGTTTTTTAAGGGCAATGAAAACGCGTTCATATATAATAACTATCGCCAATATCATGTTGGCCCATCTTCGACGTCTTTACAGAGCTTGTCACTCCAAAAATTACCGCCTTTTCAGTACTGTAGCGTCCAAACAGCTAATGAAAACGCGATCATTTTTTAATAAGCGCCAGTTTATTATGTTGTTTATAAAGCCGCCCATACACGTCGTTCTTTTTTGTAAGTTTTAACTGCTCAGTTAAAACTGTACGGGCAAACACGAACAGTGCCCATATCAACACACTGACAGTAAAACTCACAAAAACCGCCATTTTTAACTGCGTAATCACACACACGAGCAGTTTTGAACGAACACGTTTTAAAACCGACGATTAAAATCAAGAAAGAACTGATATTTTTTTATGCGTGCAGGAAGGACGGTTTTTGGCCACAAACCGATAAAAAAGAACGACGTGTATGGGCGCCTTAAGACTTCAGAATCGAAATGGAACTCAAGCGAAAAGGTGTTGTGGCATTATATTGGAATATTGCAACGAAACATTGTTAAAAAGCTACTGCATTTATGTATATGCCCTTAAACAGTACAATTAGACGGGAAGCACCGAAAAATGCCATTGAGGTGGACAAAAAAAAAACCAGCAACCATGCTAGCAATGGTATGATGGGTACAGGCCAGAATTTCATGTATGCTAAGACAAAGCATAGTGTCTGCTTATGGAAGATAAAATTACAAAAAAAAAACAACTATTGCCAAAGCCCTACGAAATACAAAACATTTAAGATTTAACACCTGCTTGAGAGACAGCAGAGAAAGGAGGTAAAACAAGCAAGAGTGCACTTATTCGGCCATGCCCATCCTTATATACCCTTCATCACAGTAACGTTGAATATGTTATGTTTTCCAATTTTAATAATATACATTCGGCTTTTACTTTTATGATTTTCAACTATTACAAATACACTATAAAAATATAAAAAATTTTATTTTTTTTTGTAAATTTTATCAAAAATTATTTGAAAAATTTTATCAAAAATTTCTTGTAAACATTTTATCGAAATTTTTTTTGTAAAAATTTTATCGATTTTTTTGTTTTTATTTAATCGAAAATTATTTGTAAAACTTTAATTGAAAAGTTTTTGTAAAATTTTTATCGAAAATTTTTTGTAAAATTTTTATCGAAAATTTTTTGTAAAATTTTTATCGAAAATTTTTTGTAAAATTTTTATCGAAAATTTTTTGTTAAAATTTTATCAAAAATTTTTTGAAGATTTTACTGAAAATTTTTTGGTAAAAATTTTACCGAAAATTTTTTGGTAAAATTTTATCGAAAATTTCTTGTAAAAATTTATCGAAAATTACTTGTAAAAATTTTTCCGAATTTTTTTTTTGTAAAAATTTCAATAAATATTTTTGTAAAAAAGTTATCGAAAATTTTTTGTAAAAATTTTATCGAAATTTGTTTCCAAATATTTTAATAAAAATTTTTTGTAAAAATTGTATCAAAAGTTTTTTGTAAAAATTTTACAGAAATCTATATTGTGTTAGAGTGGTAAGACTATAAAGCCAACTGACAGCTCCTGGTTTCCAGTGGACACCCTGTGGGTCTATCGGCTACCTCTTTGTATACTGCTTTCTATAATAGCTTTTAATACTAATCAGAGGTGAAAAGCCTACCAAGCCAAAAACAAAAAAATCGCACCTCTCAGAGGAATATGATCCCCCGACATCTGCATGCACTCCATACGATCTACTGGTCGCGGTCTAATATTATGTGTGTGAAGATAAATACGTATTTAACTAGCCGAGACAAAAACCATTTTTTTAATAAAAAAAATATATCATGCGATAATAAAGTTTTCCCATACATTCAGTACGTATTCTGCACAGATTTTCGGACTTTTTTAAGAAATATTGTTACTGTGTCCAAACCCTTCCATCTCAGGGAATCAAACCGGTACTATTAGGAAGGTAATAGATCATACTAACAAACTGTGTTCACACTTTTTTCCAAAAGTATTTGTGAAAATTTTTATAACATTTTGAAAATGTGAATTAGTGAAAATTTCTACTATATGAGTTCTCTGACGGAAATAGCCAAAGTGTCCAAACCCTTCCATCTCAGGGAATCAAACCGGTATTATTAGGAAGGTAATAGATCATACTAACAAACTGTGTTCACACTTTTTTCCAAAAGTATTTGTGAAAATGTTTATAACATTTTGAAAATGTGACTTAGTGAAAATTTCTAGTATATGAGTTCTCTGACAAAATAGCCAAATGACCAAACCCTTCCATCTCAGGGAAACAAACGGATACTATTAGGAAGGTAATAGATCATACTAACAAACTGTGTTCACACTTTTTTCCAAAAGTATTTGTGAAAATTTTTATAACATTTTGAAAAAGTGACTTAGTGAAAATTTCTAGTATATGAGTTCTCTGACAGAAATAGCCACTGTGACCAAACCGTTCCATCTCAGGGAAACAAACGGATACTATTAGGAAGGTAATAGATCATACTAACAAACTGTGTTCAAACTTTTTTCCAAAAGTATTTGTGAAAATTTTTATAACATTTTCAAAATGTGACTTAGTGAAAATTTCTAGTATATGAGTTCTCTGACACTTTGGCTATTTCCGTCAGAGAACTCATATACTAGAAATTTTCACTAAGTCACATTTTCAAAATGTTATAAAAATTTTCACAAATACTTTTGGAAAAAAGTGTGAAGACAGTTTGTTAGTATGATCTATTACCTTCCTAATAGTACCGGTTTGATTCCCTGAGATAGAAGGGTTTGGACACAGTAACAATATCTCTTAAAAAAGTCCGAAAATCTGTGCAGAATACGTACTAAATGTATGGGAAAACTTTTTTATCGCATGATATATTTTTCAATTAAAAAAAAATGGTTTTTGTCTCTGCTAGTTAAATACGTATTTATCTTCACACACATTCTAATATTTATTTAACAAAAATAAAACCAAAAGAGGATCATTATAACCGAAAAAAACAAAAACAACGACAAAACATATACGTGGGCGTGGTTTTTTGCCAGCAGCCTCGAATTAGTAAAATTAGTAAAATTTTTAAAACTATGCCTGGCAGATTGATGGGCTTACATTTTATGTATCTCTTCTGCTGCTTTGCCAAAGTTGATTTCAACCCGAACACAGACGGACAGACCGACATCGCATAATCAACTTCTCTGTGTATAAGTATTCAGAATATATATAATTTATCGGATCAGAAATGAATATGGTAGAAATTACACACGGAATGACAAACTTATATATACCCTTTCCACCTGTGGTGAAGTGCATAAAAATTGTTACGGTGCAGCAAAAGGCATAAACAAATATATAACAAAGAATTTTATCGTAAAAAGGCTTTTAATTGTTTTGAGACAAAATAAAGTCAAGCTATACAAGTGCATCCTGTCATGCCTTCTCTAACAAACCCGATACAGATCATCTCTCTATAGGTGGCTATATTAAACAATAAAGGATATAAGTCGGCACACCGAAGCAAACGACTAACTTTACAGATGACTCTTTAAACTAACGTTACGTCGAAACAAATTTAGCTCTAGATATTTAGCTTTACAATGTGAGTATATCTTCTGTTGAGATGGTACAATCCCATATAACAATCTATCACCTAAGCACTTTAAGAAACGGTCTTTAACTGATCACATAGTTTTATCACTTGTGACTTTTTTGGAATTTTTTGTTGAACGTAAAAACATTCCTCTAAACACTTTTTCAAGCACTTTTCAATACACAGAATAACAGTTGGCTTTGTGAAACACCGCAATTTGAAGGTCACAGATTAGTAATTGTGGCGCAAAGAAACACTAAACGAATACATTTGTCTAAATAACGGTTCCATTGGTAAAACACTGCCCTCATCCTAGCGTCAATCAGTCTATAAATGTGTCCTTCCATTCGCAAGCTAAACGAATATAGATGAAGTGGCATCATGTTAATACCACACCACAAATACCACTAAGAGTTTTGTTTCCTCTTATTGAAATTGTGAATAACTGTTAAACACGATACAAAGAATTTGTTATGTGTCGTCTTCAACAGGATATGAAATTGTAAATTTTTTATCCTAAGCAAGTATTGCAAGTGTATGTGTGCTGTGTGATTGTTGCTGTGAGTGTTTGTGTCTATTTATTTACTTGCCAAAAATATGTGGTGAATATTTGTGGTCTATGATGTTTTCGAAAAATCCTTTATACATATTTTCCTGTTTTCGTTTAAAGTCTATATATTTCACTTTAGATAGACTTCCAACATGGATAAAGGTTGTGATGCTGTTCCTGCCTGGTTGCTTGTTGCGGCGCAATACTTGTCTGGCATTCAAAATATTACTTCTATTACAAATGAAATTTGTTTCATATCCCAGGGATTTTGTAAGTTTTTCAAGGATTTAGAAGAAAGAAAAAAAAACTCTCATATATACGAAGAGGATGTTTTGCATTAGTAATTGATGAAGATTTTAAAAAGAAATTTTAATAGACACGTAAGGCTTGTGTAATATTTTTTTGCTTTTGGTTTGGGATTATAAATGAAATATTAAATTTAAATTTATTTTAAATGAAGTTCGTTTTTATTAAATGATGAATGAATGGCCTGATGTTTTATTTACCTAAAGTGCAAGCAGGAGTGTTGGCCTAACATATTTTAAAAATAAATTATTATCCTTACAAAATCATATTAGAAATTAATTAAAACAGTAGATTTAAAAAAAAATAATCAGGGCTTAAAAGATGACTGGCAGATTGAGTGGAAAATTCTTAATTTTCTTTCTTTTTTAATCTCTTTTTTAACAAATGATTTTCTTTTGCTATTATTGTTTTTACTTCGGTACCCCCTTACCGAAGTAAAATCAGTAACGTCATGGCTCCCTTTTCGACACCCTTCATTCCTGAATGATTTCTGGTATCCGACTGGAGTTTTACGAATACCTTACCTTCATTGAGTCTCATTCTGTTACTAGCATTTTACTCTCGACTGTAGTGATTTCAGACTAGCGATTGATAAATAGCGACATTCTTCCTCATCACAGAGTCTATTGTAGCACGAGCTGTGTGACATGTTGCGCCGTCTTGTTGAAACCACATCTCCTGGAAATCATGGATATTCAATTCAGGAATGAAAAAGTTAGTAATCATGGCTCTATACCGATCACCATTGACTGTAACGTTCTTGCCACCATCGTTTTAGAAAAAGTACGGACCAATGATTCCACCAGCCCATAAAGCGCACCAAACAGTCAGTTTTTCTGGATGTAATGGTGTTTCGACATACACTTGAGGATTACCTTCACTCCAAATGCGGCAGTTTTGTTTGTTGACGTAGCCATTCAACCAGAAGAGCACTTCATCGCTACACAAAATTCGCTTATGAAAATCGGGAACAACGTTAATCTCGTTTTGAGCCCATTCGACGAATCTACGCCTTACTGTACAGGCGTGAGTCTATTCATGATGAATTGCCAAACCAAACTGAGAATAAATCACTTGACAGCTGTTAAATCGGTCGCCATCTTGAAAAGTAATGTCAACCTGAAGTTCCATACCTCTATAAGTATGGTGCTAACATTTGCTTAAGGCTAGGTCTCCACAGCTTCCCCATATAATATGTGTATGTCTACGCGGTGTCCAAAGCCTTTTCTATGTTAGCCTTTTTCCAAGCTCAGTCTGCTAGTTTCGATCTACCTTGATTTTTAACTTGGTCAGATAATACTTTAGAGTTCGTAACCTGTTCTAACGCACTTAAACATCTGTAGACACCCAGATTATATAGCAAGCTCCTTGTTGGTCTTCCTGCCAACTTGTAGTGCAAATTTCCAAAGTCTTTGGTGAGAATCGAACCCACTACCCCGGACTGATGGACTAGCACACAACCTACTAGCCCACCGAGGCCACCTGTTCGTCTGTCTGTGTTCGCATCATGTAAAAACTACTGGAGGAGTTTTAATAAAATGAAAAGGTACCTTGACTCTTTTTCTCATTTTTAAGAGAAAATAAAAAAAAAGTAGTGAAAGTGCGCAATTTTACAGATACAATGGTACTGCAAATTTCGCATCACCTTTTATTTTTGTCAGCGGAATATTTTACACACTTTTCAAATAACTCTACAGCAATTTCTGAATTTTATATAAATTTTAGAATTTTATATAAAGCCTATCTTCCTGATTAATTACTCAGGGATGGGTTCCTCTATATAAAGTAAATACATAAACCACAACTGAAGCACTTAAAAGTAAGGGTCTTTGGTGTGGATTACTTTCAAAGCAAAATCGAACAAAATATTATCAGGACGCCTACGACATGGCGGGCACTGCTAGTTGTAAATAACCCAACTAAGCTATCGAGGAAAGAGGATACTTGCAGATTGTGTATGCATTAGGCTTATGGTGCTATTGGCAGCTCAGTTTTAAACAAATAGTAGCAATCACCTGACCGATGGGGTCGACAAAGGACCTATAAAGTTAGAGGTCCGCTTCGGCATCCCGCTAAAAAAAATTATGAATTAAAGGAGTAAATGAAAAATGAAAAAATAGCCCTTGTAATATTAATGTGCCTGTGCTTTAATATTAAATAAAAGAAATAGGAGCAGTGGGCGTGGCATCTCCCACAGAAAGTAACTATTCATTAAATCAAAAAAACTGTAATATTTAAAACCTTAAAATTTATTATGAATCAGTTGGATAATAATGAGCATAGACGAACAATATATAGAATAGATTGGGATAGTGGAAAAAGATCAGAGAGAGCAATTATATGCAATTGTAAATGGAATTTTTCAATTACAATTACATTCAACTACTTGTAATTGATTTTATTTAATTACACATTAAATGTAATTTGTAATTGAAAAACTACAATTACAATTACTTGTATTTGTAATTATAATTGCAATTGAAAAAATTCAATTATAATTACTTATAATGAAAAATTGTTAAGAATATAATTTAATTTTGTTCAATTGAAAGTAATGATTATTTCATAATTACAAGTAGTTGTAATTGACTTTAGGCCCTGGTTCAAATTACAATTTTTTGTAATGTGTAATTGGAAATATGCAATTACACATTACCTGTAATTTTAATTGTAATTGAAACTTAATTGAATCACACCATGTCTGCTAGAGATAAACTGATTTAAAGCACATTTGTGTTTTTTTTAATACTTTCAGCCATTGTTTAACTACTATGCGCGGTATCGGCAGTTTACTGTACATAGTATTGTGCTTAGTTTATCAAATATTGGCAACGTCTGACCACAACTTAATTTTTCTTTTATTTTTTTTAACTTTTTACAAATTTTCCTGACAGTTTTTCGCTTAAAATAAAATGAATGAAAAATAAATTTAGCTGTAAAAATATACTTAATTAATGACTTTTTAAAAGTTGTCATATTCTTCAACCAACAACTAGAAAGAAATTTATTTTCTATTTGTTTCCTTTACTTTTAATTGACATTTTGATAAGTTTTAGTTTGAAAAAATTTGTAGTTGCAATAATTGAAAGATAATGATGTAGTGAAAACGCAAACTGAAAAAGCAGTTAAAAGCAAACACAAAGAAATGGCAAATTGATAAAGAGGAAAGACATTTAAGAAATTAATATGACCAAGAAAGGTAAAAATAGCACTTTAAAAAATATTAAAAAAAAAAAAACAATTAATAAGCGACATATTTAATAAAAACAAATTGAGTTCAATTATAAACAAAATAAAAGGTTTAAAAAATAAACCAATGTTTTATTAATGATTTTATAAGTTTATCCAGAGGTGGAAAATTAAATTATATAATTTTTAATTTTACTTTTTTATATTAAAAGGTGGTTAAATTTGAAGGGGCCGATTTGATTTTGAATAAAAACCCAAATTATTTAGAAATTATTGTCATTTCTTTTTATTTTGATAATATTGGTACGGTTCAATTATGTATGGAACAAAATACCGCGACCTCGGCGACACACCTCCATCCCATGCTTTAAATTTTCGATGATGCTGAGGCATAATTTAGGTTATATGCCGTTAATGTGCCGAATTATCTCATCCTTTAACTATACCCCCGGGGGTTCCAATTGTCACTGCAGGAATATGGCAAATGCTTTGACGCGGTTCACTCGTGGAAAATAGGGGCACCAGACGCTAGGGTTCCTAGAGCCTAAATCTGGAAGAAAAGGTCTGCGATAAACATTGCGGGTCCTCTTCGAGGCCCGACCAGTGCCCAAAGGACTGGTACCACGGGAATAGGTGGCCACACAGAGAGCCTATCCTCTCTGTGACCGGTTATTGGTGAGGTCCCCTTCGGGGGTACACGTGGTGGTTGTGGTTTAAGATCGATTAAGTAGGTAAGGTGCAAGATCGATCAAGTGTGCTGTTGCACTCTCAACAGACGGAGTTTGGATAGTCTCCAAACCCCTAAGCTAGAGGTTATAATGTGGATCTAGGCTTGCCTTGGAAAGGCTTGCCATATTATATAAATTGCTACTCATTGTGACTGTATCACACACAAAAAGCGATTGGTGGCAATCGTAAAGTGTTGTTATACTACACAATGGGGGCGCTAGTCTACGCCTAAGTTTCACTCGGTGGTAACACCACCGTGAGGTTAGGCCGAGTATAGTTCTTGTTCCACAAATCCTTTAACTATTCATTGCTGGCCTATCGACGTACACCTTTTCTTTCAAATAACCCCAAAGAAAGAAGTCCAACGGAGTCAAATCACATGATCTTGGCGGCCAATTGACATCGCCACCACGTGAGATAACACGGCCATTGAATTTGTCGCGCAAAAGAGCCATTGTTTCGTTAGCTGTGTGGCAAGTGGCACCGACCTTTTGGCACGCTAGTGAACACAATTCACAGTAACTGCCTGACCGGCCTCATTTTGCAAAAAATACGGCCCAATGATGCCGCCAGCCATAAACCGCACAAAACAGTCACTCTGGGATTATCATTCGCCCATATGCGGTAATTCTGCTTATTGACGAATCCACTGAGGTGAAAATGTGCCTCATCACAGAAGATGATCATCCACTGCTGCCATTTCTTGCCACCATTCTGACCATTGCTCGATTGTGTATATCTCTATGGTTCAAATTGAGTTAGTCTAAAATTGGGAAATGTCAAATTAAATGCAGAAAAAAACTTAACGTTTAGGTGTGGTTCACATTCAATATCGGCCCTTAAAATTTAACCACCCGATACATCTTATATATTTGTGTATGCGTCGATCAGGGTTGAATTGCTGAAACGATTCTAATGAAATTTTAAACAAGAATGATGAAGGATAATAGGAAGGTAGAATGTGTCTGAAGACAAATATGTTTTCGTTATATAACATGCGATAAAAAGTCTTTCAATACATTTAGTATCCAGTTTGTAAGTATAATCTATTGTCTTCCTTTTTCACTATATTTGATTCCCTGAGATGGCAGGATTTGGATACAGTATCTATCTATTTCCTTCAGAGAACACATATACTCACTAATTTACATTTTGAAATTTTTATAAAAAAAAATTCTCAAATTCAATTTTGATAATGTGAGACTACAGTTTATTAGTACAATATATTGTCTTCCTTATCAACCAGGCTTGGAAGGTTTTGGCAAATTGCAAATTATATAACTATATACTTTCAAAAATCGACGTATTTAATCTACACAGAGATTAGAAGACAAGAAGAAATAAATTCAGAAGATAATGTAAGGTAAATGTATACCAAAACTTTTTTATCGCATGGTATATATTTTTAAAAACTGAAAGATAAATAATCTTCAAACGCATGAGAATTCTTATAAAATTTTAACAATGTGACTTAGAGAAAATTTCTAGTATAAGTTTTCTGGGGCAATACCCAGAACCTAATATATTGTTCCAAACCTAATATATTATGTCAAACCTATATTATTCTCTTTTTTCACTAGGTTGGATTTCTTGAGACGGAAGGTATTCGATACAGTGGGCATTTCTCGAATCGAAATCTCATATGCGAGAAATTTGCACTAAGCCACATTTTCGATTGTCTCAAATTTAATTTGCATAAATTGTGAACAGAATTTGTTAGTATTCATTTGCCAGCAGTTTTGATTTCCCGAGATGAAAGGGTTTAGAAACGGTAGCTGTAATTCTGAAAATTTTCGAAAATCATTGCAGAATATGTCCAAGATGTATGGGGAAAACTTTTTTATCGCATGCTATATATTTTCGAAAACATATTTAACCCAACGTATTTATATTCACATACATTGGAAGTCAGAGCATGTATGACAAGAGAATGTATGGTAAATGTATGGGAAAACTTGTTCATCGCATGCTATATATTTTTTAAAAACTCAAATTATTTATCTTCGCACTCATGAAATTTTTTTAATATTTTATAAATGTAATTTAGAGACAATTTCTAGTATGAGTTTTCTGAGGGCAATATCCAAACCTAATCTATTGTTCTCCTTTTCCACTAGGTTTGATTTCCTGAGATGGAAGGGTTTCGACACAGAAACCCTTCACTAAGCCTCATTTTCAATTGTCTGAAATTTTATTTAAGTAAATTGTGAAAGAGTTTGTTAGTTTTCATTTTCCAGCAGCACTGATTCCCTGAGATTGAAGTGTTTGGAAACAGTAGCCGTGATTCTGAAAATGTTCGAAAATCTTTGCTGAATATGTCCAAAATGTATGGCGAAAATTTTTTTTATCGCATGCCATATTTTTTCAAAACTCAACGTTTGTTTGTATCTTCACACACATACGGACCAGCCGTAAAGAAATGATTATATGTAGTTCCAAATTTTTTTTCAACTCCGCCAATAAATAAATACTTTTGTATATTTTAAAATCAACACCATTAATAAAATTTTCTTTCGGAATTGAAAAATGAGCCTGACTGAAAAACTATTCATAAAATTGCCGTATAAAAGCATAATGGCAAGTGAAACTGTTCTGTTCCATTTAATCACCGCATATTAACCGCTTTAAAATTCCAAGTATCAGAACATAAATTCCTACCAAAGTGTTACATTACATTCACTAACAACCAACCGTTTATTTGCGATGAAAATTCACAGAATTTTAAAATTCCCACGAAAAATAAAAAAATCTTAAACAAAATTTACACCGATTGTTCTTTAAAAAAATATTTTTTATTTAATTATTGATTTTCTGTCTTCTTGGCTGTGTTTTAAAATATTTTTGTTTGATGTCTTTATTATGCCATCGTTGTTTGTTGGTTTTGTGGATTAAATATTATTTATATTTTTAATTTATTATCGTTTATATTTAAGCGTTTGTCTCTTCAAGTTGTTTGTTAAAACAAAAAGGAAAGAGCCGCAAACAAAAGGAATTAAAAATAAAATTTATTTTATCAAAACGTTATAGGGGTGGTGGGGTACAATAGAAACTAATTAATCATTGTATTACATGGTATTACGTGAATCTTTTCAAAGTTTTAAACTTAATTTTTTTTATATCTAATGGCAGGGTAAATCTTTACAATAATAGTGTCAGCTTAAAAATTTGATTTACTAAGTGGTCGGAAAATTAAAAGAAGAGACTCTTCGATATAATTCCTATTCTTTACAAGAAGTCTTTTTATAAAATAAGCATTTTCAACCAAAACAAAAGCCATTATCATAATCTTAAAAAACAAATGAGTTTGTAGTAGAGTAGAGTTTGCCAACTATATATTAATACTAGCCTCCACTTCGTCGGCGTCCTTACAATATTTTGTTCGATTTATTTATCGCATGCTATATTTTTCAAAAATGTACTTAACTCGACTTGGTTTTTGCCAAGTCGACTTGGTTTTTGCCTGTGCGTTCAAAAAGTCAACAAGTTTCCAAATCTATTATTGTCTTCCTCATCAATCAGGTTTGATTCACTTAGAAAATATTTCTGAAAAGGCCTGATAATTATTGCAAAATATGTACTAATGGTATTAGAAAACTTTTTTCGCATGCTATATTTTTCCAAAACGTATTTAACTCGAGAGACTTTGGAAGGTAGGAAGATATAAATTCACAAGAGAATGTATGGTAAATGTATAGCAATACTTTTTAATCGCATGCTATATTTTTCAAAAACATATTTAACTCGACGTGGTTATCGTCAAATCAGAATTGCCTATTGGCAAAGTCAATATTTTCAAAAAATCAACAAGTTTCCAACTCTATTCCTTATAAACCAGGTTTGATTCACTTAAAATATATTTTTAAGAAGAGCCGGAAAGTTATTGCAGAATATGTACAAAATGTGTGAAAGAACTTTTTTATCGCATGCTATATTCTTTCAAAAACGTATTTAACTCAACATATCTATTTCCATATCAAAAGGAGTACTGGTTGATAGCTTGTCTAAGGAAAGTTCAAAGGGTCGAGAAGTTCCCAGGTAAAGATATAAAACCAGTAAAAAATAATTTGCTGTGTTGAAAAGTTTTGCCAATGTCTACATAAGCAATACTTTAACATAGAAGTTTAAAGTCTCTGAATAAAATCATCTTGTTTTGCAAATTTGTGACTCTATCCAAAAAAAAAGTATTTCGATCCGTTTAAACTATCGAGTGGTTAAATTTTAAGGGCCAGTGTCGAATGTGAACCGCACCTAAACGTCAAGTGTTTTGCTGCATTTATTTTAACATTTCTTAATTACAGACTAACTTTATTTGAACCATGGAAAAATAGACAATCGAGCAACCCTCAAAGAAATGCCAACAGTGGGTGTTTGCTATCGTGAGATGATAACGAACTTTTTATAGCCCGAATTGGAAGATATGGATGTGGACGATATGTGGTTTTTACAGGACGGTGCCACTTGCCACACAGCTTACGAAACAATGGGTCTTTTGCGCGACAAATTCAATGGCCGTGTTATCTCACGTGGTGGCGCTGTCAATTGGCCGCCAAGATCGTGTGATTTGACACCGTTGGACTTCTTTCTTTGAGGTTATTTGAAAGAAACGGTATACGCCGATAAGCCAGCAACAATTCAAGAGCTAAAGGATCAGATAATTCGGCACATTAACGGCATAGAACCTCAATTATGCCTCAGCGTCATCGAAAATTTGTAGCATCGAATGTAGGTGTGCCGGCGGCCATTTGGCTGATATTTTGTTCTATACATAATTGAACCATACCAATATTATCAAAATAAATAGAAATGACAATAATTCCTAAATAATTTGTTTTATTTAAAATCAACATCGGCCCTTAAAAATTTAACCACCCTGTATATATAAAACTTTAACTTTGAACCTCTTTTGTACTTACAGTCAAATCATGTAAATTTTCGTCTTCAGTTGAGCTACTTAATAACCCAATACTGCTGACTTTTTTTTGTAACGAAAAAAGAATTTATTTCGCTTTGTTTTATAAATGACGAAAAACAAAAAAACCAAAAAAAAAAGATTTGTGAACTAAACGATGTCAATTGGCAGCAATTTTTCAAATATTCAAGAGTGTGTCACAAAAAATTTAAAATTCAAGTACTGGTAGACTAAATAATAGAAGTAAAAAGGAGTATAAAAAGCAAATTGATGTTGAATTCTTTCTAAATCGTACGCTATGCACCTGACTTTGACATGAATTTTTCATTACAATTACTCTTGGAAATTGAACCTATACAAGCGACACAAGTGATGGAGCCCAAATAAAATGACACGAGCACACACAATGAACTAGGACGATAAAGGGACAGAGACAAATAAGATGAGACAGCTTCAGTAATTTAATTTTAACCCTTTAACGTCCAAAAACAAACTGCTAGTAAAATACTATTTTGATTATTATATTTTATTGCTTTGATGTGGATAATATCAAAAGAGTTCATAAAACAATTTCAAGTTTTTTTTTTGTTTTTTTTTTTTTGGAAAATGGGGCCATGTTTAATTCCTGATGATGCTACCTAATGGCATAGCGAAATATCGAATATAAAAATAAAAATTGATTGAAAAATTTTTATAAAAAATACTTAGAGCTTAAGGTCAAAAATTAAAATAATTGTATTTTATATAATTTTTTTGTAAAAATTTAAAAAAAAAATTTTTGTAAAAATTAAAAAAAAAAATTTGTAAAAATTTAAAAAAAAAATTTATAAAATTGTTACAAAAAAAAATTTATAAAATTTTTACAAAAAAATTTTTTTTTAAAAATATTTGTTTAGTAAAAATTTTACAGATTTTATAGAATTAAAGATTTTTTTTTAAATTTTATAGAATTTTTTTTTGTAAAAATTTTATAGATAAACTTTTTTTTTGGTAAAAATTCTATAGAAATTTTTTTTTTTGAAATTTTATAGAAAATTTTTTTATAAAAATTTTATTTAGTTTTTAAAAAGTTTTATAAAAATTTTTTATTTAAATATTTGTTTTATTTTATATAGTTTATTTGACCTTTTTGTTAATATTAATTTGTTAATATTTTTTAAAGACCTAAAGCTTAAATAAAATAGTTAAATTAAATATTTGTTTTAAAATATTTTTTTGTAAAATTTTTTGTAATTTTTTTTAGGTTTTATAGAAAATTTTTTTGTAAAAATTTTATAGAAAATATTTTTGTAAAAGTTTTATTCAAAATTTTGTAAAAGCTTTATTCAAAATTTTGTAAAAAATTTTATTGAAAGTTTTTTGTAAAAATTTTATTGAAAATGTTTTGTAAAAATTTTATTGAAAATGTTTTGTAAAAATTTTATTGAAAATGTTTGGTAAAAATTTTATTGAAACTGTTTCGTAAAAATGTTAAAAAAAAAATTGAAAAATTTTATAGAAAATCTTTCCAAAAATTTTATTGAAAAAAATTTATTTTAAAAAATTTTATAAAAAATCTTTGTAAAATTTTTTGAAATTTTTTTTTTATATTTTTGGAAATTATTAAGAATTTTTAGTAAAAATTTAAAGAATTAAAGAATTTAAAGAATTAAAGAATTTAAAGAATTAAAGATTTTTTTTTTAATTTTATAGAATTTTTTTTGTAAAAAGTTTATAGATTAATTTTTTTTTCGGTAAAAATTCTATAGAAATTTTTTTTATGGAAAAATTTTATAGAAAATTTTTTTATAAAAATTTTATTTATTTTAAAATTTTACTTATAATTATTTGGAAAAGTTTTTATTTAAATATTTGTTTTAAAATATTTTTTGTAATTTTTTTTTAGATTTCATAGAAAATTTTTTTGTAAAAATTTTATAGAAAATATTTTTGTAAAAGTTTTATTCAAAATTTTGTGAAAAATATTATTGTAAATTTTTTGTAAAAATTTTATTGAAAATCTTTTTTAAATATTTTATTGAAAATGTTTTGTAAAAATTTTATTGAAAATGTTTTGTAAAAATTTTATTGATACTGTTTTATAAATTTTCAGTTTTTGTAAAAAAATTATATTAAATTTAATATTTGTAAAAAAAAAATTTTAAAATTTTTTTTTACATTTTTTGTAAAAACTAGGACTGACTTCTTGCAATTCAAATTGCGTTAGAATGTTCAGGCAAAAGCAGAAAAATCCTTAAAAAAAATTTAAATTGAAGGGGAACAAAATTAGAAAGGATCTAGACTAAATGTATTGAGTTTAAAGAAAACTATGTATATTGAAAAGTATGTATATACATATGTAAACTATATCCGAATAGTTATGAATTAATCAAACTGCTCTTGTATGTCAGCTATTACCTTTTTCCAAGTTGATTTTTTTCTTTTCTTTAACAAAAAATACTAGAAATTTACTTTTTTTTTTTGTCATTTCATGACAAATAAAAATCAATGATTTTTTGTTTGCCTTTTGTAAATTTTCAGTTTAATTTTTATTTGTTTTTCATTTTATGGCCGTAACAAAATATTTAAATTGAGTGCAATGAATTTTTATTGCATGATTAATAGATTTTCAGGCGGAGTAAATAACGACGTTAGTTTTACAAAAAAATATAAAAAAGTTAACACACTTAACATGTACACTGTAATAAATAGGCCTTAATTGGAACTAATTACGACAACAGCAAATGAAGACTATTTAGTAAAAATTGCAAGTTTATTCTTCAAGTAGGTGTCAAAAGCCAGGGGCGCTACATATATAAGGAGGGTAGGTGTAAAATGTTTCCTACATTTTACTTTTTACTTTTAGAAAATGTTTGACTATTATTTTAAAATACAAGAAATACAGTGTTAAGGCCAACATAAATATTAATAACTAGCTGTGCCCGCCACATCGTGGGCCTCCTAACAATATTTTGTTCGATTTTGTGTTGAATATAATACACGCCAAATTTTAAGACTTTTACTTTTATTGTGCTTAGATTATCGTTTATGTATTTTCTTTATATAGAGGTACCCATCCCCGGATAGAATTCTAAAATTTTCATAAATTTCTGAAATTATTAAAGACTTCTTTAAATATTGTTTACAATATACCGTTGAAAAAAAGGTGCTGCCAAGTTTGCAGTACCTTTAAATCGGTAAAATTGCTCACTTTCACTACCTTTTCTCTCGTCTCCTTTAACAAATTTTGTCGCCTTGTCACTCAAGCAATCCCAAAAACAAATCATAAATACCCCTTTGTCCCAACAGACATTATTAAATGTCTCCACGACACTATTAGCGCGATAGAGTAGTAAAGTCAACGTTAACAATCTCTGTTTAAAAAATTTCAAAAATGTCATAAAGAAAATAACATTTCTAAAATTCCAAGTGCAATAAAAACGGTTTTCATCTAACAGTCATTCCATATGGCTGATGCTGCTGGGCAAGCAGTACTCTGTGCAACAGTAAAGAGCAGCGGCAGTAAAATAAAATGTACATTGCAATGTGCTGCATGCATAATTTACTACATGAGTGAATAGAGAAAATTCCATTGCAACAAGAAAGAAAAAAAATCCAAATAATAAATTCAACTACAACATTAGGGATGGAATGTGAAAAAATGGAAAATAACTTTTTAAATTTAATTTAATTATTTATGTTGAAGTTGTTGCCTAAAGTTTTGGATTGTACTGAATATAAATACATTTCGTTTCATTTAATTGAAATGTTTATTTTATTTTTATTAACAAATATTAAGTCTTAATTATGTAGACTTTGTCGGTTAAGTTTTGAAGAATTTCATACATTCTTTTTGTTTAATTAAGAGATAAAATTTCTCTTAACATTTATCAGTTACAAATTTCTTTAATTAACAAATGTCATTGTATTATTAGAGTATATTAAATTGGGTATTATATGCATGAGCAGTAGTTGTAGGTGATTTGTATTTAAAAACAAGTTGTATTAGAAACCAAAACTACACAGGATATTATCATACACACAGAGAAAAAAATTTAGTAAAAATATCGAAATCAAAAGATATGAAGAGAAATCTGCAATTCGATGATTGCCAACCAGGGTATAAAAATAATTCTTGTAAAAAAACCAACTTCCAAATAGATAGAAGGGCACCAATTCTAAACTAAAAATGTAAGAAGTAATCTGTAAGAATTAGATTTAAACAAATAAAAGATGCGCCAAAATAGGAGTGAAGAAATGTAAATAATATGTGAATGTCAAGCCTCTCCCTATTACTCTTCAAAAGTTAAGCTATTTTCACCCAGCATCCATACGTCTTTTAACGGTTTCAAAGATAGGGTCTCATATATCAAATAACATCACCTATTGGGACACCCTGTAATTTACAATTTTAAATTAAAGACCTGTTGTTATAGAGGACTTGGCCACAATGATTCTTTGTAAATTTCAACTATCTGTCTACAACGGTTCAAAAGTTAGGCCATTTATATCAAACTACATGAACTATTAGGACACCCTTTACATTATAATTCCAAATATTTATACTTGTTATCATAACAGAAAAAGTAGTGAACATTCTGCCTTATATTCAAGTGTTTGTGTTTAACGGTTCAAAAGATAGGAACGTATATAGTAGATCAAATGACATAATTTATGGGGACACCCTTTAATTTCTTTATTCAAATTTTATACTTGTTATAGCGGACTTTGCAATACAGGTTCCTTGTAAATTTCAGCTGTCTGACTATAACAGTTCAAAAGTTTGACCACTTACATAGAATTACATTAAATAATGGGTCACCCTTTTATTTCAAAATTCACATTTTATACTTTTTGTTATAGCGGACTTAGCAGTTTCTTTGTAAATTTCAGCAGTCTGAGTACAACTGTGCAAAAGTATGGCCATATACATCAAATTAAATGAACTATTGGAGCACCCTTTAATTTAAAATTTTCAATATTTATACATTTTATTATAGCGGTCATAGTAATCGATATTCTGTCAAATTTTCAAGGTTTTGTCTATAACGGTTCAAAAGATAGGCCCGTATAGGTCAAAGGGGGACACCCTTTAAATTTTAAATTTATTTTTTTTATTAATTTCTGCTGTTGGGAACTATAGCGACACGCATTTTATTTTAATTTTAATTTGGTGCCCTTTAGGGTTCTTAATACACGTAAAAAACATGTATGTTGTATGGGGACACCCTTTAATTTTTAATATAATGAACTGTTTTTAAAACGGGAACAAACTGAAAGCATAACCTTTTAAATAAAGAAACAAATTTTAAAATCGGTTCATAAACTGCTGAGTTCTGCGGTTACATACATAAAAAAAGCAACATTCAGACGAATTGATAACCGCGCAGAGGGATTTTTGATACTAAAAATGGGAATTAATTGAAAAATTAAAGTTGAGTAAACCGAATAAATTTAGGTACTCAGTAAAAGTGCACATCGCTTAACGAAATGGGAAAAATTGTTATATCATTTCGTTCATTTAGCTTATGAATGACTTAAGCATTCGTTTTTCTCTAAGTGCATTTTTGGCATTGACTTAATTGCATATAATTCCACTCAATCTAATATTCCCCAAACAACCAAAATAGTTGTTTGTAAATTTGTATGCCTGCCTACTTAACAAGGATTTTTGCCATGTTCGCAAACAAAAACAAAAGGTTGACATTACAGCTTTGTTTGTAGGATTATTATCATCTTTTCACATTCATCCATACATATTTTTGTCTGCATGTCTGTCAGTCAGTCAGTCAGTCAGTGAACGTCTCTTGTGAGGGATTTTTGCTTGGTTTTGGTTTGTGAATAAGTTTGACTTTGGCATATCTGATGCCATACAAGTACACGAGTATTATATGCAAATGCAAATTTACTTAAAATAAATACTTATTTAAAAGAGACTCAAACGTATAATCTAACAGACCTAAATTAATATGAACATGAATTAAAAATTCAAAAATTAATTGCTAGAATTGTATGAACAAATAATTGCTGGGTCAATATTAAGGAAAGAACAGCTGTTGTAAAATGGCCACAAAAATCAATATGTTGAAAAGTATTCTGACAATTTTAATATTAAAGAAAACTAATAATAATTTGTTTGTTTAATATTTATATTCTTACATATTTTGTTACCAAGAAGTTCGTTTCTTAAGGTAATAATTCAATAGACTGTATGTAAAGATAAATAAGTCGAGTTGAATGACTAATTCTGAGTTTTTTTAAAAAATATGGTTACTTTTTCCAAACCCTGCCATTTTAGGGAATCAAACCTGTTGGAATTAGAATACAATAGATCACACTAATAAACTAGTGCTGGCAATTTAAGTATACTGCTTTCGATTACTCGATACTACTCAATACTTCTCAATTGGGTACTCAATAGTACTAAATACTTCCGTCTGCATAATAGCAGCGGCAATTTATCGTCGTAGTCGTCAAATATTTTTAAAATTTATATCTCAAAATACTATCCCAATAGTATCAATTAACTACTTTTGTGTACTGAGTACTTAAAAAAAATTATCGAGTATCGAGTACCCGGTACCCACTACTCAATACTTTGCCAGCACTATAACAAACTGTGTTCACAGTTTTTCCAAATGTATTTGTGAACTTTTTATAACATTTTGAAAATGTGACTTAGTGAGTCTATGAGTACTCTGAGGAAAATAGCCACTGTTTCATCTGGTGGAATGTGAAGACCATAGATCATACTAACAAACACTGTTGACACTTATATACACTAACTCATATCCACTAACAAACTGTGTTCACACTTTTCTATAAAAGGTATTTGTGAACATTTTTGGGTTTGAAAACTGTAACCATATTTCTTCAAAAGAGTCAGAAATTCTGTGCAGAATGTGTACTAAATTTAAGGGTAAACTTTTTTATCGCATGCTATATTTTTTTTAAAAACGTAAGTAACTCAACTCATTTATCTTCATACACATTATTATAAATTTGGCGCCATTTTACGCTATATAATGGTGAATATTTAAAACTAAGAACAATAATAATCACAAAATCTTACTAGATTTTGCTGCCACTAGCAGCTAGCTGCACATATCGCCACAACTTAATTAAATTAGGGCGAACTCTTTGATATTTTCCCTATCGAATTCTTACAATTGACCACAAATTTTGAACTGGATTGAGGTTTGGACTGTGCGGAGTTCACAGTATCATTTGAAAATTTTATCAAGTCAGACATTCCTCAACGATTTCTCAGGTGTATCCGGGTCCTCAACCAGTTGAAACACAAGTTTTTCCTTATAATTTGCGCTCATATCTAAAAATTGGGAAGATGGGTAAAGTAATATGCTAAAATAATTTTCCTTTCTCCTGATGCCATAAATTTTTTTTAATGGACCAACATGCCACCATACTGTTTTACATGATGTTGGTTACGACATGCCTGTACAATTGTTTACTATGGTGTCCTTGAATTGTCTCCTGCTGTCGGCGCCAGTAATACTGTTTACCATTAAACTATTATCGGTTTAATTTAGACTCATTATTACATTACTCTTCCAGTCATCATCTGCCTAATCTTTGTGATGCATGGTGAATTGTAAACGTGCCGAAACATGTTTATGTATCACTAAAGGTTTAGTTTTCTTCACAGCTGCAAGATATCCAGTGTTTTGCAGCGCTCTTTTTGCTGTCTATCGTCTAACATTTTTATTTATTGCTAGGGAAGCTCCCTTTGGCGTTAGACTGGTCAGCTTTCAACTTTCCCATCATTAGGTGAGCGTCCACATTAGTTAATAATTTTCGGTCTCTAGCATACCCCTACGGAGCTACATTTCGCCGTTTTAGCATTCTAATTACCGCTGATTGGCTTAAATCAGATACTATATATAGATATTATATAAATTTTAAGGGCCGATGTTGAATGTGAACCACACCTAAACGTCAAGTTTTTTCTGCATTTAATTTGACATTTCTCAATTTCAGACTATCTCAATTTGAACCATGGAAAGATATACAATCGAGCGGCAAGCGATGACAGCAGTGGATGATCACTTTTCGAAAAAAAATCATCTTCAGTGATGAGGCACATTTTCAACTCCGTGGATTCGTCAATAAGCAGAATAGCCGCGTTTGGGAGAAAGATAATGCAAGAGTGAATGTTTTTATTTTGAATTTCAAATAAAAAGTTTATATTTTTTAAAACAATGATAGCGAACCGTGAAAAATTCTATTGTAAGTATGACAATGGAAGGAGTTTCATAACGTAAAGGGTGGTTAAATTTTAAGGACAGATGCTGATTTTGAATAAAACACAAATTATTATTTAGTTATCTGTTATGGTGTTATGGCATTCAATTATGGGGCACTGCCTCAGCTACCAACGTAGAAAAAATTCAAAGGCGCCAAAATAAGATTCTTCGTATAATAACATCTGCACCTCGGTATATAAAAAACTCGAACATCCATAAAGATCTAAACGTGCCATCAGTTAAAGCAGAAATAGCGAAACTTGCCATAAGGTATTTAAAGAAGCTTAAAACTCATCCGAATCCACTGGCCCGTAACATACTAAATGAACTTGGTTACATTCGACTAAGAAGGAGGGACACTGCTTCTCTCATCCGTACATCAGAGGGATTGTGGAACAAGATTAACGTGAGTACCTGCCTACTCGGCCTAACCTCACGGTGGTCTTGCCACCGAGTGAAACTTAGGCGTAGACTAGCGCCCCCATTGTGTAGTATAACAACACTTTACGATTGCCACCAATCGCTTTTTGTGTGTGATACAGCCACAATGAGTAGCAATTTATATAATATGGCAAGCCTTTCCAAGGCAAGCCTAGATCCACATTATAACCTCTTGCTTAGGGGTTTGGAGACTATCCAAACTCCGTCTGTTGAGAGTGCAACAGCACACTTGATCGACCGTGCACCATACCTACATAAATCGATCTTAAACCACAACCAGCACGTGTACCCCCGAAGGGGACCTCACCAATAACCGGTCACAGAGAGGATAGGCTCTCTGTGGGGCCACCGATTCCCGTGGGCACTGGTCGGGCCTCGAAGAGGACCCGCAATGTTTATCGCAGACCTTTTCTTCCAGATTTAGGCTCTAGAAACCCTAGCGTATGGTGCCCCTATTTTCTCCGAGTGAACCGCGTCGAAGCATTTGCCATTACTGCAGTGACAATTGGAACCCCCGGGGGGAACATCAGAGGGATAACCCACAAATTACAGTAACCGTGAAACATAAATTTTTTTTTATCCAGCACTGGTTTTTTTGGAAAAAAAAACGGCCCGATGATGCCGCCAGCCCATAAACTTATTTAGACTACAAAGAAAAAAAAAAAAAAAAAAAAACAATATAATGTGCAGCAGTAGTTTTAAACAAAGACGAATAATTTAAAAAAGCTAAATTCTATTGCATTATTGAAACTACTAAATTAATCACTAAACAATTATGTTTCTGCTTTAATTTTGTTCGCAATAGTACGATCGTCGCAAAGATGATAGAAGACAAGGTTACGCCATCCAAAAATAAAATTGAATCACGAAACTGTCTTTCTATTGGCTAATAATTCTGACTGAGAGTATGACTATAAATTATGAGAGTTTTTCATATAAATGTTGAGAGTATGTTTGCACAGTTGCCAATGTTTGCCTATTATTTAGATTTATATGTCCGTATTTGTTTGAAGCAGTTTGTTGATTACAGACTTGACAACTTTAAATTGGTCGAACAACGTCATCTAACGGGAAAACATGTGCGTGGCGTAATCTTATCTTCTATCATTTTTGCCTTCCTTCTCACTTATTAAAGAGAATAATAGGAGATGAATAGGGAAACTCTCCAAACTAAGTACTTTCAAAATATTTCATCACTCTCCTTACGAACTAAGTTTAGGTTTTGTAATTCTTTAAATTAAAAAAATAACGTAAAAATTGTAATTATGAAAATACCTTAAAAATAAATTTGGCTCATTTTCAAAACTAACAGCTTATAAAATTGGAATATCAATTAGTTCAAGGCATATTAAACAAGGTGATAGCGTAAGGGAGAGGAAATTAGAGCAAAAAATTTTTTGAATTTTTTTTATATGGATTTTGACAGTAAAATAGATATTATTCTCTCTTAAAAAACCTGTTTAATGTCAAACTCCATATAAAAAAAATTGAAAAAATTTCTCTTTAATATTAGCTACGCCTTGTGCAGTCATCTGGTTAAATATGCCTTGAATTAGTTAAACATCAATTTTCTATAGTAGTTTTGTTAGGAATTAAATAGGAAAGAACGTAAAATAAGAAAAAATCGCTTTATTATAACTATTTGTATGCAACTATTTTTAAGCACTATTTTGATGCAAACACAAACATGTACTCACCTCTGCTCTCCTCTGTATATATACTTATATTTATACTTATAATAAAATAGTAACTCATTTGCTGTCTGTGTTTTTTTTTTGTGTTCACATCACGTAAATACTGCTGGATGGATGGATTTTAAACATATTTTGTGAGGTGATACCTTGGTATCCTGATTTCAATATAGGATACTTTTTTCCGTAAAAATATCTTGTTTCCAAGAGAAAGTGGAGAAAAAGCAGTGAAAGTACGCCGATTTTTTGCCGATTTCAAGGTACTGCATACTTTAAGGCATCTTTTATTTTTGAAAGCAGGATATTTTGAGCAATGTTACGCAACAAATGGCGCTGTTATAAAATAAAGAGTAACTCATTTCCTGTCTTTTTTTTTAGCAGAGCATTGCAATAAGTTTTAGAATTTTATATAAATTGTAGAATTTTTACCAGGGATGGGTATCATTATATAAAGTATATACGTAAGAGTATAAAAATTTCGTGTGGATTACATTCAATGCAACATCGAAATAAATATTGTCAGAACGAATACAGCGTGAGTGGGCACAGTTAGTCAATTCATAAATATAAACAATTTTAACCAAAAAACTTCATTATTTTTTATTTTATAGCCAGAAATATGTGTAACAGTATTTAGGTCCCTACTAGGTACATAACCCAAATGCAACGAATACTATATTTTTATTAATTTAATTAAATAGATTTTCGATAGAACACATGTGCGTGTTGTTACTTTAGAACCAATACCTTTGTTTGGTCTTTTTATTAAAATAAACGTTTTTCATTTCTAACATTTTATTGCAATTTTCTATGTAAATGTACAGCACATTTCTTTTTGTTTTGTCGCTTTCAATTTTTTGGTAGCATCTACATTTTTTTTTTTTTTTTTTGCTTAAATATAACTCGTAACTTTTTTTTCATTTCGCTTCCGTAATTTTCCTTTCGTTTTTTACTTTTGCGGAAATTGTATTTTAACCCATCATCTTTGCCAGCCTTCCACGCCATTTATTTGTATCGTGCTTACGTCTGAGTGCAAAATGGGAACATCTTGAATTTAATAAAAACAGTTTCACTACATTAAACATTTATAAAATATAAACAAAAAACACACTCGCTCGTAGGATAATAGAATATTGCGTAAATACAAAAAAAAAAAGAATTTTTACTTTTATTATTTCATCAAGGACTGTTATTGTTTCAAGGATTGTCAATTATTTTTAAGGAGTAGCTACATTTTCTAAATTTGCTGTGGTGGCTATTTATTTCTTTATTTCTGCTTTTTTTTTTTTGTTGTCGCAACGTGAAAATATTTCGCCAAATTTTAAGGAAAGGATAAACAATTTAAACTCTTAACTACAGTACGCGTAATAACTATGCGGGTATTAAATAAATTTATTTTTGTTGCTATAATGTGTAGCCATATAACTAAATATGTCTCCAAATAAGTGATTTGAATATTAATTTGGGTACCGAATTTCGTGGGGAATATCTCCAAACTTTTTATTGATTAGCTGTTTCTTTAACAAATATATTTTTTTTTCTTAAGGAATTGTATATGTCCTTCTCACGAACACAATTGAGTACAAATAAGTCTTCGATTTAAATAGATATAGATTCAAATATTTTTTTTAAGTGGCAATATCAAAAACCAAATGGCTGTCCCATCGAATTTCAACCAGTGTATGAAAACAAACAAAACGTATCGCAAACGTTTCATGCAAAGATAAAAACTTTTCAACTTTTTTTTTTATAAAAAAGCGCAAACAAAAAACAATGGACTTTTCATTCATCGGTAGTCTTTGATATGACGTTACGACGATCGTACTATTTCAAACGAAACAGAAGCAGAAACATATATATTTGAGTGATTGATTTATTTTTGATTTATTGATTTATTTGTTTAAATAATTTTTTTTTAATTATTCTTCTTCGTTAATTATAGTTGTAATTATTCGACCTTTCAATTTTAAATAAATATGATTTTTCGAGCTCAAGGCTAGTGTTTTTTTTTTCGAGCCTTGAGCTCTAAAAATCATATTTATTTATTCTTCTTCGTTTAAAAAACGTTCTTGCCCTTTATATTGTTTTTTTTTTTTTCTTCTAATTACTATTGCAGTCTAAATAAGCAACAATAAAAACAAAAAGTCTTACAGGCTATCTTTCACTATCTCTCACAAATAATAGCTATATCACGTTTGGATACTTTCTCTACCACAATAAATCATTTAGTAAACGTTCGCGAAACGTTTTCTCTCAAAACGTTTTTATTTTTCCATTATTATTTATATCGTGCAGGAAGGCCTGCAGGGAGCTCAGACATAATAGAAATACCTTAAGCTAGATAACTGCTATTATATATTATCAATTACTAGATAATAGAAACTTCAAGTATCATTTAGTCAATATGAAAATCGAAGAATATGATAATAATTGCAGACTGTGCCTGGAAGAGGCTAAGACGGCAGTGCACATTATGTGTGAATATCCAGCAATGGCTGGCATAAGACTTAGAATCACTGGTAGAAGCTGGTTAAATGAAGATGTCACGGTGGTCCTGAGCCTTGGACTAAAGCTAGCAATTACCAGAGACTTCGTGATGAGAAAGAAGAAGGCCGACAATTACCAGTCGAAAGTCTTAAGTAAGGCCTTAAGTCAAGAGTAAAGCCTGGTGGTTGTATGTAACTCAATGAAAGTAAGGTTGTCACAATTACAAATTGGTGGCTTATAATCATTGAGGGTGAAAGAGGGCGAAAGAGATTGAAAACGCCTCCTTAAAAGAAGCGATCTGCTTTGATATTCCCCTACAATAATAATAATAATAATAATAATAATAATAATAATAATAATAATAATAAAATACAATTAAGAGTGCTATATTCGGCCATGCCGAATCGTATATACCTTTCATCATAGTAAAGTGTAAATATTCCCAATTTCACAAAAATATATGTACAATCTGTTTTTACTTTTATGACTTTCAAATTTATTAATACAAATATAATATAGAGATATAGAATTTTTTTTTTTTTTTAAATTTCATAGAAATTGTTTTGTAAAAATTTTATCGAAAAATTTTTGTTAAAATGTTATCAAAAATTTTATCGAATTTTTTTATAAAAATTTATTGAAAATTATTTCTAAAATTTTATAGAAAATTTTTTGTAAAAATTTTATCGAAACTTTTTTGTAAAAATTTTATCGAAAAATTTTTTTTTTTATTTTATTGAAATTTGTTGTAAAAATTTTATTGAAAATTTTTTCTAAAAATTTTATCGATAATTTCTTCTAAAAATTTTATCGATAATTTCTTCTAAAAATTTTATCAAAATTTTTTATTAAATTTTTATCAAATTTGTTGTAAAAAATTTTATTGAAAATTTTTTCTAAAAATTTTATCGATAATTTCTTCTCAAAATTTTATCGAAAATTTTTATTAAATTTTTATCAATAGTTTATTGTAAAAATTTTATTGAAAAATATTTTGTAAAATTTTATTGGAATTTTTTTTGTAAAATTTAAAGAAAAGTATGTATTTGTAAAAATTTTATCAAAAATTTTTTTGTTTAAATTATATCAATATTTTTTTTTTTAATTTATTTTGAAGTTACGTCCTTCCTGCAATGTGCCCATTTACACCTCTCGGTTTCCAGTAGGAACTCTGTGAATCTATCGGCTACTTCTATGTGTATTGCTTTCTGTTAAGGCCTTTTTTAGTATTTTTTACGGACTGAAAGACCTTGGCTTTCTAGTTTCTCCTTTCGAATAGTTAATGTGTTTTTTTTTTTATATACATAAATACTTACAGATTCTAATGTATAAGTGTAGTTTATCTTTTAACATACCTGCAAAGAGAGGAAAAAAATTTTATAAGATTTATTTAAAAAAAGTTAAATTGTAAATAAAATATAATGAATTTGAAATATGAAGATAAAAGGGTGTTTGCATTTATTAGATAAGATTAGAATTTTTAACAATAATGACCTTCTTACTTAACACTAAAAAATCTTGGTGTAATAATCCACAAAAAATCCATAAAAAACTAGTAATATATTATGGGCAGCAATATATTATGGGCAGCAATAACACAAAAAAACTATTTCCCTTCCTCCGCAGTCTACTTCTTTTGTAACATAAAAAGTTGAATTATCTATGAATATAATAAAACTGTAACTCATTTCTTGTCTGTCTGGCTTTCTGTTTGTGTTCGCATCACGTAAAAACTACTGGATGGATTTCAATAAAAATTTGTGAGGAGGTAACTTAGTATCCTGATTCTAATATAGAATACTCTTTTTCCGTAAAATTATCTTATTTCCAAGAGAAAGTGGAGAAAAAACAACGAAAGTACGCCGGTTTTTATTAAGGATTTAAAGTTACTGCATACTTCAAGGCATCTTTTATTTTTGGAAGCGGGAACACGGTTGCGCAACAAAGAGCGCTGTTTTAAAATAATGATAAAATAAACTCTGTTGCGCAACAGATGGCGCTGATTCAAAAAATAATGATAAAATATGAATTACTTACTGCCAAATAGCCAATTGAATAAAATTTTGTATTTGATTTGTATTTTTACTTTGTGGAATTACATTGTTATTAAAATATTTTAAACACATTAAATTTTACAGAGCCTTACAATAATTTTTATTATTTAATAATTTTATATAAATTTTAGAATTTTATCCACGTAAAGCACTATACAATTTGGTGTGGATTACTTTCAAAGCAAGATCGAATAAAATATTGTTAGGACGCATACAACGTGTGTGGGCACAGCTAGTAATTAAATAAAGTTTATTAGGTTCAGAAGAGATACTATTAAGCTATTAGCACAAAATTGTATACCAAAATCTATCAAAATGTTTTAATCAAATTAAAAATGCTGAATTAAATACTTGGCTGCATACAAATTCAAAAAGGAAAAGAACACAATATTAAAAAAAATAAGTTGCATTGTATTGAAATTGTCAAGAACATAATTTTTGTACTGACAACTTTTTTTGTACAAGACTAGAGGGCAAACATATTGTACAAAAAAAAAACAAAATAATTAAAAGACACTATAAAAGCTAGTTATTAGATAAAAAAAAAATAACCATTCGCAGCCAGTATCACAAGAAGAAGAAACTAAATTAACAAATAAAACACTTTACTGTTGACGTCAACAAACTTAAGAGAAAAAATGCGACAAACGACATGCACTTTGAAAATTAATACATACAGTGTCGAACAAAACAAACTTACAAAATCAAATAGAAAATGTATTAATTATTAGATATCTGCAACTCTAGGCGTTCTTACATACAGTAAGGATTTATGAAAGAATACATTGCTACTTGCTCCATTTTAATTTTGATAATGATTCCAAATAGTACATCACTATAGTTGTCCATACATAAAGAAGATCCAACTACGTATCGAAAAACTAATAATTATATTCAAATATCAAATATTTTATTGATTAACAAATAAGTAATACATTTAGAAAAGCGACCTCTTTATTAGTCTGTGCTTTAGTTTTGTCCGACACTGTACTGCAATCTTTTTACGATGTGTACTTTTTATTCCATCTGTGACAAGTAAAAATTAAATATGAATGTTTAGAATACGAAATGAAAATTAATGATCATTTACTGCAGCAATAATGAATAAAATTTGTTTTTATTTTCAGTCAAAAAAATAAGATGGCAATGCAAAGTAAGAAAAAATAAAAAAATATAATACAATTTACAAAAACTGTGGAGTCAGTTTAAAAAAAGGACGATTTGTAATACATATTGTACATATGTATGTATAGTTTAAAGATTTTTTCACAAAGCACAGCCAGAAATTAAAATCTAAAGTTACAATTTCGTTATATAACGAATAGCTGTACATACAGTTCAATTTTTAGATTACCGCCAGCATTATTTTGCTTCGAAAAATTTGTATGAAAATTACATATACCCGTATTTAACATCTTGAGAACGTACAAAAGAAGTGCAATCAATATGCTCTACTTACACTCATATAATTTACTAGCTGTGCCCACACACGTTATGTGGGTCCTTACAATATTTTGTTCGATTTTGCTTTGAAAGTAAATCCACACCAAATTTTAAGACTCTTACGTATTTACTTTATATAAAGGTAACCATCCCTGGATAAAATTCTTAAATTTATATAAAATTCTAAAATGCTAAAAATTATTCAAGGGCGCTGTAAAGATGTTTAAAATATTTTAATAACAATTTAATGCCACAAAGTAAAATTACAAATCATATACAAATTTCATTCAATTGGCTATTTGGCAGTAAGTAATAATTCATATTTTGTCATTATTTTAAAGCAGCGCCATCTGTTGCGCAATCGTGTTTTAAATATTCCGCTTTCAATTCATATTTTTTCATTATTTTACAACAGCGCCATCTGTTGCGCAATCGTGTTTAAAATATCCCGTTTTCAAAAACAAAAGATGCCTTCAAGTATGCAGAACCTTTAGATCGGTAAAAAAAATCGTTGCTTTTTCTTCACTTTCTCTTGGAAATAAGATATTTTTGCGGAAAAAGGGTATCCTATATTGGAATAAGGATAATAAGGTACCTCCTCAGAAAAATTTATTAAAATCCAGACAGACCTGAAATAAGTTACTGTTTTATTATATGTAGATTTTACGTGAAGAAACCCATACTGCATTCTATATCGCAGGCGAGTTTTAGTTTATGAATTACCATCATATAAAGCAGAGTACGAAAATAAACAAAATAAAACGTTTGCTTTTGTTGTTTTTGTTGTTTCAGAGAGTAAAACATATACAAAACATAAACAATAATATTTTTTAATTTTTAATTGTATTGTTGTTGTAACGCAGAGAAAACATGGAGGAACAAATAAAAAACGTTTGGAGAAAAAACCTTTCTCAAACGTTGAATGAATAATTCGCTAATTATGATATAAAATGTATCAAAGCGGTATATAGCTCTTATTTTTAAGAGATATTAATCATAAGAGATATTAGTTTAAAAAAAAAAATTAAAGCTTTATATTTAAACTACTAACAAAGCAAGCAGTTGATTAAAAAACCAATTGTTTTATTTGCGATCTTTGTCATTCAAAAAGTATTTATTTTGGTTTTGCTCATACACAAAACGAAAAGTTAAAAAAAATTTGCATAAAACGTTTGTGAAAAGTTTTGTTTGTTTTCATATACTGATATAAAGTACAGCCAAAGCAAGTTGTTTAAAACGGTACGTAGTACCGTATTCTTGTAACTATTATCGCTAAAACTGATGTAGATTTAACGGAATAACGTCACTTAAGGAGAGGAAATATATTTCTTTGTTTTTATAATGCACCAATCGAGCTTTGTTTGAGAATTGGATATTTTGAATGTTCTTCGTTTACTTTAAATGCATTTGTATAATTCAGTTTCAAATAACGACCAAAAATTAATGTTTAAAATAGCCCACAAACAAAATCGCCAACTATTTTATAAAACGCGAAAAAGTCGCCTTATCGCAAAATCAAAAATTTTATTGCCAAAAAAACGAAAAATCGCCATATCTGACAACCCTGGTGTGTGTTTAGATTTTTTCGATCTCACTTCTTAGTTGCAGCAGTTGTTTTTGAAACTACAAATTTTCCTATTGCTGAAGTATGTGTTTAAGAACTGATTGTATAGTTAGCAAATATATTTGCTTGCATTTTGGACATACATAACTAATAATTTACAAAATAACAGTGTATGTGAAATGTAAGTGAATTATAAGATGCATAAAAAACACAGATGTGATAAAGATTTACGTCACTGCCTTTTGTGTTTCCTTAACCTGACGGTCGTCTTACTACTCTTGTTGTGCATAGCGACAAAAAAGGTAGCAATTTTAAAACTTGCCTGCCAGGACCATGTTCATACATGGAGTTGAAGACTATCTATTTGGACCGAATTAGGTGAAAACCACAGCCACCTCGTTATTCTACGAACGGCCTCACCAATAACCGAACGCAGAGTTTTAACGATTCCAGCCGTTTGGGCACTCGTTAGACCACAAATATTCTTATCTTCCAGCTTCAGGCCACTGCTAGCCTCAGCAGCACTGGCGTCAAGGTGTTAAAAGTCAACCAGATAATAATGCCCCCCGGAGAAATCGAATGGTTTCACCTTTATAGGTGGAAAGAAATCATCATTGCACTGCAGGTAGGTTTTTTTTTGGTATTATCAAGAATAATAGAAACAAGATTACGCCATCCCGATTATAAAATTAAAATTTCTGAGCATATTTTTCTAATAAAATCTCGAATACTGCCTCCCTATTGGTTAATAATTCTGATTGACTAATAATTGAGATTTTATTTGCAGTGTTGCAAATTTTTGTATATTATTTACTTTTACTTGCACCTAATTATTAGAAGCAATTTGCTATAACATACTTGGCAACCCTTACAATGGGTACACAACGCGATTTAAAGTGAAATCTTACGATCATTCTTGAGTATTAGCATATCTTTAACAAATACAACATTAGAAAAACAGGTAAGAGTGTTGTGTTCGACCATAACGAATCTTATCTACCCTTGCCTATAATAGTGTTAAATATTAAATAAAGATATAGAAATTCTTATTTTTTATCGAAAATTTTTTGGAAAAATTTTATCGAGATTTTTTTTAAATTTTATCGAAATTCTTTTGCAAAATTTTATCGACAATTTTTTTTTTAAATCGTATTTTTTGTAAAAATTTTATTGAAAATTTTTTGTAAAAATTTTATTGAATATTTTTTGTTGAAATTTTATCGAAAATTTTTGTTAAAATTTTATCGAAAATTTTTTGCAAAAAATTTTATCAAGCATTTGTTGCATAGAAAATTTTTCGTTGAAATTTTATCGAAAATTTTTTGTAAAAATTTTATCGAAAATTTTCGTTAAATTTTTATCGAAAATTTTTCGTTAAAATTTTATCGAAAATTATATTAACTTCTGGAATTACTGTTACCTGAGCTCATCATAGTTTAATAGAAAATAATCATTCACAAACAACTCAAGGTTTTATTTTTACCAGTACTTTTAGGAATTTATTTTATCGAAAATTTTTCGTTAAAATTTTTTCGAAAATTTTTCGTTAAAGTTTTATCGAAAATTTTTCGTTAAAATATTATCGAAAATTTTTCGTTAAAATTTTATCGAAAATTTTTCGTTAAAATTTTATAGAAAACTTTTCGTTAAAATTTTATAGAAAACTTTTTGCAAAAATTATCGAAAATTTTTGTAAAAATTTTCTTCGAAAGTACTTTTGTAAAAGTGTACCTTTTAAAAAAGTTACAAAACGGCACTTTTTAGGCCTATGAGGGTTTTTATATTACAATGAATATGAATAAATTAATTAATTAAATAGTAAAATTATAAAAAAAACTTTTTAAAAAGTCCTTTTAAAAAGGTACCAATTAAAACAATATATTTTTAAAAATTTACTTGCTTAAAAATATACTTTGTTAGCAAAGTAATTTTCTAAAAGTGCCTTTTAACCGCGCTTATTTAAAAGGTACTTTAAAAAAAATAGTTTCTATTTAATAAATGTTTTCCAAAAAGTACCTTTGGATGAAAAACAGTCAAACTTTGAAATATGTTTTAGTTATTTCTATCTAATTTTTTAGGCAGTTTTCTTGCTTTCAATTCAGTAACAAAAAATACTTTTTAGAAAGTCCTTTTTAAAAAGGTACCAATTAAAACAAGCATTTATTAAGAGTTACTTCCTTAAAAATATACTTTTTTAACAAAGTACTTTTCAAAAATTGACTTTTAACCATGCTTATTTAAAAGCTACTTTTAAAAAATAGTTTTTGTTTGATATAAAAGTACTTTTGGTAAAAAGGACTTTTTCCAAAAAGTACTTTGAGATGAAAAACAGTCAGACTTCGAAATATATTATAGTTATTTCTCTATATTTTATTAAGCAGTTTTATTGCCTTCAATTCAGTAACATAAAGGATGGAAAAAAAATAGAGAAAGTCAATAAAGTACTTTAAGTACATACTCTCTCGGAAAGCTAAAAAGTATAGAAAGTTAAGAGCTTATTTTTTTATATTTAATAAAATGATTTCTGTTATTTGTTTTATTTTAGGAACAATAGAATAAAAACTGTATCATCTTATGGATACGTTATGGTTGTTTTCATTTTTTGTTTCTCTATTTGCGTTCGAGATATTGTTGTTGTTGTTGTTATTGTGTCATAAAACTTAAGAGTTTCGTTGGAAATTTTCCAACATATTTATTTAAATTTATATTTTATTTATTTATTTGTTTGTATTTGAATTCTTGTTTAAAGTACATACTTTTTCGGGATTAAAATTTTTGCTAGGCGACAACAAAATATGTATGTATGTATGTATATACGAGGGATGTAGTAGGTTTGTGAGTACACAGTACCGAGTAGGTACAAGCCTAAACGCCACTTATCTATTAAATTCTTCGATATTTCGCTCAATTAAAAATGTTGTTACAAGAGGTCAGTCTAGAATCTTCGTGATTTTTTAACGTTTTTAGTAGTTTAGAGCCAACCCTGCTTCATCTGTTGATAGAATACTCTAAAGCTTAAGTAAATTTTCGTAATTTAATTTGTGTTTGAGAGTCATTGGCATCAGATAACCCAGTGATTTTAGACGAGAGTGGAATAAAAGGAATTAAAAATATTTTGCGTGAAAGAGCCATCGTTGAGGGCTTGACAAATACCATGGGGGCTCTGCACTATCAATTTAAATTAAGAAAAACGAAAACTAATTGTACAACATTCCGTTGTGATAGTACCAGCATAAGTGCCGCAAAACAATTACGTTACCCAAAAGAGGTTGTATTGGCAAAAAAAAACGTCGATAAATGGGCGATAGTGTGTTAAGTGACCTAGGCTCTACAAATCTCAACCTTTAAAAGCCTTCCGCGAGTGTTTATGTTTTTAGAGAAAAACTTATCGATTGCTGCGCCAGCATTTTTACTGATGCATTGTCATGTCCTGTAGTGCCTGTGGTTAGACCAAATATGATAATTTTGATAAAATTGCTTTTCATCTATTTCAATCTAATAACAAGTAAACAGTCTTAGGAATGTCGTTCAGCAATCAGTGGAATGGAGATCTCCATTATACCTCATCTTTATAGACGTTAAAAAAGCCTTTGACACATTAAACCATAACTCTATATGGAAGTCTCTGGTATGCAAGGGCGTCCCCGAAAAACTAGTACAGCTAACTCAGGCCCTGTACAAGAATGCCACTTGCCGTGTCTTGCATGAAAAACAACTGAGTAACAGGATCACGGTGAAAACTGGAGTTAGACAAGGCTGTGTTTTATCACCTCTACCTTTTAACTGCGTCCTCGATGCTGTGATGCAGAAGGCAAGCAGAAATCATAAGAGAGATATTATGTGGGGCTTACAAAGAAGATGATACAAATGACATATGTATGTCTACTTAGCCACTCATTCTCAGAGATGCAGTCTAAAATTTCCACCATCAGTGACATCGCAAAATTGGTTGGGTTGAAGATAAACATATCTAAAACAAAATCGCTCCACATCAATAGCAATACAAATCGTCATTTCATTGTATGTGATCAAGACATTGAAGATGTAATGTCCTTTTGCTACCTGGGTAGCACAATTGACACAACTGGTGGCTCAGCAGCAGATATAGCCAGTCGCATAAATAAGGCGCGGGGTGGATTTGCCCAGTTAAACCCGGTTTGGAAATCCACTAATATTTCGAGAAAAACTAAAATTAAATTATTTAACTCCAACATAAAATCTACTCTAGTATATGGATGTGAGACCTGGAACATGGCGCCACCCGACACACAATGCCTTCAGGTGTTTATAAACAAATACCTCTGCAAAATCTTGCGAATTTTCTGGCCCGTAACAATATCCAACTCTGGATGAATGCAAACCAGCAGCCTATTAGCAAGGAAATAAGTAAACGGAAATGGAGTTGGATAGGTCACATCCTCCGTAGACCATACGATGATATTGCCAACAAAATGCCTAGATTGGAACCCGCAGGGAAGCAGACGAGTCGGGAGACCAGCGCATTTGTGGAAGCGGCAACTGACAATGGAACTTTCGAAATTGCGTTTGAAGTGAAACGAAGTCAAACATTGTTCCCAATATCGAGATTATTGGAATCACCTTGTTATGGCCCTATATATATGCCAATCTAAGGCAAATGTTATATTTTCTACGTAATTACCAGAAGGTTACCTATGTGTGTGAAGATATATGAGTCGAGTTAAATACGTTTTTGAAAAAATATAGCATGCGATTTTTTCTCATATATGTAGTACGTATTTAGCACAGATTTTCGGACTTTTTTCAGAAATATTGTTAATGTTTCCAAACCCTTCAATCTCAGGGATCAAGCCTGGTGGAATAGGAAGACAATTTGTGGCTTCGCCAAGGCTAGCGAGTGCATGGTGTAGCCTAGAGGCCAGTTTTCACACATCCTTCACAAAAAATCAGGCTGTATTTCGGCAATAACGTGTCGAATATTCACTTTCAAGTGATCGATAGTTTCTGGTTTATCTGAACTGGAGAAAATAATCTAATAGCATAAAATCACATAAACAAGGTGGCCAGTTAACAGGTTTATTTATTAAAATTAAAATTCGCTAAATGTTTCTGCCAGAAAATTGATTGTATCGAAAGATGGGTGACATGTGGCACCATCCTACTGAAATCACATGTCACCAAAACTAATGCATTCCAATTGAGGCACGAAGAAGTAAAGACATACTTACTCTATACCTCTCACTGTTGACTGTAACATACTGACCATCGTTAATTATAAAGACATTTTGATTAATGATTACCTGTTGTTTTCGTTAAGAGTAAACGTAAAGCGAGAACGAGTCATACACAGAAAAAAAAAACAAAACAAAAACCAGCTTTTACTTCCAACCGAAGGTTGGCTGAAGCAACAACAAATACAACGTGGTAAATATTACAGTAAAAATATTAAAATATAATTCTTGCAAAAAAAAACCGACTACAAAACAAATATATGTGCATCAATTCTAAACTAAAAATTTAAAAGGAAGTAATCTGTAAGAAATAGTACTCAAATCAAATACTTTTATACTTGTTGCTCTAACCGACATAGTAATATACGTTCTGTACATTCAAATTTCTATCCGTAACGGTTAAGCAGATAAAGCCATATACGACAAATTACGTCAGATATGAGGACACCCTTAATTTTTTTACACTTATTATTACTGACACAGTAATAAAAAGTAACGGTTCTAAAGATATGGCCATATACCTTAAACAATATCACCTAGGGGACACCCTTTAATGTGCAATTTTAAATTAAACACTAATTTTAAAGGACAGATTCTTTGTAAATTTCAAATGTCTGTCTAAAACGGTTCAAAAGTTTGGCCATAGGCATCAATTTACATCAACTATTGAGACACCCTTTAAAATTTTAAATATTTATAAATGTTATTATACGGGAGATTCTGTCTAATTTTCAAGTGTTTGTCTATAACGGTTCAAAAGATAGGGCTAGATAGGTAAAATTATATCAATTATGGGGACACCCTTTAGTTTCCAAATTTAAATTATATACTTGATGTTATAAAGGACTTAGAATTACAGGTTCTTTATAAATTTCAACCTTCTCTCTGTTATGGTTCAAAAGTTTTGCAATACACATCAAATCACATCAACTATTGGGACACCCTTTAACTTATAATTATAAATATTTAATTTCTGATTATAAATATTGGACATTTTGTCCAATTTTCAAGTGATTGTCTACAATGGTTCGAATGGTTCATATATTTAAATTGACGTCACATAGGGGGACACCCTTTAATTTGTAAGTTTATTTTTTTATTAATTTCTGTTATTGGCAGCTATAGTGATATGCATTTTTTTTTAATTTTAAAAGGGTGCCTTTTACGGTTCATAAAATGGGACCAATCTGTAAGCATTTCCTTTCTAATAAAGAAAAAATCGGTTCAGAAATGACTGAGTTCTGCGGGCACAAACACAAAAAAAAACAACATTCAGACGAATTGATAACCTCCTTCGTTTTTTGTAGTCGGTTAAAAAGGGACTTAAGCTTATGTACCATAAATAGTTCGACTAATAAAAAAATTTCAAATATTAATTGGTTTCAGATTAAAATTTAATAAAATAATTAATTGATTTAATTATTTGTTTAATTCGGAATCTTTTTAAAACAATTTTTTCGGAGTAGTACCTGGAATGGCATCTTTCGGAATGCATATTATCGTTAAGAGTAAACGTACTGCGTAAATGATCCATAGTTTCTTTAATTAGTGGATCGATAATAAATTGCCAAACCAAACTAATCTCAAAACAACCGAGAAATATCAAATCAGGTATTACAGAAAACAGTGCTGCCAATTTAAAGTAATCCATCTCTAAAACTAATTTGGGATAAAAAGCAGATACAGAATTTCTTTAAAGTACAAATAATCTGGTTTTTTATAAAATGAGAGTGAGTCAATATTTTTGTGTAGTTCTTTAGAAACCAAAACATAATCATAGACTTATCTTCCGTCCTTCGGATATAAAAAAAACATAAAAACCTATAACAACTCCTCTGGAGTATTTATCAATTTAAAGAAGAGCTAGAGAATGAGTAAACACAGCAAAATTCAATACAAAACATATGTAGAATAAAATATGCACAATTGAATATTTAATTTATAGATTGTAACATTTTTTATTTTATGTTGTTCTGTTGCTGAATAAATGAATGACAATGCAGATTACACACCTCAGTCTGTCAAATAGAAAGAAAGAAAAAAACAGCATATAAAATCTACATACGACATCAGTGTGTTCCCAATCTACAGGCTCAAACTTCCAATTCAAACTGAATTTAAAATATTCAATTGTTTCAATTGAATATGAACATCATAAATTTGTTATTTTATTTTAAATAAATAAATTTAAAGAATTACATTTTATTTGTTTTTAAAAAGTTAAAATTATCATTGGTGAAAGTTTGCGAAATAACGAACAAGAAGACCTGATATGAATGCAAAATAAAATTTCACTAAAGGATCGTTAGTAGAAAATACCCAAAGTGTATAGCGGGTCAGAAAACTCATTTTATTAAGCTGGTACAGAACATGTGCTACTTTATGATAGATACAAAAATGTGAAGCCAAATCTATATGACTTTCTTCATTGTTTCAAATTCCAAAAAAAATTTTCACAAATTCTGTTAATAGGGTTCCATTTAGCCTATTCTTAAACTATTCTCGTTAAAGTGTATTGTGTTGGATTTTTTTAATTTCTTCAATACTACCTATGCCCACACACGTTGTGTGCGTCCTAACAATATTTTGTTCGATTTTGCTTTGAAAGTAAGACATTCCAAATTTTAAGACTCTTACGTATTTACTTTATATAAAGGTACCCATCCCTGTATAAAATTCTAAAAATTATTGTAAAGCTCTTCAAAAGGTGTTTAAAATATTTTAATAACAATGTAATTCACACAAAGTAAAAATACAAATCAAATACAAATTTTATTCTAATTGGCTATTTGGCAGTAAGTAATTCATATTTTGTCATTATTTTAAAACAGCGCCATCTGTTGCGCTACCGTGTTTAAAATATCCCACTTTCAAAGATAAAAGGAGCCTCCTTAAAGTATTTTCATATTTTGTCATCATGCATTTTGAAACAGCGTCATCTGTTGCGAAAACTTGTTTAAAAAAAATATCCCACTTTTAAACCGGAAATTGCATACTTTCACTGTTTTATCTCCACTTTCTTTTGGAAATGAGATAACTATGCAGAAAAAAAAGTATCTTATATTGGAATCAGGATGCTAGGGTACCTCCTCACAATATTTTGTTAAAATCCATCCAGTAGTTTTTACGTGATGCGAACACAGACAGGAAGACAGACAGCCAGGAAATGAGTTACCATTTCAAACAAATCTAAAAAAAATAATATTCAAGAACTGAGCACTGTTAAGGATCCCTGGTGTAATTTTTGCAGCATTAAATGTGAAGCAATTATATATTTAGAGTGTGTTAGCATTAGTATAATAAAGTTATTAACAGTTGCCTTTTTATTTTTATAAATCTATATAAATAAATTCATATATCGTTCGTTAGCAATCGCTTCATTTAAGAACTACTGCACCGAATCTTTATGAAAACCCCAACTTAGGTTTTTACAGAAAGAAAAATTTACCACGCCTACTTTTACGCCCATTTTTTTACTAGCTAGAAAACTATAATAGGTAGATCTTTGAAATTTTGCACCCACCAGTAACCCCCTTATTGATATACATAGTTTAGCGAAACAAAGGCTGAATTGGAATAGTGGGCGTGGTACCTCCCATATGAAGTAAACAATTATTATCGTCCACCTAGAGAACTACAATAGATAGAGTAATACTAATGTGCATAATCTGGAAAAATGTAGACTGGATTGGTACATTGGGCGTGGTACCTCAAATATAAAGTAAAGAATTATTATTGCGTACTTAGAGAACTACAATACGTAGAGTCATACTAACGTGCATAGTCTAGCAAAAAAAGACTGGATTAGAATAGTGGGAGTGGTACCTCCCATGCAAAGTAAAATATTATTATCGTGTTAATACGCATAGTCTAGCAGAAGACAGATTAGAGATAAACTGGAAGAGTTTTCTAAGTAAGAATGGCGTATGTTTTCAAATTAAGGGTTGGCCATGCTTTTCTTCCAAGCCATACTTCCAAGTTTATTATATTTTTTGTGGATGGGTGTAGCGATGGAGCACTGGGAATAGCAAGTGATTGATAAAAACACTGGAATTTTGTACTTTTTCTAAAAAAATTTTTTTTGCATTAGATTAAGAAGAGTCCCCGGTTTTAAGGGATAATGAGCTTGATATAAACCAGGTGAAAGTGTTATGAACATTCGAACTTTCTGACATTGATAGTAGCAAGAAAGACCAAGGCAGGATGGTTATTCCACCAACATTGTGTGAGCATAGTTTGTTAGTATGATCTATTGTCTTCCTATTCCTCCACCAGGTTTGATTCAGTAAGATGATAGGGCTTGAACACAATGGCTATTTCCGTCAGAGGACTCCTATACTAAAAATTCTACATTTTCCAAAAATTATAAAAATGTTAACAAATATAATTTCAAAAAAGTGTGAACACAGTTTGTTGGCATAATCTATAGTCTTCCTATTCCACCAGGTTTAAGTCCGAAGGGTTTGGAAATAGTAACTACATTTCTTAAGAAAAAACGTCCGAAAGCCTGTGCAAAATACATACTATGTAATGTGTGTGAAGATAAATACGTATTTAACTAGCAGAGACAAAAACCATTTTTTTAACATAGCTCATTAGACAGTTAACAGAACGCTTTTAATCACTTAACAGTTGTCTTTTTTTGGACAAGTTGTCTTTGGGTCCTAAAAGAGACCCCATTAGTCGGATTTCTGAAATAATTTTGGAATTTGAGAAAATTGAGATTTAAAAATTGTGTTTTATAAAGAAATCCTTGAGCAGATTAGTGACCATTTATGGACATATATGGAAGTGCACACGTAGTACACCATATAAAAAAGGTAGACCAAGGGGTCCCAAAAGAGACAACACTAGTCACATTTCTGAAATAATTTTGGAATTTGAGAAAATTGAGATTTAAAAAATGTGTTTTATAAAGAAATTCTTGAGAAGATTAGTGACTATTTTTGGACGTACGTACTAAATGTATGGGAAAACTTTTCTATAGCATGCTATAGTTTTTCAAAAATTTATATATAATATTTAACCCCATATTTATCATCACACATATTTATTCATATTGATACTTTTAATTTACAACTTTCATTTACTTGTTTTTTTTTTTTCTTACAATAAATTATCATTTAATATTTTTACACTTGCCGTTACACTGATAGGAAAGCGTTCAAACTAGAGCGACTCCAAATAATTGTTAAAACCAAGCACTGTTTGTTTTATGCCATACTTATACTTTTATACGAACAAACTTAACTTACAATGTTCAGTAATAACATACTATGGTTAGAAATACTATATCATTTGGAATAGTTATAAACTTATCCTACGAATTGTTTATTATGTTGCGCTTTAGGTACGTTATAACTATTAAATGATCAAATGTTAACAATAACGTGATTATCGTGACCAAAATATTGTTAAGAACAACTATTTTAGCTACTATATATTGTTATAGAGAACGTAATATAGTTCGTGTGACCATATTGCGTGCGGGGTTATAGCATAGAAGTATATCTTGTAAAAGCTTTAGGGGAGTAATAAAAAACTGGCAACGAAAGATTCGGATCATCTCTTTTTAAAACATAATTTTCTTAAACTAAATTTTTGTTTGAATTATTAAAAATTCTATTTTTATAAAAAAAAATATTAGCGAATATCTACGGTTAATTTATAAAAATAAATATAAATAACGTAGCAGTTTAGTATTTTGAATATGATAATAAAATAAACGAAGAAAAGAAAAAAACACTTACGAGTGTAAAAAATGTTTTAAATAACGAGTGATTTTTTAAGAGCTTGAGAACTTTTTTTTTAAAAAAAACGCATAAAATTTGCAAAATCTCATCGGTTCTTTATTTGAAACGTTAGATTGGTCCATGACATTTACTTTTTGAAGATAATTTCATTTAAATGTTGACCGCGGCTGCGTCTTAGGTGGTCCATTCGGAAAGTCCAATTTTGGGCAACTTTTTCGAGCATTTCGGCCGGAATAGCCCGAATTTCTTCGGAAATGTTGTCTTCCAAAGCTGGAATAGTTGCTGGCTTATTTCTGTAGACTTTAGACTTGACGTAGCCCCACAAAAAATAGTCTAAAGGCGTCAAATCGCATGATCTTGGTGGCCAACTTACCGGTCCATTTCTTGAGATGAATTGTTCTCCGAAGTTTTCCCTCAAAATGGCCATAGAATCGCGAGCTGTGTGGCATGTAGCGCCATCTTGTTGAAACCACATGTCAACCAAGTTCAGTTGTTCCATTTTTGGCAACAAAAAGTTTGTTAGCATCGAACGATAGCGATCGCCATTCACCGCAACGTTGCGTCCAACAGCATCTTTGAAAAAATACGGTCCAATGATTCCACCAGCGTACAAACCACACCAAACAGTGCATTTTTCGGGATGTATGGGCAGTTCTTGAACGGCTTCTGGTTGCTCTTCACTCCAAATGCGGCAATTTTGCTTATTTACGTAGCCATTCAACCAGAAATGAGCCTCATCGCTGAACAAAATTTGTCACATTTGAACATTTCGAACCGAACACTGATTTTGGTAATAAAATTCAATGATTTGCAAGCGTTGCTCGTTAGTAAGTCTATTCATGATGAAATGTCAAAGCATACTGAGCATCTTTCTCTTTGGCACCATGTCTGAAATCTCACGTGATCTGTCAAATACTAATGCATGAAAATCCTAACCTCAAAAAAATCACCCATTACATAGACACACACAGCTACACAAAGGTAGATATGTTACTTGTATATATTTATTGTTTATTCAATTTTTTATGTTTGCTTATAAAGGTCTATATAAGTGAATAATTATTGTTTAAATACACCGGCTTTATGGCCAAGTTCTACATATAATTGAAAAATTTTTGTATTAAACAAGATTTTAACACCTTGAGTTGGTGGTGGAACAAAATGTGTGCTGGCAGAATATTTGTGTATTTTTTTGTTTATTTTTTAATTGAAATTGAAAGGCTATTTGTTTGAAGAAGCTGAACGAAACGATATCGCAAAGGTAAATAAGGTCAGTTGGAGTTTAAGCAGCCACAGTTCATTAATTTTTTTTTTCTTTTGTAAATTTTCAATTTTGGATCAACTAAGACTTTTTTAAATAAAATTCTATAGCAAACTTTCTACATTTTAGTTTTTTAATGATTTTATTTATTACCTTTTTTTGTGAATTTTTAGTTTTACGTAAAATTTCGCTTTCTTTGTTCCAATCGGTAATTTTATAGGTATGTATATGTATTTAAACTTGTTGGTTATAATGTTAAAATTTGGCAAAAAAATTTAATTTTAGTGAACTTTAAATTATTTGGATATTTTTAGCTTTATGAATATACTTTAAAACGGCGGGACAGGGTACCAAATCACCTTAATTTTTAATTTCTTTAAACAAATATGTTATGTGCCTTTAAATCTTCATCATTTTCTAACCGATCTTAAAAATTGTATATTTACAGATTAGAGTCTTCCAATAGCAAAAAGAAATAAACAGCAATCTATATATATGTATGTATGTATGTATGTATGTATGTATGTATGTATGTATGTATGTATGTATGTATGTATGTATGTATGTATGTATGTATGTGTGTATGTATGTATGCATGTATGTATGTGTGTATGTATGTATGTATGTATGTATGTATGTATGTATGTATGTATGTATGTATGTATGTATGTATGTATGTATGCATGTATGTATGTATGTGTGTATGTATGTATGTATGTATGTATGTATGTATGTATGTATGTATGTATGTATGTATGTATGTATGTATGTATGTATGTGTGTACGTATGTATGTAGTAAACCGATCTTTCTGAAATTTTTAAAGTTTATTGTTAGATATACGATTGGTACTTATTTAAGGCGTGGCACCTCCCATACAAAGTAAATATTTATCATCGTGTAGCTTAGTAACAGTAATGGGTAGCGCCGTGAAATTTTGCTTCCGTAGCCTCTATATTAACATACATAGTTTAGAGAAAGATGGAATAGTGGGCGTGGTACCTCCCATTTAAAGTGAAAAAAATATTATCCTGTATCTAGAGAACTGAATTAGGTAGCACCTTGGAATTTCGCTCCAAAAACGAACATATTAACGTACATAGTCAAGCTAAACACAGGCTTAATTAGAATAGCAGGCGTGGTACCTCCCATACAAAGTAGAAAATAATTATCGTGTTCCTGGCAAACCATAATACATGGGGTCTTGAAGCTTTTGTAAAATACAGAATTAATTGGGCCAGTGGACGTGGTACCTCACATACAAAGTAAGAATTATTATCCTGTATCTAGGGAACTGCAATATGACACGCCGCGAAATTACGTCCCCAAAGGTGACGTTATTTGATATACATACATATATCTTTATCCTTATCTTCGGCAGCGATATTTTCTATTTTGATAACTCTATAGCAAAAAAACTGTAAGAGATAGAATTTTTTTTAAAATAATATTTTGATTTATTGAGTCAACAAATATAAATAAAATATCTGGGTGGCCTACACTCAACTTTACCATACCTAATGGTAACATATATTATTATGGATATATTACATAAAGAATATAAGTTCAAAATATTCCTATTGGACAATTAATTATTTTCGGTTTGGGGTGTTAAGTAAACTACCGCTTGCCCCTTCCCGATTATGTCTAAAATTTATACAGCTCTTCATCTCCATATACCACAGGCACATACCAAATTTCGTTTTAATATGTCATACGGTATGACCTGTAGAGCGTACATAAGGAAACTACGCCTGGCCATCTCCCGATTATGCCCAAAAAACTATACAGCTCTTCATCTCCATATGCCAAAGGCTCATACTAAATTTCATTTTGATATGTCAAACGGTATGACCTGTAAAAACTCCACAAAAATAGTGGCATACACACTAGAGTGACCGCAACTTATATGGGGCAAAAAAAATGTCGGAATCTTGTTCGTCTTAACCCCACAAAACGAATCCCCTTTCCAGATATTGGGATAGCCAAAATTTGAGCCCGATTAAACGACGTTAACACGTGCCGCTCGTCGCTCAAAATTTGAAAAAAACGAATTTTTTGGCCAAAAATTTATCACATAATAACATAATATATGAAGTATGCTCCTGGTGGCACCAGGTCACGTTTTGGGATCTAAAGGCTGCCGTAACTCGGATTGACTCAGAGTTACAACAATTTTGTTCATAACATAAAATTTGAAGAACAAAATAAGCTATCTTTTGTGATATCGTGCGTGTTTTTATTATTTACCGTTCTCGAGTTGTGGCTCAATACGGTAACTTTTTGCCCCATATAAGTTGCGGTCACTCTAATACACACCCAACAGATACATCGCGAAAATAGTCAAAATTGATTCAGGAGATGTCAAAACGTATAAATCCGTCAAAATCCCGACGGATGATTACTATACTTTACCTTATACTACGTACCTATGGTAAAGTAAAAAAGTTTCAATAAAATCGGGAGTGGTAAATACCTACCTATAAAAACAATTTCCTTTCAATTCAATTGTTGGAAAGAAATTCTTTTTTATAGGTAGGTATTTCCTAGCAAATTCACCTATTATCAATTCGCTTGGTTTTAGGCTTTATACCTACCTACCCATTGTTAGCTAATGAATTCATTTATTTAATTCACTGTTGTACACCTACATTTAAATTTATCTGCTAAAAAAAATGCCTATATTCAGTAAAACCCGTTGTATAAAAAAATGTTCATAAAAATACATGTTTGTGTATGTAGGTACATATGTACATATACATATGTATATATCGTTATTTACTTATGCACAAGAAAACAAAATATATTGATACTGAATAACAATAAGAATAGATATTTTATTATTTATTATTAACAAATAAATTACCAACAACTTACCATCTTTTGAATTTGTTGTAGCCGCAGAAGCCATTGTTGTTGTTTGGCCTGAAACGCTAGTAGTGCCACCAGCTGATATGCTACGCTCCATGGAACAGTGCATTAGTCACGTTTTTTTTTTTTTATTTTATACACAAATTGAATTAAATCGAATAGGTATAAATAAATAATTATTAAAACGAAAAACAAAACGAGAATATATGTAGGTATGTAGGTACACGAACGAAGGGAAAATATGAATCAAACACTATTTTTTTAATGCCTTTCTGTGCATAAAATAAAAATCCATACACGCACGCACGCACTTACATATATGTCTTTATTATAATTTATTTTTGTTTGTTTTTAAATGCCTTCAACTTAATTATTGAAATAAAATATTTTTTGAAATAAATGCACTTCATGAGAACAATATGTAGAATTGAGTAAATTTAATAAATTGTGTTTATGCCAATTGCAAAGGTTTTAATTATAAGCAAATTAATTACACATTTAATTTTAATTATTTTTTATTAATATTTTTTTTTTATATCATTTATTGGATACAATGGATGGATGAAGACAACACAACGAAGACAACTGACCGACCAACGATTATATACGACACGTTTGAATAAAATGAAAAAAATAACTGCAAAATTTTAATTACAATAACAACACACACATCCATAAAGTCGTTTCACTGCTGCGGTTGTTCAAGATTTTTGCACAAATAGTTCGCTTTTAAATTTAGATAAATGTTTTATTATTACACTACTTAATTTGACTTTGCTTTTTTGTTAATAAATTTCAACAATTATTATTTACTTCTTCATTCCTTGTAAATAAACTCTTTATTCTTACTAAACAAAACGAAATAGTCCAATTGGCATTAAAGTAGTTCCAATTTGAAAAACAAAATGCATAAGCAAAACAACACACACAAAAATTGAAGAACAAAACGTAAGAGAAAAACAAAAAAGAAACAAGTTTAAAAAAAATATGCACAGAGAGCGGCACACGTTTTTATTTAAAACACCACTGTATTTGTCTCTCTTTTACACACGTTGTTGTTAAGGTTTTTAAGCCAACACTAAAATGACAATTGCTGTCAAGTGTTTTTGTCTCCTCGCTAAGAAAATGAGTAGGCAGCAAAAATAGTAAAATACAATTTGTTACTTAAATCTTTAATTAATATCAATGATTAACTTTAGTTGTACTAATAATAATTACTTAATATCAACTAATAACCTTACATTTTCAAAATAACACTTAAGCTTTTTGTTTATTATTCGCCTTGTAGTTGTAACAAATTTTTGTTGCTTTTATTTATTGCTCTCATTTACAACAGGAAAGTTTTTTTGTTGTAATATATTATCATAAAATACCAAAACATTTCTTTCACATTGCTGCTTCGCATTTAATCATGTATGCAGTTTATTATTTTAGCTTTAATAATCGTTTAAAAATAAATTTCTAATAGTAATTAATCATAATTTGCATTGATTTACAGCAAAATTAATTTTATAAATCCGTCCGTCACACAAACCCGTGGATATTTTAATATCAAAGAAGAAAGAAAACTGAGTTGTGTGGTCAAAATATTTTGACATTTTGAAAGCACTCGGCGAAATGAAATTAAATTGGGGTGGTTTAAAGAGTCACCATGGCAATACCTTATCGCTAAAGGGAAAGTTTTATTGCGCAAGTCACAAATTTATGGGAGAATAATCAGAAAAAATCATCACGTGCACTCCGCTGTCAAATCCTATGTCATGGAAGGCTTATTTAACCAGACAAATATAATAGCGATTTCGACAACAGCTGATTTCACTGGAATGTCAAAATTATATTCGCATTTTTATTAATTTTTTTTTTTATGTTACCTATTGTCTTGGTACCAAGGCGAATTCATACCAGGTGTGAGCAGCAGAGCAACAAGTACAACAAAACAACAACTTTGACATTAGATTAGCAGATATTGAACAATGTATTTGTGACAAGAAAAAAAAAACGAAAGCAAAAAACATTCAGCTGGGCTATCAACTCCACCTGGTATGAATTCGCCTTGCTTGGTACATAACAAGACATCGGCGGAGCAGCTGTTTTTTTTATATCAGTGTATAGAAGAAAACGTATTGTATTTATTGTAATAACAAATCATTTTTGGTTTTTCGTCCTTATTTTGGGTTCGCATAACTTGTTTTGTTTTTGTCTAAATAAAATTGCAAATTAATCTAATTTACAAAATATTTTTAATTTAACACAAAGTACACATAAATACGTAGAGGTACCAACCGAATTCATACCATAAATGAATTCGCCTTGATTAGTTCGTATTTTAGAGGCTTGGTAAAATTGTCTTAAAGTTGCAATACCAGTAATAAGAAAAGTCTATACCCCTGATAAAATTTTATCTTGATAATAATTTGATGTTTATCAAGACAAATTCATATCAGTAGTGCTATTCACTATTCAATTTTAACGATTCTTGACTCGTTAAAAAAAATTTAACAACAAAACGAAAGACTTTGCTATTCAGAAATGCTTTATAATAACATTTGATGTTGTTATAAATCAGCTGTTTTTCTTAGCAAGTCGAGTATTCTTAATTTAACTACAACAATTTTTGTGCCGTTTACTTTATCAAAATATCAAGAGACAAAGTCTGCCATTAGATGTAAAATGTAAAATATTCTAAATAATTAATATTTATAATTAAAACACATACATATGTATTTTAGCTACCTTATAAAAATGAATTCAAACAATTTTTTAGAAATAAAATTAAAAACAAACAAAAAATGAAGCACTTGTTTGGAAAGTTTTGTATATTTTGTTTATTATTTTTCATTGCTCTTTGTTCTTTTCGCTATTTTGCCATTTTGTTTAGCAGCATTGCCATTTATCGCCAATGCGTTAGTGCAAGCAAATAAACATGTTGATATATTTAACAAGTGTTAGATTGTTAAAAGTTAGTGAATTGCACTACAGGTATAGGCACTAGGTTAATGCATCAAACTTAAAGTTAACATCAGGCTACCGACAACCAACTGTCAAAATTAAAATAACGATATTAAAGCTACATGGCCACACGAGTACCGTTGTGGTTGTAGCAAAGTTAAGAGAAGGAAATGTACCAAATTAAAAATTATTAATTTAAGGTTTTTATGATATATATTTATATATTTGATATGTTATAAGTATTTGTTTTAAAATGGTTATTTTTTATAAAAGCCAAATATATATTTCTACAACAAGGTCATAGTTTTATTATAGCTGTCGCCTTCAAAGTATTTAATTAGCTGACTACAATGCGATAATTATAGTCAAAGGAATTTGTACTTGTGTAGCTCTGTTCTATATGTTTAAAGAAATATTTACATTTTTTAAATAAATAAACAAGAAAGTAACAGAAAAAACAATTTTGTTAAATTAGAATTATTTTTATTCTTAAAAAATAGTTTTGGTTTTGATTATACTTTTAAAGATATATGGCACATAGATTGAACTTTGGTCTGCCAATCTCCCTTTGTACCATTAGCAGCTTCAGAAATATTAGAATTCAAAGATTTAGACACTTATGTGCTTTCATTCTACATGAATAAACATAAAAATATAAGTACATATATACAATTTTGTGTATTTTTTTTTTAAGAATCAAAAAAAGTAAACAAATGAACTTTTGTGCTAATATCTTTTTGTATCATTAGATGTTTTAGAGTTTATGAAAAGTAAAAAATGTTGTTTAGAGAAATTATTAAAATTGTGTATTTTTTATTTTGACAACCCAGTTTTTTTACACAAGCAATATGCCTGTGGTTGTGTTGTTTTACTAGTGAGTCTATCTTGTATTATATGATCAAAGGAAAATTAATACCAGGTGATTCCACGGGGGAATTCAGTTATTTGCTCTTCCTCTGTCAACTTCTATATCTACAAAATTGTTTATAATTTTCGATTTTAAACATATTGTGAGCATCCTCGCCACTCCAATCATCTGTTATAGATTCGTCTTGTATTTGACCATGATGTTATATTGTTTTTTTTATTTCAATCAAAGAAAATGTGTATGTGGGAGTGATAGTACAGCTGATTAATTTCATCTTTGTCAAGGTGACTAGACTACCTGATAATTTTTTGCTCTCCTATTTTTGCCAATGTCAAAGATGTTATTTTGTTTTAAAATAGAAAAATAGAATTGAATACAGTTCTCAAGAAGTGTATCCATTGTATTGTTATGCACTGTATATGTTGACAAAACAGTGTTGAAATTTCATTAAAAATACAATTAATGGTTATTAATAAAAAAGAGGAAGCTTTTATTGCTTGTGTGGCAGCATTTTTGTTTGCATTTTTTTATTATCAAATTATAAACTAGTTATGTTATTATTCAATTTTATTAATAATATCGCTCATTTGACAACAGGTAACAAAATTAGTTTCGGCCAATGTAAACACATTGAATAAATAAATAAAATAAATTAAATTAATACATTTTTGACAACACATTAGCACAGAAAAGAAAACAAACTTTTAGCTGCTCTCTTGCTCTCACCTGGTAATTTTAATTCGCCCTAGTTTTACCTAAATCAAAGTTGCCAGAAGAATATGCTTTGTTAAGTAACAATTACAACATTCTTTATTAAAATTCTGTACGGCAACATTGCGACTTTAATGGTGTGGTGAATTATGAACCGTTAACTTGAAAAAATATATTTAACATTTATATTGGGAAAAACGTTAAAAATTAAAAAATGTTAAATAACTAAAGATTTGTGGAAGAGCATTTTATATACCACACTTGTGTAACAATATTTTTATAAATAAAATTATTTCAAATTAAAATTATTTATTAATTAAAAATTTTAGTATACACAAGAGCTTTAATTAAATGTATTTTACATTAAATTTTTACAAAATTTTAGGTTATTCTATTTTTAAAAAAGAGCAGTCAAAATAATACGATATTTTCATAAAGTCAGAGTTAAGACACGAAAACATTTGGTTTGGCATATTACGTTAGTTGGGGAAGAGAGTTTCGATTTTGTGTTCGGTAATCGGTATTTACTTTACGCATTGCTGGCATTTACTTTGTTAACATTTGCTTTGATTTTTATGTTTTTTTTTTTTTTAATAATAATAACAATAATAATGGAATGTTGGTCTATTTTAATGCGAATAAAAAAAACAAGAGAGAATTTCACATGTTTGCTTACCAAATGTTCGCCTGTCTAAACTCGGACAAACATGGCATAACGAGTTTTAGCAAAAAAGTGATAACAATTCAATGAAACATTCATACATACATATCTCAAATTTCAACAGTTGACGTGTTGCAATTCAATTGGTGCACGATAATAGTTTTTTATTGCACATTGGTATTGTTTGTAAAAAATTTGAATACGCTTCCTATTATCGCTCTATAGGTGCACTCTTTTTGTGTTTTTTCACGTTGAATTGGAGGTACCATGCCCACTTTTCTAAAGTATGCACAATTTTAAGAAAATAGGTTTGTTGGTGTAGGTATCTATAGCTTCCGACGAACAAACAAATGTTGTGCTTTGTAAAAATGATTACACACAGAGAAAGGGACCTAAGGGTAGGTAAAAATACAAATAGGATTGGTCCCGGACCCAGCCAACGCCGAATTCGTGTCGCGAATTTGGTTTTTCTGCTTGTGCACAAAAAAAAAATTTATAAATTTTTAAAATTTGTTTGATAACTTTTAAGTCTTTCAGTGAACCCTTTTAAAGGGTAAACCAATTTTTTCTAATGGGTGTAAAATTTAGCGTTAAATCGAATGGAAATGGTAACATTATATCTCGAACTATTCAGCAGCCTTCTCATTTCCTCTTCGAATCGTCTTCGTAAACATGGTGCTTAGCCAATTAAGCATAGTGATCCCCTTGTGAAAAATGCAATCCGTTAAGTTTATACAAATTAGAGCCAACTTACACCATGACATTTTTCATGAAACTGGTTGCATGCAATTTTAGTTTGTAGGCAAGAGGTGTAGAGATGCAATCGGGGTAAACAAAATGGCATGGCTTGAATTTTGAGGGGATTTTTGACACTTGCTTTGTGCAATTTTCGTTCGTTCAGAGTTGATTTCAAAAAATAAAAATGGTTGGTTTAATTATGTATACATTTCGGTATGATTTTAATAATTTCTTGTAAAATTTCTTTACTTGCTTGTTTCATTTTTATTTATTTTGTATTTCAATACGAGTGCATATATTTTTTTCAAATAACGCATTAATAATAAAAATTACGAATATGAAATCAAAAGAAAATGTCGAAAACAAATTCAAACCGATTGCATGAAAAAATTCATCGTAAAAATGTGCCATGAAATTCGCTTCAACTTTAAAAGAGACATGAAAAAAATGGCATGAAAAAATGGCTTCAATAATCAAGCCGCCGCGGAAGAGTGCGGCTTGTCACATGTTAGCCCACATTTTTCTTTTGCGTTTTGTCGTACTTAAAATTTTGTATATTCAAATTAGTAATGAAATGTAAATTAAACTTTGTAGCCTTTTATTTAAAATTGATTGTTAATAGAATTGTATTTATATGGTAATTTTTACCTAAAAAGCAACGCCAGCCTTACAAGTGAATCAACATATATTTTTTTACGACTGGCAACATTAAAATATGAATTACAACCTTCCAATGCTTAAAATGTAACCGTTTTTCCACACAAATAATTATTACTGATTATAGTTTTGTTGAAAATGGCACAAAAAGATATAATAAGTTTTTTTTTCTTTTTTTACATTGTATATACATACATATGTATGTATATATGCTAATAACAAATTTCTTTTAAGAAAAAACACTCAATCAAAACAATTGAAGATTTTGACAGGAGATACCTACATAGTAATAAAAACTTATTTTTTTTTTTCAAACAGTAAAAAATTTAATGATTTTGTGTTTACACTATACATATATAAATCATAATATGATTAAATATTAATTTTTTAAATCTTCCGAGTTAATTTGTAACATTTACTTTTTCTAAGTAAATAAATTATCAATGAATGTAAGTGTTGGTTTATTTTAAATGTTGTTCTTTTTGATAATAGAGTAAGTCGGCTTCAGCCGCCGCCGAAAATTTTTTGCTCAGCCGCCGCCGCCGAGTTTTTACGACGACTTCTTTCTCTGGGCATGAATGAGTAACATTAAATTTTAATCTCTTCCTTTTTTGGAAATCATTGTTATGCTCAAAGACGGTTGAAATTAAGTAATTCTATATTTTTATGCAATTTTAAAAATAAAGTTTTCATTTTGTAATTATTTTAATTTCTTCAAACGTGTGCATCTAGCTGTTGCATATATTTAAAAAAAATACTCTTTATCGAGCATTTTGATTAGTGATTGTAAAAGAAATTAGATCGCAGACATTTAATCAAACACCTTTTGAATTTGAAATTGATGAATTTGTGTATAATTTGCAGCATGTCATCATAATAAGTATTCCGAATCGACATAAAAGTGACATATCTGATGTGAATTTGTAATTAATTTAAATTTTTTTAAGCTTAAAATCAATGGAGGAAAGACGAGTAAAAGTGCATTTTATGTTTTGAATCAACAGAAGTAAATTAAATGAAGCACGTTTTTAATATATTTATGTAATAAAAAAAGGAAATTTTACATGTAAAGTTGTGCTTGTTAGTCATTAAAGTGAGAGATCTTTTTAGTTCACATAACTTTACTGAACTAACTAAATCGGTATTTTAGTTCATTTGCTGATTAAGTCAGTAATAGTTGCCATAGTAACACACCTTCTGTGAAAGAGTCTACCTATTATGCTTCGAAAATAAGAACGTCTACATCAAGGCATATTTAACAAAGCTAAACATTTTTTTAATTTTTTTTATATGAATTTTGACAGTAATATCTATTTTTTTTCTCTCTTAAAATACCTGATTGATGTCAAACTCCATATAAAAAAATTTAAAAAAATTTCTCTTTAATATTAGCTCCGCGTTGTGCAGCCACCTGGTTAAATATGCCTTGGTCTACATGTAAATCATGTCACTGTCGGAACGCCCTTAAATTTTTTGTTTATTTTTTATACTTCTTTACATAGCGAACAAATGTAAATTTTAAGACTCTGCCTACTATGGTTCGGGTACTGAACCCAAAAATAATAGGTTTTAATACCATTTTTTCTCAAGTGATCGCAATGCTACAACAAAACAATTAAACCAGTCAGGGTGTCCAATTGGCCGCTATAATGATTTTTTACACTGAACTCAACAAACAAAGCCTTGGTAGCAAAGCCTTACACACAAATTCTCGTTAGATGGCGTTTAAATGGATGTTTAAGTGCCGGATGACAGTTTGCTCAACCTAGAAATTTAAAGGATCTCGATTTTAAGCTCTACACAGTGGTGTAAAAAGTTTTTGATTTGCAAAAAATTCGTAACCCATACACATACACGTGTACAAAGTATGTTCGAGTAAAGCTTCAAAGGCTTAACCCTCCAGGGAGAAGGGAGACTTGTGGGTAGGCCAGAAATATTAGGTATCTCGGGCATACTTATATTTTGTAATTTAAAACGTTTAGTTGTTTTAAGATAATCCTTGAAAAGGAAGTAAAGTTTTTTTTGCTTACATAAATTTATTTCGGTGCTACCTAGTTTTATTGAACTTTTTAAAAGAAAATCTGTACCCAATGTGGGTCATAAATTGCAAAGTTCTTTTTCCAGAGGTATGGTAGCCACATTTATAAAAAATTTCACATATTTTTCCCGTTTTAAGAATTGTGATATAAAAATAAAAATATATTAAAATTTGTATTCGTCGAAAAGGGACCCGTTAAGGAAGTAATCTACTTCGATATTCTCCCTACATTAAATTAAAAAAAAAAAAATTTGTGTTCACTGTTTATTGAAAAATCCTCCTATCTATATTAGTTTCCTTCAGGTATTGTGTAAGAATAAATTCTATATTTTTTATCTCAAAACAATAATATTCATATCATATCATACACATTTGACTCATACCAAATACTTGTATAGAAAATATAAATTTAAGCTGTAGGAGATCCTCAAACGTTGCACTTTTTGTAAATTTTATGTGTACTTTTTCTCATTTTCTTTTTTTCTTTTATGATTTTTACAAAAATGTTCAGTAAAATTTTTACAAACAAATTTCAATAAAAATTTTTAAAAAAAATTTTTGCAAAAAATATTTGCAAAAATTTTATAAAATATTTTCGATAAAATTTTTACTAAAAATTTACAATAAAATTCTTACAAAAAATTTACGATAAAAGTTTTATAAAAAATTTACGATAAAATTTTCGATAAATTTTTTACAAAAAAATTTCGATAAAATTTTTAGAAAATAAAATTCTATAAAATTTTTACTCAAAATTTTCGATAAAATTTTTACTCAAAATTTTCGATAAAATTTTTACTCAAAATTTTCGATAAAATTTTTACTCAAAATTTTCGGTAAAATTTTTACTCAAAATTTTCGATAAAATTTTTACTCAAAATTTTCGATAAAATTTTTACTCAAAATTTTCGATAAAATTTTTACTCAAAATTTTCAATAAAATTTTTACAAAAAATTTACGATAAAATTTTTACAAAAAATTTTGCGATAAAATTTTTACAAAAAATTTACGATAAAATTTTTACAAAAAATTTACGATAAAATTTTTACAAAAAATTTACGATAAAATTTTTACAAAAAAATTACGATAAAATTTTTACAAAAAAATTACGATAAAATTTTTACAAAAAATTTACGATATAATTTTTACAAAAAATTTTCGATAAAATTTTTACAAAATATTTTCAATAAAATTTTTACAAAAAAAAAAATTTCGATAAAATTTAACAAAAAATTTCCTAAAATTTTTAAAAATATTTTCGATAAAATTTATACAAAAAATTTTCGATAAAATTTTTACAAAACATTTTCGATAAAATTTTTACAAAACATTTTCGATAAAATTTTTACAAAACATTTTCGATAAAATTTTTACAAAAAATTTTCGATAAAATTTTTACAAAAAAAATTTCGATAAGATTTTTACAAAAAAAATTTCAATGAAATTTTCGATAAAATTTTTACACAAAATTTGCGACAAAATTTTTAAAAAAAATTACGATGAAATTTTTACAAGACATTTTTACAAAATATAATGTCTATATCTTTATATTGTATTTGTATTAATGAATTTGACAGACGGACATGGCTTATATATAATTTTTGGAGTCGGAAATGAATATTGCAGAAATTACACACGGAATGAGAAACTTATTTGCAACTGTGGTAAAGGGTATAAAGATATGTGCCCAAGATACCTAAATTTTGGGGTTTACCCAAAAGTCCTGCTTCTTCCTAGGCTGCGAGCGTGAAAAGACTTCTGTTTTGTGGCTGTGAAACGTCAATATTATGTATTTAGTGGTTTAACCAATTATTGCCAAAATAAATAGTTATTAAACCACTGTGCACTATTTGTTTGACTAGGAAATTAAGGTTATATTATGATTAAAATTAAAATATATGAAGTTAATAATTTTGTTTGTTTTCTTATTTCTTATAATACCGCCCCCGTAATCTATTATTTAGATCATTAAATGATTTAAACAAATTCATGGTCACTTTACGAAAAGAGTCTTTTTCTTTCGCAAAAGGCCTTTTATGTTTCTGTTTGGGAAGTCACTTTTAAATTATTATTTTTTATATTTAATTCATTTCAAGTTATTTAATTTTTATAAGTTAGTTTTGTATATAAGTGCGTTTCTTGTTTAGTGATTGAGTTGTATAGATTTTTTTTTTTTTTTTGCTATAAATACAGAGAAAGTGTTTTTAAAAAACGTTTATGAAGACATATGCGTACGCGTCATATTGTCAGTCATTTACGAGTTTATGATTTGATTTTAATGTTTTAGTTTGTTTGCTGTCGATCGAGTTGTTATATCTCAACTTGTCAAATTCAAATGAATGAATCGCGAGTATTTTTTTTCCTGCTTAAACTTTTTTTGCCTGAAATGAAATATGTGACAAAGGTGTTAATTGCTTTATTTGTTGTTGTTTTTGTTTATTTTCTTTAAAATGCTAATTTGACAATAACATTCAATTTGAAATCAATAGCAGTCAGTCGTGCTCGTTTTAGCCATCACAACAATGGGTGGACAATTGTTGTTAAAGTCAATACAGTAAATGTTAAATATTTTGTTATTATGTAATATTTAATAGTATTTCTTTATTTATCTGCACTTTATTTCGGAGTTGACGCATTTATGACAACAAAAATAAAATTACTTTTTATAAAGGGTGAAATTTTGCTATTGCCTTTAAAGTGTAGAAACTTAAACAATTTTCTTTTTTTTTTAATAAAACATCTGGTTGATTAAGACTGTCCAAGATATGGTCGGAAATGGAATGAAATAATATAAATTTTTTTTTTTCAGATGCAGCTTATATCTGTTCGGATAGATGAGAGAAAGATCCAATTTTTATCCTTAAATTACCACTTTTTAAATTACCACTTTTTAAATTTTATTTAATTTATTTAAATTAGTTTATTTATTTTACAACTTAAAATTGTGATCGTTTGAGCTTTATAAAAATTATAAGGATTGTTTAATAATTCCTTGATTCTTTTTTATATGTCGCATAAACTTGCAATGCTATAGCTGCATCCGTTTACTATAACTGGACTAATTATTGTGTGGGTGCCAGCCACACAGTAGGGTATTTTGTCAATCTAGCCGGACATTAGGCCAAAAATTAAATTTGAGAAATGTAAAAATTTAAGTACGCAGCTCGACAGACAACAAAATTCTGCATCGAACAGTGAATTTCAATTCTTTTGCTTGAGATTTTTCGTTTTGGGACCGTGCTAAAATCAGGAAAGTTAAGTAAATCGAATCCTTTTTTTTGACTTTATACGATTTTGAGAGGTTTGCAATATATTTTTGTGGTTGTGATTGTGGCTAAACCACTAAAGATTTTTAATTTATTTTTTTGTCCGTGAAAGGCTATATTAACAGCTACTTATATAAATTTTTAATAAAATTTTATTTTATGTTTTATGATAAAAAATTTTGCCTGAAATTAAAAAATCCTTTTTGTTCACTTTTTTGTAAAAAAAAGGAGAAAAGATTTTTGAGAGTGAGGGCCATCGTGATCCTAAAAATGTTATATATCACTATAAAATTTACGATCTCTAATTTTATACTGTAGAAAAAAACTGGTTACGCTTTTTTGCGATTTTTTTAAATTTCACCTTTTTTTTGTTTTAGCTCATCTTGCATAAAAAGATATGAGTAAGAAACCTTTTTGTCGGTAAAAAAAATGTTTTTGGTTTCTAAGTTGTTTCAAATAAATTAATTGCTATTCTTTTAAATAAAATTTCTTGTTACTAATGTAAATTGTTTATTATCTATACATATTGTTACGAAAGAAGAATTTATTCATTATAAGCTCTGAACAACAATACTCTTGAATAACAACAACAACATAAATGGTTTGTTTTCTTACAATGATGAAAGAAAGAAACAGAGCATCGCTAGTCATCTAGTTGTTGTTGTCGATTAGTCTAGAAACGTCTCATGTACAAACATTCATAAAACAACAAGCACGGGATGAATGGCGCATATACACACGCACATTAAATAAACACTCTTCAGATAAATCCACAGGCACATAATTACATAAATACAAGCATAAAGAAATAAACAACCACACAAACAGGTATAAAGAAATAAACAACCACACAAACAGAAAACAAGAGCAATAACTATCGAACCTGCCAGATCTGTCTGGAATAGAACATTCTGGTGTTTTTAAATCGCCTATATAAGCAAATCGTGCTGGCGACTAGCATGGCAGTATTATTTCGAAAGGCAAAGAGTTGAGTTTTCGTATTGTAAGAGAGTGTGTAACAGTTTGTGTATTTTTGAACAGTGGTGTTAATAAATAAAGTGACTTACAGTAAAAGTAATAAAAGTAATAAAAAAAAGTGTGGATTTATTTTGCAATTGAAAGAACCCAACGTAAAGTAAAAACGTAACAATATAATAAAACTGTGATTTTCTGCCTGTCTGTTTGTGTTCGCATCACATAAAAACTACTGGATAAATTATAATAAAATTTTATGGAGAGGTACCTTAGTATAGCGGTTCAAATATAGTATATTTTTTCCCAATAAAAAAAATCTTAGTACCAGGAAAGTGGGAGAACAAGTAGTGAAAATACGCAATTTTACCGATTCAATGATATTGCAATTATGGCAACAAATTTTTTTTTGTTAGCAGGTTATTTAAAACACAATTTTGGTATTGTATAAAAATTTTAGATTTTTATATAAAGCCTATGTTTCTGAATAATTACCCAGGGATTGGTACCTTTTTGGTAATTTAATAAAAATTACAAAAATTACTTTAATTGATATTTTTCTCTTCGACATAAAAGCTTAAAAATTTATATTTTTCGAAATTAGCAAAAAAAAAAAAAAATTAAAAACATTCACATGGACGTTTCGGGTGTGTGATTGCCCAAAAAACTTAAAACTTTTATTGTTATAGTATTAAAACATGGCGGGACGAAAAAAGTCGTTTTAGAAGTTTGAACAATTATTGACTGTAAAAGTTGCATTTGCTAAACAAAAGTATGGAAAAACTTTAAAAAATTGAATTTTTAGAGGTAGAAATAGTTTTTCTTCTAAGGCGAACTTTTTTCCCCTTGGTCCGATTTTTCTAGGGGCATTCAGTACATTTTTAGAGCTAAATTTGTATGGCTAGATTGGTAAAATACCTCTATGTGCAACGTTTCAGACAGCCTCGTTAATTAAAAAAAATCAAAAAAAAATATTAAAAAAGCGAATTTCGTGTGATGATCAAACATTATTTTTAACGTAGCAAAAAATTGCAGATGAAAATTTCCAGTCCAGCTTAAGTTCGTTTTATTCTCTCTTAGTTAAAGAAATATTTCTACAAATTAGGGGCTTAGATTTAAAGAAAACTGTGAAAATTTAACTATACACAGAATTAGACAGCAGAATGTAATGCATTTTCGGGATTACTACATCCTTCTTCGAAATTCTTGGAATCTATCTACTTTGGGTAGTGTTTAATTGTAAATATCATATATTTAACCAATCAAACTCAGATAAAGGGATACAAGAAAAACTGCATTCAATCATCTATCGCCAGTTGGTGAGAACGAAATCTACCAACACCTTAATATTCCTTCTTATTTGCTATTTTTCTTTTAATATTTATCACCTTATATTTCATCTCACATTCGCTTAGCAATGAGAGCAACTTTTTGTTTATTTGTTATGCCCCACCATTCCTTAATATTAACTAAAAAACTAAACTTTGTTAGGTAAACATGTTTGCGTCGTGCCCAAGGATTTTTAATATTAAATAAAACAAGTAACAAAAAATTTTATATTTTTTAATTAAATAAAATTAAAAACCAAATACTTAAAATCAAATTCTTAAATACTCACCCAGTATAGGTTTCTATTCAAAGTTATTTTATTTTTATAAAGTCTTATTTAAGTGATAACAATAAGCTTCGATGAATTTAAAGTTGTTGTTTTAAATTAAAACAAAGTGACAATTATTGTTGTTATTGTATTTAAAAATTGTGCAATATTTTTTGCAATTTTATTATTGTTTAAAATTGAAGTAAATTAAAAAGCAAATTTAAATAAAATCTTCTGCTCTTGTAGGGTAACAAAAGCTGTCAATTAAACGTGAGCATAAAACGTCTTGTTAGACTAACTTCATAATGTTCAATAATGAATTGGTCTCTTTTTTCTTGCACTAGATTTCATGTGTACACAAATATTGTTGTGCTCTTAAATAAAACCATACAATAGCATTTGCTCTTCTTCCAACCAATGCAATATTTGTTGTTGTTTGAAATAAAATTTCAGTAGTGCATATTTTGTTTCAATAGTGTCTCTTGATATGAAATACTGTTATAGCGGACAACATGTATGTAAATGTATGATGTTAAAAGCATGGGTTTGTACTTTGTATTTTAGTTATTTTATATTAATTCGCGCGTTGAGTGGTTGAAAATAGAAAACTGTAGTTGATTGAATTTTTTTAACTTTTATTGATGTATAAAAAAATCTAATTTAATTTTTTCTCTCAAAAATCAAAAATTTTACTCTCAAGAAAATTTAAGAAAAATGAACTAGTGAACAATATGAAATGCTCAGTATATTTATTGTACACTTGATAAAACTGTCCGGTCAAATCAGGTGCACTGATTTTTGCACTGTTTGCTCTCTTGTTCTCTGTATTTACTGTTTAGTAATATTCCACTACACATACAATCAATATTTGCGTTTCAAAAACATGCAATACTGTACACTTTTTAACATCTTGGGCTCACCTCTACTGTCAATATACTTCTTGTAGCAAAACATAAGATTTAAGACACCAACTTTTTTTGTATTTTCAAGAACATTAGATGGCATTAATTTAATTTTAATTTAATTTAATAATAAAATAAATACACGCATCGAAAAAACATGATTGTGGTATGGTCACAAAAACAATATTATATTTTTTTATAGCAATACACGGTTGCGATGGGAAAATTTTAATTGTTTTTAACAATTCTTTGGTCACAATAAACTTATGTATTATAATTGAAAAATTGTTAATATAAAAAATAATATTAATTATAAAATAAGTATCTTTATGAAAACGGCCCACTCCGCATGATATTACATAATTTTTAATTATATTATGATCATTTAATTTAACCAATAATTTTTATATTTTATTATAAAATTTTTATACAACATAATAAAGGTTTACAATGTTATTGCTAAGTTAGGCAATAATCTAACATCACAATATAATTATTATGTTCAATATTAACAAAAATAATAATAATAATAATAATAATAATAATAATAATAATAATAATAATAATAATAATTATAACGTAGTGGAACAAATAAAACCTTTTTGAAAATACACGAACTTGACAATGTAGGTGGCTACACACGTTCAGATTGTATTGGTATGTTTACTAGAGTTGTTCAGTTTTACAATGGCTACTATTTTTTTTTATATAATGTTAGTGAAAATTTAAGAGTTCCTGTAAGTTATGCTGAAAAAGTAAAAACAAAATATTTTTATTATCTTATTCAAAAATAATGCAGGAATAAATTATTTTTGGCCATACCATGGTATAGCTATGTTATTGCCGAAAAGTTAAGCGCTATTACCTAGTTTGAATGATATATTTGAGAAAAACTGATGAAACCCTTTTTGAAGGGCCCACTAATTTCCCGAATCTTTCGAGGCCCATAAATAAAAATTAGTCACTAACTTCACCAAACGGAGTATAGGGTTTTACTTCCCTTTGATATTAGAATCGAACCTATACTGTGACTTCCTTGAACAATATAACAGCCATTGCTTGAAGACGAACGGAGGAGCTTTGTACACCGTACCTGAAGGATCAAGAATAGTCAGGTTGACTTGTCATGACTCCGTCCCCCTTGCGTCTCCTATGGTTAGATTCACGTTCTACAACCAGCCTTTAATCTAGACTTTAGTGGTTTCAGACTGTCGTGAATGGTAACTATCGGCCTTATTTCTCATCACGCAGTCTCTGGAATTTGCTAGCATATGCTCAAAGCTCAGGTTCCCCATGGCATCCACATTTTACAAGCTTCTACCAGTGGTCTTAACTCATATGCTAGCCAGTGCCGGATAGCCATCTCAGCCTCCTCCAGGCACAGTCTGCAAGTATCATCTTCGATTTTCATCTTGGCCAGGTGATACTTTAAGTTTCCATGACCTGTCTCTAATGCAGTTATCTAGCGTAGAGAATTTATATTGCATTCGAGTACCTTACTGGGCTTCCTGCCCATCATGGGCGCTTTGAGCACCATTCGAGCCTGCCTACACGTAGTGGTCTCCCTCCACCTTTTCAGGTTTAATGAGTCCACCAATTGTAACACCTTAGCTCACATTATGCCATTACCCAGCACTTCTCTGAGTTCTGGTCCACAGAAATTTACAGCAGATCCCCCTTTTACTAGTTGGTGTGCTGCTTCATTCCCAGCTGTACCTATGTGTCATTTAACCCACATCAATGTTACCTCATTAACTGAGGCACATCTGTTAAATTTTAGAACACATTGCAGCACTATGATGTGCCCGATTCCGAAACGGATTTACCTACGCCCATAGGGTCAGATGCGTCCAGCTCATCCGCATTCACCTCCATAGCCCCAGGAGTATCTTTACAGATTGACCCGTACACTCTTTACGAGGTTTCTTTGTCATTCTTATCCAATAACCCCCTGTCCATGCCTTTTGAATTTTTCCTTAGGCCAGTTAAGACCGGAGTTTCCGGGATTACCCTTTCCGCCTCTTGCGAGGCTTCCTGGCTTATCCCTTTCGAATTCCCACGGTCATTCATGGAGATAATAAAGTCCACCCACACAGAGCTCCTTATGCGTGGGTAAGTCTACAATAAAACTGGAGGTCGACCGGTATCCAGAGTTCGCATACTAAATATCAAGCAACCTCTTGACCACGCATCCCTGGCGTACGCTGTTCCACCGTAGATAAGGGGAGCTGTTAGCGATTTCTTTATTTTTATTCTCTTTATATACTTTCTTTTATTTGAAAATGGTATATATCTGTCTTACTATTAGCTAACCTTTGGTTAGCGGGCACGGCTTTGACATTGTTAACTTCAATTCAACACTATTGTGTTAATAATCAAAACTATACATTTGTAAAATAAAAAAGAAAACTAATTGTTGTTAATTGCTAACCAAAGGTTAGCTAATAGCAAGACAGATATATACCATTTTCAAATAAAAGAAAATATATAAAGAGAATAAAAATAAAGAAAAATGTTTACTTGGTAGTATAATATACAAAGAAAATAGAGTTTACAAGTGTAAAACAATTTCAAAAAGCTCTATATCCTATAAAATAAAATGTAAAATTAAAAATTTCTCATATTCTATTTCTTTGATAAGTTTGTTTAAATAGAAAATTAATAACAATTGAAACTACCGGGTAGATCAATACGAAGAGTACTGATGACGGACGTAGCTGTCTAGAAAATGCATTCTGCTTTTCGGGTATCTAATTTTTCTTTATCTCTTTATAATTAAGAACTTAAGCCTAAATAATTAATTTATTAATAATTAATTTAGTTAATTTAAATGATTTCTTTTGTCCCTCTTTTATAGTTTATCAATTGTTTACATTTGTCAGCTCTTTATTTTGCAGTATATTTACTAAGCCGTTTCTAAGATGTAACTGTTGAGCTCAACAGTTTCCAACAGTTTGGTAGCAGTTGAGCGCAACAGTTGCCAACAGTTTCGTAGCAGTTGAGCTCAACAGTTACATCTTATGAAAGTGTCCAAATCAACAGGTTTGAGCAAATATATTTATTTGTTGAAAAAATATGTTTTTAGGGTTCCGTACACAAAGTGTAAAAACGAAACCCTATTGTTTTCGCTACAATGTCTGTCCGTCTGTCAGCGCCTTTTATCTCTGGAACCGTAATAGGTAGACTCTTGAAATTTTCACAGATGATGTATAGTTGTTGCCGCTATAGCAACAAATACTAAAACTTATAGGGTGTTCCAATAGAGAGGTGTTATTTACGAAAATGTGTTTATTTCTTGAACTGTAGGAGGGATACACTTGAAATTTACAAACAGTTATTAAAACATAGTTCACTATATAAACAAGTATAAAAAATAAAACTAAAAATTAAAGGGTGTTCCGATAGTGGTGTGGAATGCATGTATAAGGCATAAGTTTTGAACCATAATAGGTAGACTCTTGAAATTTTCACAGAAGGTGTATAGCGATGGCCGCTATAACAACAAAAATTAAAAGTTATAGGGTGTTCCGATAGAGAGGTGTTATTCACGAATATGTGTTTATTTCTTGAACTGTAGGAGGCATACACTGAAAATTTACAAACTGTAATAAAAACTTAGTTCGCCTTATATACAAGTCTAAAAAATAAACCTAAAAATTAAAGGGTGTTCCGATAATGGTGTTATTTTGATTTATAAGGCCTAAGTTTTGAATCATAATAGGTAGAATCTTGAAATTTATACAGAAGGTGTATAATTTTGGCCGCTATAGCAACAAATAATAATATTTATAGGGTGTTCCGATAGAGAGGTGTTATTCACAAATATGTGTTTATTTCTTGAGCTGTAGGAGGCATACACTAAAAATATTTAAGCAGTAATTAAAACTTAGTTCGCTATATAAACAAGTATAAAAAATAAACCTAAAAATTAAAGGGTGTTCCGATAGCAGTGTGATTTGCATGTATAAGGCCTAAGTTTTGAACCGAAATAGGTAGGCGCTTGAAATTTTCCCAGAAAGTATATAACTGTGACCGCTATACTAGAAAATACTAAAACTTATAGGGTGTTCCGATAGAGAGGTGTTATTCACGAATATGTGCTTATTTCTTGAAGTGTAGGAGAAATCCACTAAAAATATGCAAGCACTAAATTAAAATTAGATTGCTATATAAACAAGTCTGAAAAAAATAAACCTAAAAATTAAAGGGTGTTCCGATAGTGGAGTGATTTGTATGTATAAGGCCTAAGTTTTGAACCATAATAGGTAGACTCTTGAAAATTTTATCAAAGGTGTATAACTATGTCCGCTATAGCAAAAAAATATTAAAACTTATAGGGTGTTCCGATAGAGAGGTGTTATTTACGAATATGTGTTTATTTCTTACAAATAGTAATTAAAACTTAGTTCGCTTTATAAACAAGTCTAAAAAATAAACCTAAAAAATAAAGGGTGTTCTTGTGGTGTGCTTTAAAAAATTTTACCAAAAGTGTATAACTGCGGCCACAATAGCAAAAAATACTAAAACGTAGGGTGTTCCAAAAGTGATGTGTTATTTACGTTTATGTCTTTTTTTTTGAGCTGTAAGAGGAAACCACTTACAATTTGCAGACTGTATTAAAACTATGTTTGTTTTATAAACAAGTATACAAAATTGAACTTAAATGTTAAAGGGTGTTCCAATAGTGACGTGATTTGCATGTATATATCCTAAGTTTTGAATGAATAGGTGGAATCTTGAAATTTTTACAGGAGGTGTATAACTATGTCCACTATAACAAATAATAAAAATTAAAGGGTTTTCCGCCAGTGACGTGATATGCATGTATAAAGCCTTATTTCTTGAACTGTAACAGGTAGACTCTTGAAATTTTGTACAGAAGATGTGTTGCCACGGCCGATATGACAATTACTAAAAATTAAAGGGTGTTCCGATAGTGACATGTTTTTCACTTATAGTGACTTATTTTTTAATCGCAATAAGTAGACTCTTAATATATTTATAGAAGGGAAGTTGCCATGGCCACTATAATGAATAATAAAATTAAAGGGTGTTCCGACAGTGACAAGATTTTATAAACCGAAATAGATACCCTCTTGAAATGTTTACAGTAGATGTGTTACTTCGGCCGCTATAACAAATACTTAAAATTGAAGTGTGTCCATTAGTAACGTGTTTTTCATGAACATTACCTTATTTTTTTAACCGCAATAGGTAGGCTCCTGATATTATAATAGAAAGTGTATTACCATGGCCACTATAAAATCAATTACATATTAAAATTTAAAGGGTGTTCTAATTATGATGCAATTTTCGCGAATATTACTTTAATTTTAAAATTTAAGGGTGTCCCATAAGTCATAAAGAAATAAACAACTGGAATTTTTAAATTATACTGAACATAGTACGGAACCCTACGCGTGTGAGTGTAGCTCGCACTTGACTAATTTATTTTTTAATCAAATATGTATTCCTACAATATTTTCATAGTTTTGAAGTATGTAACTATCGTCATCAATATAATTCTCTAGCTGACTATACGGTGACGATTGTAGCAACCGTAATTTGTAGTCGTGTCGCTGTCGCTGTGTTAAATGCATAAGGAGTAATTTTCGCTCTTAGCCGGGCTTAGTCAGTCTCCTCTTCGTTCATAACAAAACGTCGTCACTCTTATTTAAGTATAACATTGTAACGTTAAAGCTCGGCGCTAGACAACGATATTTTCAAAGTTTATAAGTACGTCTTGACCAAGTTTATAAGTACGTCTTGATCACTTACAATTAAATAAAATATATTATTTTTGGTGTGGATGTAAAATTAAATTTATATTATTTTAAATTACACTAGAGAGCAGCTAGAAAGAAGCCCTTCAATAATTTTTGTGTAATCAAATCGGTATTTCACACTGATCCTTTTGATTCTATATTCTTGTAAATTTAATAAGCCAACTACATTTGGATTCCGCCTTTCGTCTTTGGATTTCTGTTTGGTTATTTGTAAAAGAAAAAAAAAAGTGAGTCTACACCAATTCAAGTAGTTGAAGCAAAAAACTGAAGCCGATTAAAGTTGTTGGTGTTCCGGCATACGTTTTCCCATTGGACTTGTTAATATTTGCAGACACCATAAACAGTCATTGAACTTGACTTACAAAAAAAAAAAAAAATATGCTTTAAAAACCTAAAAGGTTAAAAATTCATGTTGTCTTTATTTACAATTAAGAGTTTGTTTGCTTTTTTTAATTTTTTTTTCAAAAACTTCATGCCCAGATTCTCTGGCATGTTAATGCTGTCACTACAATTTATGTAACGAAAACAAATAAATTTTATTTTTAATATATTTTTTTTGTTTTAAAAAAGCAATACCAAACTTTTTGTTGAAAAACTCGTTTAGCTTTCTTTGCGTCACAAAACATAAAAAAATTAGCTACAAATTAATTTTAAGCCCTCTGTCATTTAAATTAAAAAAAATATATATTGGCTTGAAAAAATATGAATTCAGTTTTTCAAAGCATAAGAAAAAGTGTTGAAAATTGAAATAAATTAAAATAACAGTTTTTACTGTTGTTCTTTTTTATACCCTTCACCACAGGTGGAAAGGGTATATACTTGTGTACATATAAGTTTGTCATTCCGTGTGTAATTTTTACAATATTCATTTCCGGACCCATAAACTATATACATACATATGTATGTATATTCTGGATGCTTATACATAGAAAATTTGATTAAGCGATGTCCGTCTGTCCGTGTTCGGGTAGTAATATCATTTGCCAAGGCACCAGACGAGATACAAAAGATTTAAACCCAGCAATCTGCCAGGCATAGTTTCGAAAAATTTGTGATTGCAATTCAGCAACATCAGATCATTCCTTTGGAGGCTGTTTAGGCAAAAAACCACACCCACCTATATTTTTTCACGTCTTTTAATTCTTTTTTCGGTTTTAATGATTCTATTTTACTTTTTTTGTTAAATAAATATTAGACACGACAGGTAGATCGCAAGGAGTGTATTCAGATTTTGGGGGATCAATAACCCCCTGCGAGGGCCAATTTTATGTTTATGTTTAGGACATTGTTTGTGTTTATATGAGGACATTTTTTTAAGGATTGTTTTGCTTTAGTCTGACCATTCTATAACTCAATATAGATTGCAGGAAATTCGTAGTTTTTACAAAAAAATTTCAAACAAATATTTAAAAAAATTAAAAAATGTTTACAAAAAATTATCAAAAAAATTTTTACAAAAAATGATAACAAAAAATTTTTTACAAAAAAATTTAAAAAATGTACAAAATGTTTTAAAAAAAATTTTACAACAAAATTTTCAAAAAACTGTGCAGAAAAATTCCAAAAAATTTTTACAAAAAATGTTAATAAAAAATATTTTACAAAAAAATTAAAAATACTTTACATAAAATTTACAACAAAATTTTTACAAAAATATTTTTACAAATAAATTTCAAAAAACTGTGCAGAAAATTTAAAAAAAAAATTTTAGATAAAATTTTCGAAAAAATTCTCAAAAATTTTTACAACAAAGTTTTTACAAAAATATTTTTAGAAAAAATTTTCAAAAAACTATTTGCAGAAAAGTTTAAAAAAAAAACGTTTGCAAACAATTTTTAAGAAAATTCTCAGAAAATATTCTCAAAAAATTTTTAAAAAAATATTACAGTAAATTTTCAAAGAAACATAAGCGGGTAACACAATATCTATAGTGAAGGCTATATAAGATTCGGCATGGCCGAATATAGCACTCTTACTTGTTTAAGTTGTGCCAAGCCAAAGAAAGTGTTTTAATTTTCTAGTTTTTACTGTATAAGTCTAGAAGTAATCAGATTGGTTTGCATTTAAAAAGGTTTTGTTTTCCGAAAATATGGGATTTTCTAAGATGAATAGGTAGATATAACGTCTATTGTTGTTCCAACAGTACAGTAGCAATATTTGCGAACAAAAATAGTTTACGCTTGTATTGAATACAATTCTGTGGAAAAGAGGAAGAACTGCTTAAGTCGACTTAAGCTCATAAGTTTAATTACCGTGAATTTATGGAAATGTGGAACAATATATTTTTTAATTTATAAAGTCCCCGTGGGAATAAATTAATAGAAACCAGCTGCAAAGTCTTAAAGTGGTCTACCTAAAAAATGCAGAATTAGATGCTTTGGTTTTACTTAACCCTTAGGTTAAAAACCAAAGGGGGACAAAAACAAACCCCAAGCAGAGTTTTAAACACTCTACAGAAATAGACGCAGGTGGTCTACAACAACTACTTTCAGATTGTTCAAAATTCTTTGGCTCTAAATCGAAAAGAAAAGGACGAAAAAAAGGACTGAACCTTTCGCTTCTTTTCCCAGGGTATTGTTCAGTTTCAAAGCCTGAAACTTGAAGATAAAAACCTTCGAGATCTAACCAGTGCATATACTACACACAGCTACTCAAGAGTATTTGTTTCGGCTATTGATGATGTCGCTCGTAGGTGTCTTTGACACAAAGCGAGGAATATGGGCATGGCGGGTCCGATGTACTGTTGTCAAGAAATAGAGGTCGCAAAAGCACAATGGAATTTGAAGGGTATTTAATTCTTATTATTGTCTTGTTGACCTTGATGCCAATGCTCCTGAGTATATGGGTCACTAGTTCCCGTGGCTAGCAGGTACCTGAAATTGGAAAAAAGGAACCTTCGAGATCTGACCAGTGTCCAATATAACTAACTGGTACCACGTGAATAGGTGGCCCATCCTCAGGTTAAGGCAACATGCGGCACTGACGTAAATCTGTATCAAATCTATACCGCCGAAAATGCTGATTATTGTATCGCTAAGCGTAATAAAAGCCTGTTGGTATCATTGTTTTTACCCAGTTGTAAGGTAAGGTAATGATGTTGGTATGTCTATCTGATACACTACATATATTCGGTCAAAATATAATACACTGATGTTAAGATTTGAAGTCCTCATCGATTGTGTCTTTACTTGCAGGCTGCCACGTACTTTAACATCATTTTCAATGCCCTTATCGGGTTGGTACTAAACAAAGGAATGTTGAAAGACATAACAAAGATATTTTCCCATTGTTGTCTAACATATTTGCCTAATTATTTTTTTAAGAAAAAACAAAGTTCTTAACATGGCGGACGAAATTTAAAAACTACATTGTAAATGTTAACACAAAAAAACCCTAGAAACCTCAAATTATTATTATATTTTTTTTTTCAACAAGAATTTTTATGTAATCAAACTATAGTCCCTCAGTTTTGTAAGACAGCTTTTTAATGTTGTCTTGTTGGTTACAACAAGTTGGCTTATGGCTGGTTCTCTTTTGGTTTCTGGTTGAAATTCGCAAGAAGAAAAAGTGATTCTACCACTTAAAGTGGTTAAGGATTCTGAAATTGATTAAAGTTGTTGGTTTTTTTTCACAGGCATTTATTTCTCTGCAGACACCATAAAATGTCATTGAACTTTATTTAACATTTTAGTAGCAAAAGCAACAGCAACAGCAACAGCAAAATCAAAGTCAACAAATAAAGATGCGTTTCTCTGATGATATAAAATGCTAAGAAAGGTTGTAAAATGAAGACCTTTCTACATCGTTTTTTTTTGTGCTACAAAACTGTGCTGCTGGATTTTTATTTATTTTTTTTTTGTTACATCTGATCATTATGGTTGGCATGATGAAGGTTTCTTTCTTGTTTTTTTCTATAGAGATTCTTTGTCCAAGTTAGAGTTAAGCATAAGCCAAGACTGGCTTATGCAACAAATGCATTTTATTTTTAGGTTGTTCTTCGAAAAAAAGAAGATCAAAAAAATTTTTAAAACTGGTTTCCCTTTATGTTTTACAAAGTTAAGAAAATAGATGAAAAAAAGCTTTAACCCAAATGAAGCGTTTAACAAAATTAATAATATTAATTTTACCAGAAAATTTTTAATTTAAATGCACTAAAACAGGCAATTAAATATACAACCGAAAGAATAATAATAATCATTAAATAGACTGTTAAAAAACATTTAATTTTCATGTTTTTTGGTCACCGCTGCGTGTGTTATTCACCCTTTTTTTCTCTTGATTTTATCTTTGGCCTCAATTAGTTGTAGCGACTGTGAAAGAAAGTGTTTAAGTTTTATTAATTTTCTTAGCTTAATTATACAAACCTTCTGTTGTTTTCTTGAACCCAATGTTAAATTGCTGTGTTAAAGTTTTCGTAAATATAGGCCACCATTAAAAGTGTTTTTCAATAAAAATTGAGAATGATTGGATTAAAGAAAGTTTTGTTAAACAAAATATCAACTAATTAAAGGCTTTGCAAACTTTAAATAATCATAAATCTATATGTTTTCATTATGATAAATCCAGAGTACCGAAACACTCACTCACTGCTCAATCATGTGTGAGTATGTACATTTTAGTTTTTTCTGCTTCTTTTCATGCATGTGTAAGAGACTACACTTTTGTTAATATTTCATAAATTAAAAGATCATAGAAAAATGTTCGCATTAAGCATTTCGTATAAATGTATTTATGTGCGTATTTATATGCGCATATATTTTGTAATGTGCAACTAACTGCCAGCGTATGCAGTAACAAAGTGTTTTAGAAATCTCACTTGTGAGAAATTTCATAAATGAATATTCATAAATGAAATCGTTCATAAATAAAAAATTTACAAACATTTATGTAAAAGAGCATTAATGAGAAAGAGCTCATTCTTTAGTTACGGATATTCTTCGCTTTTCACCGTTCATGTATGTATGCTAAAAAAAAACCAATTCATACTTATTCATGTGTGATCGTAGCCAGAGCATTTTTTGTTGTTCATTTATGACTGTGAAAAATATAAAATTTTAGAAATCTCATTTATGAGAAATATCATTAATGTTAAAATTTCAACGCTCATAAATGAAAAGTTTTGAACCCTGGATAAATCAGCCATATGGTAGCCTCATCCAGTCAACAAATAACATAAATCTTTATAATTATTTAAAAAAAAACACATAATTATACAATTATTAAAAAGATAAAAAATTATAATAATAATTATTATTTATTTTTTTATTGTATTTATTATTATTTATCTTTTTTCAAGGGTTTTGAACTTGAAAACGACTTGTCATAACCAATTAACATACTTTGCAAAGACACAAATCGAAATCAAACGCTATGTCCGTTAGTACGCTGACTCTGGATATTAGTAGACCTCTAGTATTACTATAGAGCTACCTGCCTACTTTGAAGTTTTTTACAGTTTAATTTTCCTTCTGCATTAATGTGGACTGGAAAAAAACAGAACGAGCTGGTCAATAAATCATCGAAAGCGTTATCTCTGAGATAAATTTAGCTCAGCACGTTGCCCTGTGCTTTGTCACATAGATAAAATTTAAAAAAATAAAAAAAAATATTGGTTTGGGTACTTACTAACATGACATAGTTTTCCCAATGCTATTTATTATAATTTAACTCCTTCGAGGTATCGCTAAGTGTGACAATTTTATACGCAATTGATAACAACTGTTAAAAATTCATTTTTAAACAAAATCAAAAATTTGTTATGCCTTTAAAAAAGTACCTATTTAAGAAAAGCATTTATGAAAAGTATCCTTAAAAAAGTACACAAAATTGCACTTTAAAATTATTCTTTAAAGATCAACTTTTTTAAAGTTCATTAAAAATATTTAAAAGGCTTGATTCTTTTTTAAACCATTCCTTCTAAAAGACTATTAGAAGTACATTTGTAAGAGCGACCCCTTTCAAACGGTATTTTTATAATTTTGTTTTAATAAAATTTTCAAAAGCACCCTCACAAAAAGTTCAATTTTATAATGATACAATCTGTTTATGCTTTTACAAAGTAATTTTTAAATAACTTACCTCTTAAAAGGCTACTCAATGAAAGTGTACTCTTTGTGAGGATACTATTTAAAATTTTTCTTGTAAAAAGCATTTACTTTTTTAAACTTTTTTCATAGCCCTTTGAAAATGGTGCTTTCATAGACTGATGGGTAAATTGATTTCGAATCCCACTAAAGACTCTGGCTACTGTACCTCAAAAATCGGTTTTAAAATTCTTATACTTCTAATATCAATTTTTTAAACAAATTATATTTTTAATGAAATTTCTCTTTTCTTAAAAAGTACTTTATCAAAAGTTACATTAATAAAAGTACTATTTAAGTAGCGTTAAAAAGAGAACAAGAAAATTAACGTATAATACTTTGTTTAATTTTCTTAATATTATTATCTGTTTAATGTCTTTCTCATTACATTGTCCGGCTAAATTCCACTTTATTTAATGCAAGAAAATGCAAGTTTTTTTCTTAAGTCTTTCGTTTTCTAGGATTTTTCTTTTTTCTTTTAAACCTTAAAGAAAGAAAAAAACGCAGCATTAATTGAAACGTGATTTATTTTAAACAAAAATTTTTAATTTCTAAGCATTTCCTAGTCTTTCTTATATTTAATGTAACCAGCGAATTTTTCAGTTAATCAAAAGACAACATTTTTAACAGAATATTAAACTTGACTTAAGTATTTTCTATTGTGTACAATGAAGTAAAGCGTCAATACTTTTATTCCCATCAATATAAAATTCAGTACAATACATAAATATTTATAGAGTACATTTTGAAAAAAAAGCACAAAACAAAAAAATAAACGCAAAGATGAAAACATTCAATTCAAAGCCAAGTGCAAGCGATGATGATCAATAGTGGTGGAGGACGACGCTTCACCATACAAACACAAATACAACAACATCAAACACAATACAGCAACATGCATGTTGTATTACAACAAGCCGGGTATAAATGCTCTTCTGCCAAAGAAATTTCAAACAGTTTGTAAAGTGATTTTCAAGTGTTAACAACGAGCGGAGGAACGAACGAACGCACGCACGCACGCACACAATTTCGGTGGAGTTTAAAATTTTTTTTTGTTATCGGATTAAAGCTGATCGGATTTTAAAGCACAACTACTAGTGGATTATTAAACAGTGAATTATTTAAAAAAGTAGCAGTTGCAATGCATTTCTTCACCGTCTTAGTGGGATTTCTCTTGATGGCCTCTGTTTGTAATGCTGCCGTAGTACAGAGACGTACTTATCGCAATACAGAAGAGATACTTGTGCCTGTGGCCATCATACAAGATGGTGAGGAAATAAAGGAGTCTGTGGTGGATTTAAAAGAAGATATAAATGAACCACAAATTAAAAATTTAGTGACAGAAGTAATTGCCGAAGATATTGCCACAGCTGCGAATGAACAACAAGAACAAAAATTGGAGGCTATTGAAGCTGTGGTACAGGCTCAGCGACGCATCGATGAAGCCATAGTTGAGGAAGAAATTGAAGAAGCTGTACAAGAAGAACAAGATAAGGAAATTATTAAAGCTTTAGAAGAGAAAAATAATTTTGAAACCAAATTAGCCGAGATACCACAAATAGTGTCAGAAATAGAAACAGCAACTAATGAACAACCTGCCAAGGAAATGGATAATGCCCAAACAGCTTCGGATTATAAAGCGGTAGTTTTGAAGGAAGCACAGATTCCAAATCAAGTGGTTGTGGTAGTAGAACCTGATAATGCATCTGGCAATAATGTAGGAGCAGAACAGCCCGAAGGTGCCGTACGTCAAGCTACACAGGCCACACCAGCACAAACTACAACGCAACAAAATTTTGTACAACAACTAATACAAAACTCACCGCTGGGACAATTTTTCAATCAAATTACCGGCCAAAATACTCAATCTCAAACAGCCAATGATGAGACTGCGCAAACTCCAGCGCCCCCATTACCTGGTTTATTCAACCCTGTTACTGCTGTACAAAATGCCGCCCAATCTGTAGTTAATTCTACTACACAAGCGTTTCAAGGACTGCAACAATTTGCCTCAAATTTGGGTAATCAATTCCAAAATACCTTATCTAGTTTGGGAGGCCAGCAGCTAGAACAAGCGGCTGGTGATGCCACTACTGCCAGACCAGCAGGTCCCATACAACAATTAGTCAATACTTTCATTGGCACTCCACAACAACAATCGCAACCAGCTGCCACACAACAACAGGGTCCCCTTCAAGGCTTACTCAACATCTTCCAGGGTAACAATAGACCTCAGGGATCCACTGCCAATACAAATAATAATGAACCTCAGCCCGCCAAAGAACCTGATGTTCACGAAGAAACCCAATCAGCTACTGCTACAGCAACTGACCATTCCGGCGAACAAATAAACAATGAAGTGCGTAACAGTGCTGAAGATTCTTTTGAGGAAGCTGTTCATCCCAACGAATTAATTGTGGTCAATGACGATATTTCGCCATCAGAAGACGATCAGTTGCAGCAAATTGCCCATGTTTCAGAGTAATATGCCGCGTTATTGTGCGTCTTGATCTAGCTTTTAGTTGTAGTGTAATGTAATGTAAGATAAAATACTTTTTTTAAGTGTTTCGTATAAAAAAGAAAAACGAAAGATTTCTTCACTAGAAGTTGTTTTATTTTAATTCAGTTCATTTGCCGCCATTATCATCGCCATTATTTTCAGTTAATTTAAATATATTTTCTAAGATTTATGAGCAACATCGAAATTATTTATTTTTTTAATATTTGAATTAAAAATAAAAAAACAAAAGAAAATTTAAAAATTAAATGTTTTCAGTCTTTATCTAAAATATTATTTTAAACAAAAAATAGTTATATTTATCGAGCATAATTTCATGTTTGGAACGTTAGAAATTTATATTTTTTTAACTAATAATAACTTTTTAGTTCAGTGCACTATGGCAAATAATTCCTTTTTGGCCAAATGTACAGGGTGGCGCAAATTTAATCATCCAATTTTATTTTTGACTAGCTGTGCCCGCCACGTCGTAAGCGACCTGACAATATTTTGCTCGGTTTTGCTTTGAAAGTATTCCACACCAATTAAAAGACTCTTACTTTTATAGTGCTTCAGTTGTGGTTTATGTATTTAATTTATATAAAGGTACCTATCCCTCGATAAAATTCTAAAATTTATAAAATATTCCAAAAATTATTGTTAACCTCTGTAAGTGGTGTTTAAAATATTTTAATAACAATGTAATTCAACAAAGTAAAAATACAAATTTTAATCAACTGGCGCCATCTGTTGCATTATAGTTTCTCAAATATCCCACTTTCAAAAATAAAAAGGTGTGTGGTGAAAATGTAACCGTGTTGAACAAAACCGTGTTGAAAATATCCCACTTTTAAATCGAAAATTTTAGCACCTTTAATCCGTAAATTGCGTTTTTCACTGCTTTTTCTCCACTTTCTGTTGGAAATAAGATATTTTTGAGGAAAAAAAGTATCCTATATTGGAACCAGGAAACTATGGTACGTCCTCACAAAATTTTGTTAAAATGATTCCAGTAGTTTTATCGTGATTCGAACACAAACAATGAAGGACAGACAGACAGACGGCAATGAGTTACTATTTTATTATATGTATGTATAGATATAGATTAAATTTTTTTACTAAATAAAAAAATGATTTTGAGTCATGAAAATCTTTAAATGGAGCTTTTAAATTTTAGCTGTTATGTGGAAAAGATGATATGGCGGCAGCCCGTTTTTTGCATTTTCCATTGCTCTTCTCCAGATTTCCGGTGATACAGTTATCGCATTCCTATCTAATATTCTCCTTAGGGCTGCGCTTGTCTGGGACTCATTGACACAAGCCCGCGACTGCAAGTAGCCATAAAAAAAGAAGTCTGGAATGGTTAAATCCGGAAATCTTTCTGCTCACGCAAAATCTCCAAAAATGGGAGATTATGCCACCAGGAAATATCACAATAATCATATAGTAGCTTCCGCTGTGTGTGACCACATGTTCACCAAGCTCCACTCATTCTATTCCGGCAGTAAGAAGTCGTTGATCATAGCCCTGTAGAGGTCGCCAGCAGGGTTTTCAGATTTTTTTCACCTATTTCGATTTGATTCCGATTTGAAAAATCGCCAACATAGTTGCGCCTCGTCGTTCATGATTATTTTTGACTCAAAATCGTCCATTTCGTGTGTGAGATTAAGGGTGGCTCTACAGTAATTCACATGCGACGGACGGTTAGCTGGCATTAGCTGATGCCCTGTGTGTTGAAAATTAAATTTTGGATTTTTCAAATGAATAGATCTACATATTTCATAATTTTTTTTTAAATAACACCTCTGGTGTTATGTAGGCTTATTAGTCTGAAACCAATTTATAACTATTTTACTTTGCCGGCGATTTAGTGCTATGTGGTAATACCGGCTTAGGAGGGCGCGTGATATGCATTATTATTTGATTTTGCCACGGCTGAGTATTGTACTTGTGAGCATGTTTTAGTTGTCAACCCTAACCACTTGAGCTACAGCACCCTCAAATTGAGTACTCAATCCCCAAAGCATTTAATCGAACTTTACCCCCGTCTTCATTAGTTATCAACATGTCGTAATAAAAGTCAAACTTCATAAAAAAAAAATTATTTTTTATACTGTTTTTATGAAATTTGGCTTTTGTTAAGCCTAATGTAGAGGGCGGGTTAAGTTTAGTGTTTTTAGAAATAAACTGAACAGAATATTTGACGACTACGACGATAAATGGAAGTATTGAGTACCCAATAGTACCCTTAGACTTAATTTACCAAACACAGTAACGCAGTCTTTCATTCTAGTAAAACATCCAGAGTCTTTGGTGGGAATCGAACTCACAACCCCTAGACTGATGGACTACCAAACTACCTACTAGCCTATCGATAATCTTACTTTAAATTTAATTACACATGCAATTCAATTACAATTTCATTCTACTATTTGTAATTGTAATTGTAAAATTCTTTCAATTACACATAACCTGTAATTGTAATAAAAAAAAATTTTTAATTTGTTAATTGAAATCAACAAATAAGTAATTGTAATTAAAATTTTTTAATTATAATTACATAAATGAGTAATTGAATTTAGTTCTTCATTTAAATTACAATTACTCTTAATTGTAAATGGGAATTCAATTATTGGGGAAATCAATTACCTTTCAATAACAATGAAAATTACAGGTAATGTGTAATTGCTTATTCTCAATACACATTATAAGTAATTGTAATTTAAATCAGGGACTTAATTCAATTACAACTACTTATAATTGAAAATTTTCAATTACAAATTAAATGTAATGTTTAATCTAAAAAATCTCAATTACAATTTGTTGAATGTAATTGTAATTAAAAAAATTCCAATTACACTTGCAATTACGCAATATAAGTGCGTGTAATTAATTACAAACTGTGATTCCAATGCCCCAAGTCTGTTACTAATAAATTAAAATGTAAATAAATAAATTCATAGCCTCGAGAGATTTTAATTCACACAATTAGAATTCTTTAGCAATTTAAAATAAATTTAAATAAAAAAAAAAAAAATTAAATAAAAAGCGCAACTGGTACTGAAATATCTGCCAAAGAAAACTTTTACCTGCATTTAATTTGTATATTAAAAATTTAAATGAACTGATTATTATTTTGCGGAATAAAAAACATTTTTTTTTTATGTTTTAATACATACAGTCGCAGTTTATTATTCATATGTTTTTGTTGTTTTTTTTTTCAATTATTAAATATATTTATTATTGTTTAGTTATACATTAATAATTTTTTAAAGTATTGTAGTTTATTTTTTTTTCATTAATTTTGTTGTTGTTGTATTTATATTTAGGCTTACACAATAAGGTGGTTGCTTTTGTTTTAAATTTAATAAGAGCAGGTAAAAATACATAAATTTATTATAAATAGTTTATACTTTCATTCGAATTATTTATGTATTTTCTTCTTTTGTTTTAAACAAAACAATTGTTATAGAATACAAAACTTGAAAAACACAAACAACAAGTAGCCAACTTAAATATAGATTTGCAAGAGTAGTTAATAATAGTATTTTTTGTAGTTTGTTTAATTTTTATTATTTTTCTATTAGCAAATTAATTTTGAATTAATAACAATAGATTTTGATTTGATTCTTTTGTTGTTGTTAGGTATGTAAAATAATTTGATTATTTTTTTACATGTGTAAATGTCAAAAGTAAACGCGTTTGGTGTGAGAAATCAAAATACGTTTTATTTTTCTTTTCTTTTTTAACACTTTGGGACCTAATTTGGATGTGGTTGTGTTCAAGGCGGCGAATTCATACAAGGTGGAAGTGATCGCCCAACACATAGCATATTTAACCAGCTGGCAGCGCAAAACGGAGCTAATATTAAGGAGACATTTATAATTTTTTTTTTATGTGGAGTTTAACATTAATCATTTATTTTAAAACGAAATAAAATAATTGTTACTGTCAAAATCCATATAAAAAATTCAAACAACATTTTTTACATTTTTATAGTCCCTTACACTTCTATCCAAGGCGAATTCATACCAGGTGTGTGTAATAGGGCAATAACAACAACTTTGACATTAGATTAGCAGATATAAAACAATGTATTTTTGACAAGACATTAGCAAGAAAACGAGAGCAAAAAACAATCAGCTGGGCTATCGCCTCCACCCAGTATGAATTCGCCTTGCTTCCACCTTATTAAATGTGACGGCCCAGCTCATTACTTTTTGCTCTCATTTTTTGATAATGTCTTGTCAAAGTTGTTGTTTTGTTGTAATTGTTGTCATAGCGCTCTCACCTTTTGTCAATTCGTCTTGGTTGAGTTATTAGAAGAGAGTATGGATGAAAGGGTAAAAAATGCAAAGTTTATATTAAAGCAGAGTTACGAAAATTTATTTCTTTAGACTTAAGGCCGGGACACATAGAAACCGTCATACGCTATACGTCGCCCTATTTTTCAGCGCACAATAAATGTTGCATATTTAAAGCCTTTGGAATATGCAGCAGTGACATTATTGTACCTCCGAGAGGAATGTGTAAGTGATACGTAATTTAGTTGCAAGACATTTTGGCTGAACTAAACCGTTTGAACGTTTTTACATCGCCTCAATCAAATCGGGCATTTTATTTTTTATGATATAGATTTTTTCCATTTTTTCTAATGAGAAATCATAAGATCTTCTTTAGTAATTAGATGACAAATTGTTCTTTCAAATAAGATCAGGTGAATTTAATGTATTCCAACCAGCTCCTAATATTGTAAGACTTTTGCTTATGAAATGGATAATGGGTATTTTGAAATTATTAGTAAATTAGCATCGAGGTCAATTGTAAAGTACTCTAGTATTAACGTTTCGATTTGTCCTATATTTATTTCGAGCTGTTTACTTTTTTTTACTTAACGCCAAATTTTGGTACAATTGATGCCGATTTGGTACAATTTTATCATTGGGATGGTACAATTTAAAAATTGTCAGATCCGAACACAGGTGTATGCTAAAAAAACAAATAGTTACACTCATTTATGTGTGATCGTAGGCCGAGCATTTCTTGTTGTGAAAAAAAATATAAAATTTTAGTAATATCATTTAAAAAAACAAATTTTTGAAATTTCAACGCTCATAAATGAGCAATTCTGAACCCTGATTACAAAGTGAAAAATTATTGTCGTGCATCTAGATTACTAAATTAGGTAGCGTCTTAAATTTTGTACACTGAAAACAATGAAGCATAAGAAATATAAAACAAAATATTAATTATTATGGTTTGAGTGAGTGATAAACAAAAACATTGTTTGGTATAATGGGTTTATAATGATCTGAGGTCTCTTTTTTAATATTTCTTAAAATTGAGCAAATAATTTTTGTTAAGGATTGTTTATTAAATAACAACAAATAATTCTAAAATGTATTAAATATGTGTATAATAAGTGTGTGTATGTATGTGTAAAAGTTGAAAACATTTAAGGATTTTTTATATGAATGGCGTTTTATGACTCTGTATTACATAAGGCAAAAATTATAAAGATTTTGAAAATATATATTTTTTGAATTATTTTAAATACACAACGTTTAATGTACATATATGTATGTATATGTATATGTATGTTTAAGTTTTGAGTTGCTTATGGTGTGAAAAAGGTGGTTAATTATTTAATATGATTTGTGTGGTTTAGTTTTAATGTAATTGGACCAACATATTTATTATTATTATTTTTATAATTTATATAAATATATATAAATGAAGCCGTTTAAATGATTTGTTTTAGTTTTCGTTTATTATTTTTGGAGATTTTTTTTTATATAATTTTTTTAAATTTATTTTTGATTTATAAGCTGTAAATAGTTTTTTTTTGTATCGCAAGCAATATGTTTTTAAAGTTTGGTTGTCAACCAAAGAGTATTAATAAATATTTATGACAATAAAGTGATGTGTGGAATTTTATTTATATATATTATATATATTTATTTCAACCGAGATAGGAAGAATAGGAAGGTAGGAAGGTAGGAAGGATATTTATATAAGCGTATATAGGAAGGTTGTGGGGATTAAAATGGCGCTTTTGTGAGATATTAAAATGAATTACCTGATTATATCAACTTAGAAAATTTTTTCACAATATTGCAAAACTTAAAATTTTTATAATTCAACCCAAAAACCGTAATAAAAAAAACTTTTTGACCTTTTATCTATACATATAATAGAAATCGCATCACGTAAAAACTGCAGCTTGGATTTTAGCAAAATTTTGCGAGGAGGTAACTTAGTATCTTGACTCCAATTAATTATACTTTTTTTTCGCAAAAATATCTTATTTCCAAGAGAAAGTGGAGAAAAAGCAGTGAAAGTACGCCGATTTTTTTTACCGACTTAAAGGTACTGCATACTTTAAGGCATCTTTTATTTTTGAAAACGATATATTTTATTTTTATTCACAGTTGCGTAACAGATGGCGCTGTTTTAAAATAATGATAAAATATGAATTACTGCCAAATAGCCAATTGAATAAAATATGTATTTAATTTGTTTTTTTACTTTGTGGAATTACATAATTATTAAAATATTTTAAACACCTTTTACAGAGCTTTACAATATTTTTTTAGTATTTTATATAAATTTTAGAAATTTTAGAAATAAATCAAAATCGAGAACAAAATATTGTCAGGATGCACATAACGTGTATGGGCAGAGCTAGTTATAAATACGAAAAGAGCAGTCAAAACAATGAAAAGAAAAGTAGTTTTAGTGGATTGTAATAAACGCTGTATAAAGATTTTTCTAAAAAGGTGAAAATATAATCGAGGTTATACACGATATACGATATGTAAGTGATCACTATGTTTGTGAAGAAACCAATTTTTAGACAATATGGCGCCAACCATCCCAGTCCCTTAAACACCAAATTCAAGAGCTTTTATCGACCATTTTATAAGTAAAAGTAAATTTTAAATGAAATTAGATAACCCATTTAGAAACATTAGATGAGTATTAATTTTTTTTTTATAGTCGAACGAACACCCACTGTGCATTTTAAAGTGCCCTTAGAAACTTAAAATTTAAATTTGAAATCAAATTAAAAATTCTAAAAAATAATTACAAAAACTAAATTTTATTTTTAATGAAGTTATTTTACATTTATGTATATAAGTAAATATTTATCTTAATATATAAGTGAGTTTAGAACTTTTATGAGGAGTGTATATGAATAATAAGGATTTTCTTTTATTTGCTTACTTTTTTGTTAGCAATTCTAAAAGTGATAATAATATGTTTCATATATAAGAAGCTTTGCAATATGTATGTTAGTTAATTAGTTCTTTCAAAGATGTGTTTAAGAATATTATTATATACTCTCGATCAGAGTATTAAAGCCACTTATTTAAACATTTTTTGTCGATTGCTAAAATTTTACAATCATCGTTGGTGGTTTTTTATACCAAAAATGGAGATTAATAGAAAAATTAACGTTGTTTGGAGCGAATAAATTTTTGTACTTAGAAAAAGCACACAAAGTTTCCCATCACTAAAAAAAAACTTACAAATACCGTTGTTGAAATATACACTTATGGCACATTTATCAAATAGCCTCACTACGAAGGGAAAATATTAAAATTCCGATATCGATTTTTTCACGATTCCTATACTTCACCTATACTACATAAGGTAAAGTAAAAAGACAAAAAAAAGACTAACTATCAAAAAATTTTATAGAAAATTTTTTTGTAAAAATTTTATAGAAAATTTTTTTGTAAAAATTTTATAGAAAATTTTTTTGTAAAAATTTTATAGAAAATTTTTTTGTAAAAATTTTATAGAAAATTTTTTTGTAAAAATTTTATAGAAAATTTTTTTGTAAAAGTTTTATAGAAAATTTTTTTGTAAAAATTTTATAGAAATTTTTTTTGTAAAAATTTTATAGAAAATTTGTTTGTAAAAATTTTATAGAAAATTTTTTTGTAAAAAATTTCTATAAAATTTTCTAAAAAATTTTCTAAAATTTTTTTGTAAAAATTTTATATTTTTTTGTAAAAATTTTATAGAAAATGTTTTTGTAAAAATTTTATAGAAAAATTTTTTTGTAAAAATTTTATAGAAAATTTTTTTGTAAAAATTTTATAGAAAATTTTTTTGTAAAAATTTTATAGAAAATTTTTTTGTAAAAATTTTACAGAAATTTTTTTTGTAAAAATTTTACAAATTTTTTTTTTTTTAAATTTTACAGAAATTTTTTTTGTAAAAAATTTTAAAGAAATTATATGAATTTTATTTGAACTATTTTTGAATTAATAAATTAATTATTTAGGCTTAAGTTCTATTCTATTTCTTGAGATAAGTTTGTTTAAATAGAAAATTAATAACAATTGAAGCTACCGGGTATTTTGATACGAAGAGTAGTGATGACGGATGTAGCTGTCTAGAAAATGTATTCTGCTTTGCTGGTATCTAATTTTTCTTTATCTCTTTATAATTAAGAACTTAAGCCTAAATAATTAATTTATTAATTTTAAAGAAATGTTTTTTTTTAATTTTATAGATATGTTTTTTTGTAAAAATTTTATAGAAAATTTTTGGATAACTTTTTTTTAATATTTGTTTTAAAATATTTATTGTAAATTTTTTTTAAGTTTTTTTTTAAATTTTTTTAAATTTTTTTGTAATAATCTTTTAAATTTTTTTTTCTAAAAATTGTTTGGAAATAATTTTTTTCAATTTTATGGAAAATTTTTAAAAAAAATTTTATTAAGCTTTTTTTGTAAAAAATTTATTGAAACTATTTTGTAAAAATTTTATGGAAAATCTTTGTAAAAAATTTATTAAAAAAAGTTTTTACATATAAATGAATTTTCGAAATCGGTCTTAAGTTTTCTATATTCTCTCAAAGTTGAAAGAATAGTAATTACAAATGAGGTGATTAATTTTTAAAGAAATAATGAGAAAATTTTAATTGTAGACGCTAGCAGAATGGAATGCATTTTCTAGACAGCCACGGCCGTTATCAGCACTCCTTGCATCTGTCTACTTTGAGGAATACGAGAAAAACGGTATTCAATAATTCAGTGCAACACGGAAAAAAATAACCATATACGGACACCACTACGTGATAAAAGACCAAAAAAAAAAGACCCCTGTCTCCCAGTTTTGCCCAAAGGTTTTTTTTTATGGGCCCTCAAAGATGTGGGTCCTCGAAGTCATTTTTGCAAAAAAATGATCATTTACTCAAGCTCATATTTTGCAAACCGTTTTAAATTTTGATATACTCTCTGAGGCAAAGTTGTAGCTCTTGTCGTAAAGAACAAAAATTGTTAACATATAAAAAACAAAAAAACTTCATCTTCAAGGTCAAAATCGCAAAAAACTTAAAAAATTCATTTTTTTTTACCTTTTTTCCCCTGTTCAGGTCCATAGGTAGCAAACCGTTCAAAATTCAAGAAAACAATCAAGTACAAAAATGAACCTAAGATCTCAATAAACAACTTTCTAGAACATATGAACTTCCTAGGAATGATTCTTAACACCGTTTAGGTAGCGCTTATGTAGCCGCAAAAGTGCGATTTGCAAGTCCAGGGCCATCAACATTATAAACGGTGTTAAGAATCATTCCTAGGAAGTTCAAGTTCAAGTCAATTTTTTTTAAATTTTTTTAAAATTTGTTTTTTTATAACTTTTGGATAAAATTGTTTTAAAATTTTATGTAAAATTAATTTTTTTTTTAAATTTTTTAATTTATTTAATTATTTTTTAAATTTTTTTTTTGTAAAAACTAGGATCTTCCTGCAATCTTAATTGCGTTAGAATGTTCAGACAAAAGCAAAATGTATCTTTTGACTGCCCCTGGTTACCATTGGGCACTTTCTATAAAGGTCTTGAATACAAATTACCAACCTGAAAACAAAGAAAAAATTGCCCCTCGTTAATGGGTGATTTTTGTTTGTTTTTAGGTTTTGTTTCCCCGAGATCTATATGCACTCCATGCGATCTACAGTTCGTGGTCTAATATTTATTTAACAAAAAAAAGAGGATCGTTACAACCGAAATAGATAAAAATAAAGTTAAAAAAATATTATTAGGCGTGGTATTTTGGCCATAGCCTCGAATGGAAGGGTCTGATGTTGCGGAATTCCATATATTGAAATTTTCGAAACTATGCTTGGCAGATTGGTGGGCTTTCTGTATCTTTACTGGTGCCTCGGATAACTTGATTTCAACCCGAACAGAGACGGACATCGCTTAATCAACGTCTCTATGTATAAGTATCTAGAATATATATACTTAATGGGGTCAGAAATAAATATTGTACAAATTACACACCGAATGACAAACTTATTTATAACCTTTCCTTTCCTGTGGTGAAGGTTATAAAAATATGGCCTACGAAAAACAGAAATTTAAATGGTTCTAATCATCTAGATCGAGAGCGTAGTTATGTACGAGTATGTAGGTATTTTTCAGGAAGGATTTGAGTTTACTTTGTTTTCATATAAATTTTAAGATTTCTATAGAAAAAGGTACTGCTTTCAATAGTTTTCCTAAATACTTTTAATATGTAGTGAAAGAAAAAGCTTAAATATATAAATTTTTTCAACTGAAGTTTTAAAGAAAAATAAACGACTTGTTTTTTTTAATTATTCACTTGTTGTTGTGTATAAGCTTTGGTGTAGAGGAGCATAAATTATTATTGTTTGGTGATTGATTTGAGGACTGTAATTGGGTTTTAAAGTTTTGATTACATGAGTTTTTGGAAATTTATTGTACAATAATCTATGTAATAGGAATATATAAATAAATAAATACATGTAGATATTTGTTTAGTTATCGCTTTTTAATTTTAATTTAATTAGTATACAGCTGCATATGAATTCCTTTAAATTTATGCATATTAAGTTTAGTTTCATTAATTACATTTTTAAATGCATTTTTTGTTTGGGGCTGGGCATTACATATCTACTATTCACATTTCATTTATTTATATTGTTGTTATATATTTTAAGTTTCTTAAGCAATAGTTTTTAAATTTCTATAAATTTTATATAATTAACTATTTTATAATATGCCTGTTAATTGCTTATAGCTTAATATTTTTTTATTTTAACTTTGGTTTTTTGATACATATTTTTTTTTAAATTGCTGTAGAAGCAAATTAATATATAAATTTAAAAGAGAAATAAATAATAGGAATTTCTAGAAAAACACCTATAAAAAGTTTTTAGTTTGATAAATAATTTTACAAATTTATATAAAATATACTTTTGCGTTTGTTTGTAAGAAATTAAACTTAAAAGCTTTATTTTAAACTTTTATATTAAATAAAATTGTAAACCTTTACACAGACCCCGGCTTTTATTGACTTAATAATTCTGTCCTTATTTAATAAACATGTCAATATAAACTTCGAATTTTCGAACATAATTTAATCGAAATGTCAATAATGTGATCATTAAAAATTAATTCGCATTAATAAACTAACTTTGAACATTTCGAAATTAATTTCGAAATTATCTTCGAATTTTCGAACATAATTTAATCTAAAAATCAATAATCCACGTCTCAAAAAATTATTAAACCAACATTAAGCATTATGATATTAATGTCGAAATAAAGTTCGAATTTTCGAAAACAATTTAATTAAAAAATTTCACTTTTTGCAATAAATAAGACATTTTTAAAATTTTTATATTCCGCATAGATAAATCTATATTCATAAAAAAAAATTAAATGTCGTGCGCTGGTAACAGCGGCCAATTTGGTATTTTTTTTTTAATTGATCCAGAAAATAATCTAGCTCTTGTTTGTTTAAAGTCGGTTAAAAAAAGGATTTTAAAGTTTTTTTTTTTGTAATTTAATGTAAATAATTCAAATGTTTGAAATCATTATTTTATAAGAGACTGTTTACAAAATCCATATGTCAACCATACTTTTTCTAACATTAGCTGACCGGTTTTCGAATTTATATAAAATTAATTATTAAAGCTTAATTTAAATACACAATATTTAAATTTTTTTAAATTAAGGCTAAACTTTACATCAATTCTAAGCATAAGTTCGAAATAATTTTTCTTTTAAATACATAATTACACTTTTTTATCGGAATATTAAATATCCTTCAATTTAGAATTTCTATTCAAGAGATGACCTAGTACATACCTATTTTCTCTCTATTTTGACATCAATTTACAGCCAAATAAATGATGGCAAATACAAATCTGGCGTGATTATTGGGACACCCTTTATTTTTATTTTATTTCTCTCCTAGACATGTTGGTGGGTGATCCTAAAAGTATTTTTCGTGCTGATTCAAAATTTGGGTTCAGATTTTTTCAATCTATTTTTTAGTTTCCTCAGGACAAATGGATTAATTTCGGGTTCATGGGGGTTCAGCACATACATATATCTTAAATTAAATAAATTAAAAAATGGGCAATTTCTTAGGATTTTCTCTCATATTTGGCATATGGCAAGCCTCTTTTTACTGTCCAGAAGAACTCAGCTAACATGTTGCTGAGCTTTTCTTGGTACCTTTTTACTGTTCAATTCAATTGCTTTTGAACTTAAAATGTTCTTCAGAACTTCTGATGAAGAACATTGATGTTCGATCTTGATCTTTGCCTTACTGATTTTAGGAATTTTTTGTTTCACATAAGTAAAACCAGCATCATTTTTGTTCATGACTTACACAAAATTTTTTAAATGTTCTAATTTAATATTTAGGGGTTTCTAAAAAACATCTTTGGATCGACCAAAGGCTGAAAAAGGAATTGCATTGCAAAAGATAATGTTTGCTTTGTGGGTAAAAAATATGTAGTTTAAATTCGTTATGGTGAGATCGTGATCCTAAGATTTCATTTTGAAGTTTGGATAAATTTAAATAGTCTACTAGATCTTGAATCATAAAATGAGGTTCATTAGAGGGACCTGTCATATCGCTGAATCTATAAACAGCTATGAGCTATCCCCACTAGCATAGAAAGGCTATTCTGGGTGGAGCAATACCCCTCCAGACTAGCTATTACCACCCCAAGAAATTTAAAAAATTGTTTATACAGAGAAGATATTTACTCTTGTTGACTCTACCTGTAACTTGTGTCTTCTCTGTTTCGTCATGGAAGCAAATATTGGCGTAGAAAGGCCATTATGGGGACATGCTGTTGGCCTCATAGAAATTTGCCCTCACAGAAATTTAAAAAATAAATGTTTTTATTTTCAAAATATTATTCTCCCATAAAAATGGTTTTGCTAACCGCCCCCCTGGAAAACGTCTTCCTACGCCAATGGCTGTCCCAAAGAAACTAGACGTAATAGAACAAATCTAAGCACAGATTCGAAATCAACACGAAAAATACGTATTAAATCACTCAACAAGGTCTCTAGGACCTGACCAGGGAAAATTCAATTACATTTCCTTTACAATTAAAATTGCAAGTAATGTGTAATTGCATATTCTCAATTACACATCACAAGTAATTGTAATTTAAATCAGGGACTAATGTCTTGTAATTTATAATTGAAAGTTTTCAATTACACTTGTAAATGTATAACTGGCAATTTTCAATTATAAATTACAAGTAATTGTAATCGTAATTAGGCAATAATCATAACTTTCATTACATCAATTATCGTAATGGTATTTCATTACATGTAATTATAATTGATTTTTTATAACCTTCACCACAGGTGGAAAGGGTATATAAGTTTGTCATTCCACAATATTAATTTCCGACCATAAAATATAAAATATAAAATATATTTATTCTATAAAATATATTTATTCTGTACCTTATACATAGAAAAGTTGATTAAGCGATGTCCGTATACCTGTCTGCCCGCGTTCGGGTAGTATGTAATGTCATTTGCCAAGGCACCACACGAGATACAAATATAGTACAGCTACTATTTTTATGGAGTTTGTACAGGTCATACCGTTTGACATATCGAAATGAAATTTAGTATGTTCCTTTGGTATATGGACATAAAGAGCTGTATAGTTTTTGGGGATAATTGGGAAGGGGCAAAGGGTAGTTTACTTACACCCAACGTTCTACAGGTCATACCGTATGACATATCAAAATGAAATTCAGTATGTGCCTTTGGTTTACGGAGATGGAAAGCTGTATAAATTTTTGGCATAATCGGGAAGGGGCAAGGGGTAGTTTACTTAACACCCCAAACCGAAAATAATTAATTTTTCGATTCGAATATACTTTGAACTTTTATTCTTTATGTAATGTATCCATAAAAATATATGTATGTTTCCATTGGGTATGGTAAAATTGAGTGTAGGCCACTCCAGTTTTATTTTTTTATTTTTTTTTTTTTTTGGTTTTAATGATTCTCTTTTGATTTTTTTTTTTGTTATATAAATATTACACCGCGGCAGGCAGATCGCAAGGAGTACATACAGATTTTGTGTTTATTTTTAGGTAAGTTTTTTATGCTCTGTCTGACCATTCTAACCCAACATAGATTGCAGGAAGTTTTAATTTTTACATAAAATTGAAAAAAAAAAAATTTTTTTTTCAAAAAAAAAAAAATTCCAAAAAATATTTACAAAAAATTTTACAAAAATTTTCCAAAAAAGTTTTATAAAAAAAATTAAAAAAAAAATTATCAAAATTTCTTTTGCCTTTGTTGTTATATAAATATTAGACCGTGGCAGGTAGATCGCAAGGAGTGCTTACAGATCAATAACCCCTGGGAGGGCCGATTTTGTGTTTAATTTTAGGTAAGGTTTTCTGTTTTGTCTGACTATTCTAACGCAACATAAATTGGAGGAAGTACCTAATTTTTACAAAAAATTAAAAAAAAATATTTAAAAAAATTTTTCTAAACAATTTTTTGTAAATATTTGTTGGAAATTTTGTTTGAAAATTTTTTGTAAAAATTTTTTAAAAATTTTTTGTACATTTTCTTTGGATTTTTTTTAGTTTTTTATAGAAATTTTTTGTACATTTTTTTAAACATTTTTTTTTTAATTTTTTGTAAAAATTAGGAACTTCCTGCAATTTATGTTGCGTTAGAATAGTCAGACAAAACAGAAAACCTTACCTAAAACTAATTTTCTAAAAAAATTTTAAAAAATATTTACAAAAAAAATTTTTACAAAAAATGTTTAAACAAAATTTTCAAAATATATTTACAAAAAATTTTACAAAAACTTTTACAAAACATTTTACAAAAAATTTTCTAAAAAATTTTTAAAAAAAATTTTCAAAAAAGTTAAAAAAAAATTAAAAACAAAATTTTACAAAAAAAATTTTCAAAACAACATAAGAGGATAAAACAATATCTAGCATAACTATGGTGAGGGGTATAGAAAATTCGGTATGGACGAATGTAGCACACTCTTACTTGTTTTCAATTACATGTAATTAAACAAATCTCAATTACAATTACAAATTGTTGAATGTAATTGTAATTAAAAAATCCAATTACAATTACATATAATTGCCTAATTGCATGTGTAATTAATTACAAACTGTAATTGGCATTCCCCAACTTTGTCTAGGACATAGTATTTGTTAATCAGTGTAATTCGCATTCAATACTAACTAAAGGTAGTTTAATAAATTATTTCATTTTAATGGATTACGAAATTTAGTTTTTTAAGTTTCTATTTTATACAATTATTTTTATTTAATTATTTTTTTTTTTGTGGTTTAGGCTTTTTATAAATTCGTTTCAGTTCTTTGGGGCATTAAAGCAATTTTGGTTGTAGTTGTGGTTGTTGTTGTTATTGTGTGATTATTATTTGAAGAAGAATTATTGTTGGAAGTTATAGAAGAGACTTTTAAATCATTAAATTTTGTTCCCAATGGCGCCGTTGTAGTAGAGGAGGTGGCCTGATGTGTTAGGTTTGAGGGCTGTACTGTACTGCTATTGTATTGATTAATTGTAGTTCTTATACGTTCACCCTTTCCCGGTCCTATGCCAGCCGTAGATGATGTAAATAGCTTGATGTGTCTTATGGAGGATTGCCTATTTCCAGTGCTTCCTGTTGCTGCCGTGGTCGTAATGGAATTTAAATTTGTATTTTGACTTCTAGTGGTGCGCATACCCCATTCATTTTGTTTCAGCAGGAACTGTTTCACATTATATTCCATTTGGGCAATATCGACATTTTGTGTAGTTGTATGTAGTTCGGCTTTAATGGCTCTCGTTTTATCACTGTCATTGGGATAATATTTATAGTTTAGAATATCACATGTTGGCTGTTCGGGCATTATTTGGGAACACTGAGAGCTAGAGTCTTGAGCATCTTGGGTGGCAGTGGCGGTATAGGCTACTGGTAGGCCAGAACGTGAGGTACGCCTGTAATAGGTTTGAGACGCACTATGGATCTGTGCATTATCTGTTAGTTCTTTTGGTTGCCGTTTCGGTGAAGATGTATTGGAGCTGCTTGTTACTTGTAAAGGATTTTGTGGAAAATTTAAGGGACTTTGATTGTTTAAATCTGATTTGGGGGACAACGAATCTTCGGATGTCTTTATGGTTTCATCTTGGCTAGAATTGGTTACGGGCTGTAGTTGAGGTGTAGTCTTGTAGCCTGAGTCCATGGAAAGTTTTTCCACTGAAACGGAATCCAATTGGTCTAAGGTGGAAAATGAAGACTGATGATCGGTTCCAGATGAATCGCAGTGATTTATAGGATTTATAAGTTGTTGTTGTTGTTGTTGTTGTTGCTGCTGCTGTTCCATTTCCATCTGCTGTGTATTGTTTTGTACCCATTCGGCCACACGACTTAATTGTTGTCGCCTTAATATCACAGTCTCCTGAAAATCTATGTTTTCACTTATGGAACTTGATTGAGTGCCCGAAATTTTAGACGTGTTGTCGTAGTTAACATTAGTTGTTGTTGTTGTTTGTAAGCAGGGTTTAACTGCTTCAATTTTAATTTCTAATAAATTATCAGTCTTTTCATCACCACTTACTACAGTCGATTCCTTGTTTGGTTTTGGATCCTCTAAATCCTTGAGCGTTTCAGCTGCCGTTTCCTCTGGAATTGCATTATCGTTTATTGAGTTTAGCTCCTTAGGTGTCGGTTCTGTTTCTATGGCTTCCTTGGCGGTTTCTATGGCCGCATTGATTTCTATGGAAGTTTTAGATGTTATAATATCTTTGCCGTCATCTAGTTCTTCGTCTAGCAATCGTTCACGTCTCCGATAAATTACTGGCGTTGTGGCCTCGACTGACTCGATATTGTTAAGCAGTATATTGCTCTGTCCATTTTGTTGTATACGCATAGCGCATAGACGTGGTCCTCGGTATTTGGGATTTTCAGCCTGTAAGAACAAATTTTTTTTAATTAAAAATTCTGTAAAAAAAAATAAAAATTGTTTCGGACCCTATAAATCTTCTTCTTTTTCTTCTATATAATTAAAATCAAATGTCGTTCGTACGTTGCTAATCACTTAAGAACGGCTGAATCGATTTGGCCAATTTTTTTTTCAAATTTTCATTATAACCCAACTTAGGTTTTTATGGAAACAAAAATTGACCACGCCCACTTTTTAAGTAGCTAGAGAACCATAATAGGTAGATCTTTGAAATTGTTCACCAATAACTTCCTTATTAATAAAAATAGTGTAGCGAAACATAGGCTGGATTGGAATAGTGGGCGTGGTACATTCCATACAACGTAAACAATTATTGAAGTCTACCTGTAGATCTGCAAAAGGTAGAGTCTTTACACAAGTAACCTTCATACTAATGTGCCTAGTCTAACAATACATGGATTATGACGGTTGGGCGGTGGGCTTGGTACCTCCTATAAAAAGCGAAAAATTATTATTGTGAACCTAGAGAACAACAATATGTAGAGTCGTGAAAATTTACACAAGTAACCCTCATACTAATATGCATAATGCAGCAAAATACAGACTGGATTAGGATAGTGGAAGTGGTACCTCCCATACAAAGTAAAATATTATTATTGTGTTATTACGCATAGTCTAGCAAAAAACAGATTGGATGGGAACAGTGGGCTTTGTACCTTGCATATAAACAGTTTTGTCATGAGAATAGAGCTCGTTAGCGAGTTAAAAGTTAGACATACTCTTCCTCCAGGAATTTAGTGTATTTTTTGTGGGTGGGTATAACGAAGTGCACTGGAGGTAGCTAGTATATACTAGCTACCTCCAGTCTATAAAATAGTAACTTATTTCCTGTCCGTCTGTCTTTGTTGTTTTGTGTTCCCATTTGTGAGGAGGTACCTTGGTATCCTGATTCCAATATAGGATACTTTTTTTCCGCAGAAATATCTTATTTCCAAGTGAAAGTGGAGAAAATGCTGTGAGAGTACGCCGATTTTTTTTACAGATGTAAATGTACTGCATACTTTTAGGCATCTTTTATTTTTGAAAGCAGTATATTTTATGCAATGTTGCGCATCAGATGGCGCTGTTTTAAAATAATGAGTAAATAATGAGTAATTTCCTGTCTGTCTTTAATAGAACTTCACAGTAATTTTTAGAAGTTTATATAAATTTTAGAATTTTATCCAGGGGAAGGTACTGCAATATTTCAAGGAAATGGGTCTTACAATTTTGTGTGAATTACATTCTAAGATTATTGTAGGAATGAGAATAATTTTTAATTTTAATAGGAGCTGAGCATAAGCAGAAATTCTAAACAATGCACAGAATAGTGTGATTTAACTCTTTACACATCAACTCACCTTTATTGTTTTTATTAAATTTCTATTGAAATTCTCAAAAATTTTAGCTCCTTCACAGCTGCTCGTCTTACTCCATACACTATTGACACTGCCCGAAATTTGGGTCTTAATTAAACTATTTGTAGCATTGGGATCTAGAGCACTTGTAGTGCTGGCCGTTGGCGATTTTATGTGATCCCTTGCCACACTAAGTTCACAAGAACTTTCAGTTCTTAATTTAGTCTTGACTTTAAGTGACTCTCTCCTCTCCATTTCGCCGTTCAAAAGATTTGAATGGATTAAATTGGTGCCCAACAAAGGTTTCTCTTCATCGTCCATATCGTCATTGCCCATCAGGTCTTCATGGACAATCGGCTTTTTCGGATTTAATAACTTCGAACGTTCCTCTAACAATTCCAACGCTGTACCGCCGCCATCTATGAAACGTCTTTGATAACCATTCAACGTTTTCACATTATCTAGAATTGTATTATATGAAATTTTGCTAGCAGCGGATTGACCATTGATACCTTTAAGTAAAGATGTACGCTCGCACAAACGATGATGACCCAATATGGGATTGACCATTAAGTCGTCTTTTTTCGCAGGCGTAAATAATTTGTCCATATCGTTGAGATCCGAAACAGAACTCTTTGTTTCCGATATCACTGAATCACTGGATTTGAGTAGATTTTTGGTAAATGGACTGTTAGTGCGTGATGGCGAATTTAGATTGCTGTAACAGCGCAGGCATAATTGGGTCATTGAATCGTTAAGGTTGCCATTGCTGTTGTTTGAGTTAATGTTAAAGGGTGTTTGTGTTGCCACCGAATAGGAGCGTGACACATCAGCCAACACTGTCAGATCCTTAGAACATTGACAGGTGTCACAGTGTTTTATTTCACCAGCTTTTAATTCATCCTCTAGGAATTTAGCCATAACAACTGGTGAAATCATGTCGTTGCCATTTAGGGCACAACTTGTGGTGTTTAGAGATGTTAAAGAGTTGCGAATTGTGGTATTATGGTCTGAGTTGTTGTTGTTGTTGCTGTTATTGTTGCCGATGTTATTGTTGAGCGTATCACTAGTGCTGTTGTTATTGTTGTTATTATTTGAAAGATTTAACGTGGATTCGCAATTTTGTTTAGCATCTATAGTTGAAAAGTTTTTAAGAGATAAAAATATAATTAAAAAAAAGAAAAAAATTCTTTTAGGATAAAAACAGAAACACTTTTATTTGCTTTTTAATAAAATTCTATATTTCATTTTGTGCATATCCAAAGTGGCATCGAATTAGGAATGCAATTGCACTGGGATATTCACTTTCGAAAATGTTTATAGATGATTTTGATTACTGTTCTATATTTCAATATAGTCAGTCTCCTTTTTTCTCGATACACTTTATCCAGATATTTTCCAACTTTTTTATTTTCTAACATAAAACCTGTAGCAGGCATACACTTTAAATTTACAAACAGTACTTATAAACAAGAATACAAAATTAAACCTAAAAATTATAGGGTATTCCGACAGTGCGGTGATTTGCATTTATGACCTTTTTTTTAGTGTAATATGTAGACTCTTGAAATTTTTACAGTAGATGTGTAGCAATCGCCGCTATAACAATTAAAGGCCCCCCGGGGGTTCCAATTGTCACTGCAGTAATGGCAAATGCTTTGACGCGGTTCACTCGGGGAAAATAGGTTCACCAGACGCTAGGGTTCCTAGAGCCTAAATCTGGAAGAAAAGGTCTGTTGTTTTATAACACGGGTCCTCTTTGAGGCCCAACTAGTGCCCAAAGGACTGGTACCATGGGAATCGGTGGCCCCACAGAGAGCCTATCCTCTCTGTGACCGGTTATTGGTGAGGTCCCCTTCGGGGGTACACGTGGTGGTTGTGGTTTAAGATCGATTTATGTAGGTATGGTGCACGGTCGATCAAGTGTGCTGTTGCACTCTCAACAGACGGAGTTTGGATAGTCTCCAAACCCCTAAGCAAGAGGTTATAATGTGGATCTAGACTTGCCTTATTATATAAATTGCTACTCATTGTGACTGTATCACACAATGGGGGCGCTAGTCTACGCCTAAGTTTCACTCGGTGGTAAGACCACCGTGAGGTTAGGCCGAGTTGGCAGGTACTCACGTTAATCTTGTTCCACAATAACAATTAAAGGGTGTTCCGCAATAACATGTTTTTTACTTATATTGTTTTATTTTTTGAACCGCAATAGGTAGTCTCCTTATATTTTCATAGAAAGTACACTTAAAATTTACACATATTATATTTTACAATATCTACTGTAACAATATGTAACGAATATAAACTTATTAAAAATAAAACGGTGTTCCCTAGATGTTGCGAATTTGAGGAATTTGACGTTCTCTTCTAAACGTTATAGGCAGACACTTGATATTTACACGGGGTATTTAGTGCTATGCTCTAGTATAAAAATAATAATTAAAAATTAAAGGGTTCTCCATAAGACGTGAAAAAATTAACGACGTTTATTTGTAAAGTTGTACTAAACATAGTACGAAACTCGCACTTGACTGATTCATTTTAAATTTGATAACAGTCGCTTGGAACCGAAAATATATAAAAGGGTTTTGTTTACCATTGAATACGCACAAGTGTTGTACGAACGATAAACCAATTAAGTCCTACTTCAAGAAGCCTTGCTACGTTAATACCGGCCCTGCTCAGAGATATTGGGGGGTAAATCTTTTCTTCGTTGAAGAAGCCAATTCAATACACGGTTTAAAAAAAAAAATAATAAATAAAACAAAAAAACAAATGGAAAGGGATGCAAGTGTGTTTCTTTTTATTTGGAAAGAGATTTTAGATGGTATTTTAGCCTCTTTCCTTTCTCAACCCGCCCAAAGCCTATGTAATTCTGGTGTAATTTTAAGAACAACCCATGTAACTGACATTTGGTTGCCCACTAAATTTAATGTGGCAATTTCGAATTATATTCGAAATCTTATCGGTTAACAAATTGTCCCGTCAACCATTATTACTGCTTGACTGTGGAGAATGATTAGCGTGTTTGTTGGTATGTATGTATGTCAGGTACATTGTCGCTATAATGGGTACTCCTATTCATCATGTGAAACATGCTGCGAAACTCGTTGGAAATGATACTTTGCACCTCCAAACGAAAAGATTGCATGGAATCCGAAAAAATTTGATATAATCGAGTTTCCTCAGACAGGTAGCTTGAGAATTCTTAGGTTGTATGGTATTATTAGATCTGATATGTACAGCTCTCGGGGTGTCGTATAATCGGGTTCAAGGTTAACTGTAAAACTACCGTTTGAAGGTTGCTCTTTATTAGATAAATTTTCCTGGCTTCTAGTTATGAATACGCACAAGTGTGCACCCGAGTATTATTTGAGAGAAGATTACTTTTTTTTTGCTGAATATAGCATTTTTCACCTAATTTGTATACTTAATAGGCCCAATAGAAATGAATAATATTAACACATATATGAGAATTTGACTATAGTTTTGCATATTTGCGGCCATAATTCTCAGTCGTTCAATCTCATGAAAATGGCATATTTCCTCAAAAAGTACCATAGTGCGGATTAGAAGTGTGTAAAAGACTTTCTAACAAGACAGTACGATTTGATTTTTTTTTTTTTGTAAATTCATAAAATACAACGACATTTTGTAACGATTTTTCTTTCAGATTGCGATTGTGTCGTTCGATTGTTTAGGGTAGTAAATCCTGGTTTTTAATAGTACTCTTTAAAAAAGCATTTGAAATCTCAGAAACAATAATTTGTGGTGAGACAAAATTTATGACAACCAATAAAATTATTTTTACAATTTAAAATTATCTATGACTGAGAGACCTGTTTAACATAATATGGACTCCGTGAAAAATATTCAATTAATCGGTCAGTAAATTCTAGGCTGATTTTAAAGCTTTTGCAAACAGATATATTTTTTCCACTAGATTCTGGAAGTTGTCCACTTAATACCTAGATTTATTAAATAAAAAGGAACATCTACAACGCCATCTAGTAAAGTAAGAAATTATTAATTTGCTTGTTAGAGAAGGACGATCCATGAAAGATTAGTAAAAGCAGGGGAATTACTGCCTTTTTTGATTCAAATGATTGATTGATATTCAATAATTGATATTCAGTTCGTATCGAGATAAGCAGCAGGCCACAGGGTTGTTCAGCCTTCGATTAGAACACAAGCCTTTGATTAATTAATTGATCGATTGATAGAATTGAGTTAGCCAAAATCACCTTCACTGAAGGTCAATAATGGAAGAATGGCAGTGATATGATTAAATCATAATGTATAAACATATAGCCCTCTGCAGGCTACAGACTACAAGTTGTCAAAATTAAACGACTATTTAAAAGTCTCCATAGCTGCACGAGTACACCACCAACCTGTTGTGGCTGTATCCAACTTAAAACAATTTCTATTCTTGTTAGTGACAATAAGCCATGAGAGCTGCGAGCTGAGAGTTGAGAGAGAGAAAGAATGAGAGTTGTGTAGCCACTATCGGGTATGTGTTTAGAGTATAACAGACAACATTATATCAGCACTCCGAACGCAACATTGTCTAGATTCATTACTTTTTACCAAAAAAAGCCATTAATTTTTGTTTGCAGCCAACTTCACTATCTATATTAAAGAAATGAGCTTACATTTTTACGTCACTCTTAAAAACATTGTAAAATAAAAAGAATCAAAGAATCTTAACCAATAAAAATTTTTATATTTGTTTAATTTGGTTTGTGAACGAAATAGTTTGTCTCCTGTTAAACGCCTTTGCAGTTATTGTAAAAGTAAAATCTGCATTTGATGGCTATTTTAAAAAGCTTGAAGCCCTTCTGAATATTCAAAGGATATTGAAAATCGTTTAAAATGGTCTAGGAGATTTTCCTCAAATCATTTGTATTATATTTGCTGTGTCACAGTATTTAAGTAACATCCTTTAAAGCTTACAAACCAGTTAATTTAAAGAGCATAAAATTTGATCAGATCTTTAAAAGAAACATATTAATCAACACTGAAGATTTAAGAAACAACCAGAAGTGTGCAACTATATTGATACTTATATTACTACTTGTATAACTACTTATATTACTACTACTTATATTACTACTATTTGTATTACTACTACTTGTATTACTACTAGTATTTAATGTTCTTTATAATTACTAATGAGTAATAGGGTAGCGTGCAGAGCTTAATGGCAAAAAAGCTTAAAATTTGGGGTTTGTGCGTTCCTTTATACCCCGTAAACTTCTCTAGTAATTGAAGACTTTATAACCAAACAATAAACCCTTCGTGTACACTGCGACCTAGAAAAACTGTGTCAGATTTTTTAACGATGCATCATGCAAAATAATAATTAACCTCAAAATTTATTACAATAATAATGTTTCTGTTTTTAAATGTTATTTATTTTTAAATTAAATATTTTATTTATGTTTTATATAATTTTATATTAGTTTTTATGATCTGCAAAATAAATTGAAAAGAATAAATAAATATTAAAAAATTAAAACATAACCGTAAAAAATTAAACAAATGATATGTACTTACACTGTGCTACAAAATAAGAGAAAGCCTTTAATTAAATATTAAACATGGAGCGAAAATTATTTGTTGTAAATTAGAGGGTTAGCGGAAAGACGGTAATCCAATAATTTCGAGCTAATATTTCAAGTGCAACAATTTTAGAGCACATTCCATTGAAAAAAAATTTAATTGGATATGGGACGGCGTTCAGAACTTATTGTGAAACGATTTAAGAAAGAAGATGAATGCTTTAAACATATAGAAGATAGCGGCTATACAGCTATACAATTTTTGTAGCCGTTTGTTACAATCGTCGTCATAAGAGCCTGTCTACATTAGACATAAAATGATAAATATTAATACTAACATCATGTTAGTGTTAAGTGCAGACTGCCCACTTTAATGTTTTTCCCCATCTTAAGAGGCCGTCTTCACTAGCTTAAACATAAACATGACGCCGGCAGAGCAATGTCATTTTCTGTTTGAACATAATTTTCTGTTTGAACATAATTTTCTGTTTGAATATAATTTTCTGTTTGAGCACAATTTTCTCTTTTCCAACAATGATTTTTGAATACTTATTGCACATAGTATTAGTACGGTTGAACAATAGATGGCGCTGATTGAAAATATTACTGTCAAACTAAAATATAACAACAACATTGTCATGTTATAAAACAGCTTTTATAACAAATGTTTTAACAACTATGTTAAGACGTAGAAATAACTTTAACATGGGCAGTTTAAACTTAACACTAACATGATGTTAGTGGTAATGTTTATCATTCTATGTCTAATGTAGATGTGGGGTAACATGGTTGTTAAAACAATTGTTATAAAAGTTATTTTATTACTGACGCTATTTAATAAATGAAGTTGTTGTGTTATTTTATGTTGACAGTTTTATTTTCACAGCTCAACTGTGTGACTCAACCGCTTAATTACTATCTGATGTACTATAGCATTGATGGAAAACAAAAAATTATATTCAATTATGTTTAATCAGAAAATGTCATAGACAAGTATGCGCCACGTTAAGCAACGTAAAGAAATTAATACCTTTTCTCTGCCGGTGTTATGTTTATGTTTTATTTAAATCGATGGCTAGTGAAGACGGGGTGTAAAGTCTGCTATTTCGTAAGCAGCTGTTATTGTTGTAGACATTAAAATTTTCTCACTAGCAGTCGTTTTAAACAAGACAATAATTTAACGCCGGCGGATCAACGGCATTAACTTTTTCTTGTTGTTATAGGTGGCAAATACATGTTTATGTTTATGTTCTGATTGACCATAATGTTCTGGTTTGCATCAATTTTATTTGAATGCTTAAAGTAAAGCGGAGAGCATTAGTACGTTTGGGCAACAGATGGCGCTGTTTTAAAATAAAACTGTTAAACTAAAACATCATTGTAATGCTATAAAAGAGCTTTTGTAAGAAATGTTTTAACAATCATGTTAAGACGTAAAAAACAATAACATGGGCATTCTACACTTCTAACACGATGTTAGTGTTTATTATTTTATGTCTAATGTAGACGGGGAGTAACTAAATAGTGTCTAATATTTTCGTTCACTAACATCTACATGAGTCTACATGAATAAACTTACGAACACCTTAAGAGGAGATGTCACACTGCATCACCGAAACTCATTCAGATCATTTGCCTGAAGTGCTATTCCATACATAACATAACCCATATTCTAGGTACTAAACGCATAAATAAAAATTTAGTATTCATGTGTATTACCATTAGGAGTCAGCCAAAAATGAAAACAAAGGCTAGAAAATTTCTAGATTTTCAAGAAACAAGCTGAGGATAAACTTCGCCAGTGATTTTTTCTTTGTAGCACAGTGTTATTTGATACTTTTGGAAAACGAAATGTGCACACCAGGATTACAAAATAAAAGCAAAAAGTGTATATACAAACCCAATATAAACTTTAACAAATTGTTAACAGAAAAACATCTCCAAAGCAAAAAAGGTGTAACAAATACAAAAAGAAAACTAATAAATAAATAATTAATTAAAATAAAATAAAAAAACACAAAACCAAAAAGAGAAGAAAATTATAATAAAAAAGCTTGGTCTACTAACACTTACCAAGGCCCCGCATTGAATAAACCATTGCTGTGGGTGGAAAGGGGCAGGGTGCTGGTGGTGGTGAGTCTGTTGCTGGAAGCACTTTATAGGCAGCTGTTGTTGAAATACCAATTCCCGTAACACTACCCTCGGAATCGGAATGAGAGTTGGTATCCAAGCGCATATAAGAGGATACTTTCGATTGTATATCAATTGGAAGCTAAATAAATAAAAATGAATAGACATCCATATTAAAACAGGGACTTTTAATTCTTTCAAACACAACACAACACAACACTTACTGATGATATTTTTTGTGGCACAAATCCATCGGGTTTGCATTGCAACAATTGTATGGCCAAATTGATATCAGTTTTATAACGTTCCTGCAAATATACCAACAGAAGTAGTTTTCTATTTTAATTTTATTTTAAATTTAAAATCAATTTATTTCTTAGTAACGAATATATGTTTGTTGCATATGTTTATGTTTCGATGAAGTGCTAGTTGTAAAGGGTGTATTTAGCAGAGCATCCAAAACTAAATTCATTAAAAATCAACAACAAATACTAATCCGTTTTAATTATTATCGATTCGTTAAAAAATTGAACAACCAAATTATCGATTTTTCTACGCAGTAACACTTTTAAACGATAATCGTTGTTAAAATGACAATTATCGTTAAAAAAAATATAACTTTTTTCTGTTGTGCAATTTACTACTTTTACCGATTATCGAATAGTTAAAAAATCTTTAACCAATTTATAGATTTTTCTACGCAGTAACACTTTTAAATGATAGTCATTGTTGTTTAAATTCATCTTTTATTTATAAAATGACAATTATCGTTATATAAACGATAATTTTTTTTTATGTTGTTTACTTTATCGGCAAAGAGTCTTGTCGATGTAAACTCTACAATATTGCCTTGCCATATTATATACACAGATAATATATATGTATCCGTATGTGCAGGGTGGCGTAAATTTATTTATCCCATTTTGTTTTCGAATATCTTTTTTATTAAATAAAGAAATGATTTTTTTGACTCTTAAAATTTTATTCTTTTAAGTGGAAATATTATATCCCCCAAGTGATTGCTATCAGTGGGGCATAATCAAAATATTTTGGAAATATCTGAGCCATTTGAAAAGTGCCAGGCCGATTGACTAAAAAATTCCAATTTTGGGATTATTTGCATTTATTTCGGGAATTGTGCGAATTACTTTACCTTAATGTTGAAGATTTTTTAGCATTTAATTTTTGTTGAATAATTACTTTTTCACGGAAAATTTAATTTGAAGTGGTCATTTTATAGGTATTAACTAGACCTTTTAGAAATTCCAAGCTCTAAAAGAATTTGCAGGGATGAGGTACCCAATTTTGAGACCATATAGCACCAGCCCTGGCAAGCGGATGGTGCCCACCATCAAAACTTAAGCTAAGATGTTCCTCTGTTATGCTCATGTCAAATTTTGGGGCAATCAACTTAGCCCTTTACAAATGGCTGAGTTATTTCATAAAATATTTTGATTCTGCCCCTCTGTGCAGTGTTGATATATTTGTGTGCCTATTTTATCAGATTTTCCACAACTTTCCGGATGATTTTCTGGTGGTAACTGTTCTCCTTAAGGGTTGCGAATGTCTGGTGCTTAGTCGTGTACACCCGCGACTTCAAGTATCTCCATAGAAAGAAGTCTGTGGATGATTAAATCGTGCAAACTTGCTGGCCATGCCTAATGACAAAAATGGGAGATTATGCGACCAGGAAACACTTATTTCACAATATCCATTGTGGCTCCTGCTGTGGGTGCGTTTACAACGTATTATAACAACTACATGTTCATCAACCTCCTCTCATTAAATTCAGGCAGTAAGAAGTCGTGTTATTTGATTAATAACATGAGTAATGAGTTGACCTCCAAAGAATGGCATGACTTAATGTTTCTAAAATCGTACGATCTTGATGGCCAAGAAACAGATTAATTTCTTGAAATAACAATATCACCAAAATGAGGTTTTAATTATACGATGATTTCATGAGTTGCTTGAGTCATATCCCGATCCTGTTGAAGCCTGTTGAAACATCATTCACTATAATGGCACCTATAACTACTTCATATCGAAAGAAATATGGACCAATGATGCCGTTGGCTAACAATCCACACCGAACACTTAATTTTTCTATCAGCAAATATACGCTTGTATGGATGCAAAATTTTTCATGTGGTCAGAGGACAAAACCAAAGCCGCCGAGTACAGCTTCCTACTGATCAATCAGGATCATCGCCAACACTTCGACTTACATAACAAATGGTGTTCTGAAGAAAGATTATAACACGAGATCCATTTCGAGGTTCCCTACTTTTTTCAAGAAAAAAAAAAAAACACAGAAAATTCGAATTTAATGGAGAATATTTATTACCATTGAACATTCTTTGGCATTTATTTTTTAAAGATTATGTCTATCAAATGTTGGCCGTTGCTACATCGCAGATGGTCCATCCGTTGAGTCCAATTTTCGATGACTCGTTCGCGCATTTCAACTGGTAACCTGCGAATGACACGCGTAATGTTTTCCTCCAAGGCCTGAATCGCAGCGGGTTTGTCCGCATAAACTTTAGACTTTACATATCCCCACGGGAAAAAGTCTAACGGTGTGATATTACACGATCTTGGAGGCCAATCGACCGGCTCAAAACGTAAATTTATGTGCTCACCGAAATGTTCTCCCAATAAATCCATTGATTGTTGCGATGTGTGGGAAGTGGCGCCGCCGTCTTGCTGAAACCAAATGTCGCCCAGATCACGAGCTTCAATTTTAGGCATCAAATAGTCGGTTATCATGGCACGATAACGGTCGCCATAGACGGTTACGTTCGCACCGGCATCATCTTTAAAGAAATATGGACCGATCATTCCACCGACCCACAAACCACACCAAGCCGTTGTTTTTTCTGGATGAAGTGGCAGCTCTTGAATCTCTTCAGGTCGCTCTTCGTCCCAAATGCGGCAATTTTGTTTGTTTACAACCCATTGAGCCAGAAATGGGCCTCATCGCTAAACAAAATTTGCCTTGAAAACGTCGGATCTTCTTTTAAGTTTCCAAGAGCCCATAGAGCGAAGCGATTCAGGCGTAAGTCTTTCCATTATGAAATGCCAAACAATACTAAACAAAAAAACCATGAGAGCATGACACGACTCACACGTGATCTGTCAAAAAAAAAGGCTATTGAAAAAAGTACTTCGAAATGGCTCAACCTTTATTAACAGCTAAATTCACGAAGTATCCGAAATTTCAACAAACAGAGCACTGATTTAAAAAAATTTTCACAGTGTTGAAGAGTTGCTGGTTCGTGATATTATTCATGATAATTTAATTGATAACAAACGTAAAAATATTAATAGCTCATTTCTGTAACTAAAGTGAGAAACTTTTCACATGAAAATATGTATAATAGTCATCCCTTGTTTCCAGGTTATCCTATAGCTAATTGTAAATTTTGTAAAATAATGAAAAAGTTCGTTATTATCTCTAGCTCACCCTGTGTAAATCAAGATGACTGTATGACACCAAATAAGAAATTTGTCAGATTAGTTACATACAGAAATGAGACACAGATTACAGTTTGGCACATAGAAATATTCGACAAGCTAAAAAACACCCTTTAATTGTTATCAATTTAAGTTGCTTTTTTTCTTAAATTTAACACAGTTTTCACAGTAAAAGTTGAACTAAAAAATTTCTGTGCATTTTAACTTGGTTGTTTTTGAATTCAATCAATGTTAAATTAAATAAATTAAACCCGAGTTATTTCTCTATTTCATTTTGAAATATAACAATTGCTTGTTTGTGCTACATGTGGCACAATGTATTTGGGGGTTTCTTTTCCGCTTCCTTTCATAAGATATTTTTGCAATATTTATTTAGAATTGATTTTAAGTTCAACAATTGGTTATATGAACGAAGTAAGTTTTTCAATTTGTTTTAAACTTTATAAATATTTAAAATAATATAAAATAAATAAAAAACTATGACTTATAGTTTGTATTTTTTTCACTGATTTAATTGATTTAGACCCAATAATAGTGATATTTGTAATAGAGTTGTGTAGTTCATGAACGACCTATTTCAGTTGAACTAATCACTCAACTTATCTAAGTGAGCTGATCACCACACTTAGCTTATATCAGCTCACTATTTCAGTCAGCTGACTAGTTCATTCGGCTCAGTAGTTCAGTGAGCTCATCAGTTTAGTCAGCTTACTAGTTCAGTCAGCTCACTAGTTCAGTCAGCTCATCAGTTTAGTCAGCTTACTAGTTCATTTAGCTCACTAGTTCAGCTAGCTCACTAGTTCAGTCAATTCACTAGTTCAGTTAACTCACTATTATAGTCAGCTTACTAGTTTATTCAGTTCACTAGTTTAGTCAGCTCATGAACGACCTAGTTCAGTTAAAGTAATCACATAACTGACCTAAGTGAGCTGTTTACCAGACTGACCTTATATCAGCTCACTAGTTCAGTCAGCTCACTAGCTTAGTCGATTCACTAGTTCAGGTAACTCCAGACTGACCTTATATCAGCTCACTATTTCAGTCAGCTGACTAGTTCATTCGGCTCAGTAGTTCAGTGAGCTCATCAGTTTAGTCAGCTTACTAGTTCAGTCAGCTCACTAGTTCAGTCAGCTCATCAGTTTAGTCAGCTTACTAGTTCATTCAGTTCACTAGTTTAGTCAGCTCATGAACGACCTAGTTCAGTTGAACTAATCACACAACTGACCTAAGTGAGCTGATCACCACACTGAGCTTATATCAGCTCACTAGTTCAGTCAGCTCACTAGTTCATTCAGCTCCTTAGTTCATTACCTCATACGGCCTTTTTTTCGACTCTAAAAATTTTCACATAAGGAGTATTACTATGCCAACGATATCAATTACTAAAAATTAAAGGGTTTTCTCTAGAAGTCGCGATTTTAACGAATGTAACCTTAACATGTAAACATTAGAGGTAAACATTTAAAATTTAGACAGGGTATGTGGAACTAGACTGCCCAATATAAAAAAGCAAAAAATAATTGAAACCTAAAAGTCAGGACACGCTTTAAGTTGCAACCACTGAGCAAATGAACTAAAAGAACGGCCTAGTTCAGTAAAATAATATGAACTAAAACAAATCTCTCACCTATTATCTTTTCTTGTATAGCGGGTACCCGTTTCCCCCATCGTATACGACTAAGATTATGTTCTAAGAGCTACCCACATAAAATTGTGTGAGTCACACTATTGTAGTTGTGAAGATATTAATTAATCCGCGAAAAAAGGTCCTTTAACTCCTCTGTGAACATTTGGTATTACGAACCCTAAAAAACGACACTATTTGCATAGTTACATTTAGATATTATTGCAATACCGTCATTTGCCCTAAAAACCTTATTCCTGATTCGCTTAATTTTATGTTAAATAAATACGAATAGCAAACGCTGCTGCCATCTGTAAAAGAATAGACAGGATTTGCAGTTCGACACAAGGATAAATAGAAGATAATTTATCAATATTGGGGACGATATCTGCGGTGATAAATTTTCGTTATTTACACACGTGAAGTCTATACAGGTGAGTTCAAGTCAGAGATTATCATTTGGTGGAAGTCATCTTTATATCTCGTTTTCATCTGAGTATAACAATTTTAGAGTTAAATCATTATGGCATTATTGAAGATAAAATTATCTCCATAGAAAGAGCGATTATTAGGCAGAAATTTCACGGGTTATATATATTAAGGGCCGATGTTGAATTTAAACTACACCTAAAGGTCAAGTTTCTTTCTGCATTTAATTTGACATTTCTCAATTTCAGACTAACTCAATTTGAACACAATCGAGCAACGCGTCAAGAAATGGCAACAGTGGATGATAAATTTTCGAAGAAAATCATCTTCAGTGATGAGGCACATTTTCACCTCAGTGGATTCGTCAATAAGCAGAATTTTCGTATTTGGGCGAAAGATAATCCAAGAGTGATTGTCGAAAAACCAATGCACCCACAAAGAGTGACTGTTTGGTGCGGTTTATGGGCTGGCGGCTCCATCGTTCCGTATTTTTTGCAAAATGTGGCTGGTCGGAAAGTCACTGTGAATGGTGTTCGCTATCCAGATGATAACGAACTGTTTATGGCCCGAATTGAAAGATATGGATGTGGACGATATTTGGTTTCAACAGGACATTGCCACTTGTCACACAGCTAACGAAACAATGGCTGTTTTGCGCGACAAATTCAATGGCCGTGTTATCTCACGTGGTGGCGATGTCAATTGGCCGCCAAGATCATGTGATTTGACATCTTTGGACATCTTTCTTTGGGGTTATTTGAAAGAAAAGGTGTACGTCAAAAAGCGAAAAACAATTCAAGAGCTAAAGAATGAGATAATTCGGCACATAGAACCTCAATTATGCATCAGCGTCATCGAAAATTTGGTTCACGGGATTTAAGTGTGCGGCGGCCATTTGGACGATATTTTGTTCCATTCATAATTGAACCATACCAATATTATCAGAATAAAAAGAAATGACAATAGTTTCCTAAATAATTTGTGTTTTATTCAAAATCAATATCGGCCCTTAAAAATTTAACCTTTATTATACAAGTACGATTATTAAAGCATACGATAAATTCTCTATCAGATGTCTCCAAGACATTCCAGACGTGCTAAACATCTTTTATCTCTAAACCAAACGCAGAAATATTCCAGCCTGGAATTATTACGACAACCATGACACTCAGATGTAAAGTAAAAATAATTTGTGAGACTTTGGGAGGCAAATCAGTAAGTTTGTGTCCTCTTAAAGTAAAATATACTGACATACTGTATATGAAAAATCGCAGATCACATGGTCAAAAAAAAAGTGGCCTCTAAATTTAATTTATCACTCTTGTTTATGACATCTTCTGCTGAAGTTATCAGAAGTAAAAGCGTGAGAAAATGACAATTAAATACAACTTTTTTGGTGGGTTGAATCTTTTGCAGAGGTAGAAAACTCTCTACCTATCATCCACTTGCAGGTCACAAGAACAATCTCCTCTGTTCTGAAATTCTCAAGTAGCTCACTACTCCCGCTCTCATAGCAAAGGCACCTTAGTAATGTCGGTCAGATAGTCTTCTATCGCCAGCTAAAGTGAGAAGGCTTACAACTGAGAAAATTGAATGCCATTCTAACACCGATGGTGCGTTCGAGGGAAAAAATAATCACCACACAACCGGTCACTGAAGCTCAATTGTCTATCTTGCTGTTGTTATACTCTTCACCACAGGTGGAAAGTGTGTATATATAAATTTGTCATTCCTTGTATAATTTCTACAATATTCCTTTCCGATCCCATATAGTATATATATTCTGGATCCTTACAAATATAGAAGTAGCTTGAGTATATCCGTCTGTGTTCAAGTTGAAATCAACTTTGCCAAGGCATCAGAAGAGATACAGAAAATTTAAGCCCACCAATCTGCCATGCATAGTTTCGAAATCGCTAATGAAATTCAGTAACATCAGTCCATTCCATTCGAGAATGCGGGAAAAAAGCCATGCCCACCTATATTTTTTTACGTTTTTATTCTTTTTTTCGATTGTAATGATTCTATTTGTCTTTTTTTTTTGTGTAATAAATATTAGACCGCGGAATGAAGTGCATACTCGGGAGATCAATAACACCCCGTGAGGGCTGATGTTTGTTTGTTTTTCGGTCGGCAGGGTCTGCTTTAATTAGTATTAAAGGCCTTTATAGAAAATGCCCCTTAGTCTGACCATTCTAAAGCAGGAAGGTCCTAACTTTTATAAAAAATATATAAAAAGCTTTCGATATTTTCTATAAAATTTTAAGCAAAATTTTCGATATAACTTCTACCACAATTTCTGATGAAATTTTTACAAGGATTTTCGATAAAATTTTTACAAAGAATTTTTGATAAAATTTTTACAAAACATTTTTGGTAAAATATTTAATAAAATTTTCGATAAAACTTTTACAACAAATTTCCTATTAAACTTGTACAAACAATTTTTGATAGAATTTTTACAAAAATTTTCCGAAAGAATTTTTACAAAAATTTTCCGAAAGAATTTTTACAAAAAATTTTCGATTAAATTTTTACAAAAAATTTTCGATTGAATTTTTACAAAAAATTTTCTATAAAATTTTTACAAAAAATTTTCATAAAATTCTACAACAAAATTTCGAAAAAAATTTTATAATAAATTTTCGATAAAATTTTTACGATAAAATTTCAAAAAAGTTTTTATAAAAAATTTTCGATAAAATTTTCACAAAACATTTTTGATAGAACTAATAAAAAATATTCGATAAAATTTTTACAACAAATTTTCGAAAGAATTTTAACAATAAAATTGTTCGATAGTATTTTAACAATAAAATTTTTTACAAAAAATTTTCGATAAAACTTTTCCAAAAAAATTAGGTACAATTTTTACAAAAAATTTTCGTTAAAATTTTTTCAACAAATTTTCGATAAAATTTCTACAACAAATTTTCGATAAAATTTTTACAATAAATTTTCGATAAAATTTTTGCAATAAATTTTCGATAAAATTTTTACAATAAATTTTCCAAAAAATTTTTACAAAAAACTTTCGATAAAATGTTCACAAAAAATTTTTCGATAAAACTTTTGCAAAAAAATTTAGATATAATTTTTACAAAAAATTTTCGATAAAATTTTTACAACAAATTTTCAATAAAATTTCTACAAAAAATTTTCGATAAAATTTTTACAATAAATTTTTGATAAAATTTTTACAATAAATTTGCAAAAAAAATTTTTACAAAAAATTTTCGATAAAATTTTCACAATAAATTTTCGATAAAACTTTTACGAAAAATTTTCAATAAAATTTTTACAACAAATTTTCGATAGAATTTCAACAATAAAATTGTTCGATAGAATTTTAACAATAACATTTTTCGATAAATTTTTTTACAAAAAAATTTTCGATAAAATTTTTACAATAAATTTTCGATAAAATTTTTGCAATAAATTTTCGATAAAATTTTTATAATAAATTTTTAAAAAAATTTTTACAAAAAACTTTCGATAAAATGTTCACAAAAAAATTTTCGATAAAACTTTTACAAAAAAATTTAGATATAATTTTTACAAAAAATTTTTGATAAAATTTTTACAACAAATTTTCGATAAAATTTCTACAACAAATTTTCGATAAAAATTTTTACAATAAATTTTCGATAAAATTTTTACAATAAATTTGCAAAAAATTTTTACAATAAATTTGCAAAAAATTTTTACAAAAAATTTTCGATAAAATTTTCACAAAAAATTTTCGATAAAACTTTTACGAAAAATTTTTAATAAAATTTTTACAACAAATTTTCGATAGAATATTAACAATAAAATTGTTCGATAGAATTTTAACAATAACGTTTTTCGATATAATTTTTTACAAAAAATTTTCGATAAAACTTTTACAAAAAAATTTAGATATCATTTTTCCAAAAAAAAAATTTAAATAAAATTTTTACCAAAAATTTTGGAATAAATTTTTACAACAAATTTTCGATATTTGCTATAATGAAGTTAAAAATCATAAAAGGAAAAATCGAACAAACGATAACAACAGAGTAAGGGAATATTTAACATTACTATGGTGAAGGGTATATAAGATTCGGCATAGCCGAATATAGAACTCTTACTTGTTCAATTTCAGTTTGTTTGGCAGTGGATTTATAGATAAAAAAGATCCTCAGGATCTTCTATAGTTCGTCTCTTAAAAGTTTTCCTTTTTATAGAACCCCTTTGAGCAGCATTTGATTAAACTGCCAGCCTATGCAAATTAAACTTAATATACTTTTGCTTGTTAGTTTAAAATGTCATCATGCGATCATACGTTTTACAATCATTCAAACTGAAATTCTCACAACAGAGCTATTTAACAAATTTTTCATACTCATTACACTTTAAAGCATTTGAAAGTAGCATTTACATTAATTCTAACTAAATCCCTATTAAAAATGTACCAACACATTTTATTTTTATTTTTTTTTTTTGTATTTTTCAATTTATCATTTGGCATAGATGGTATTGACCCAAATGTTGTTGATTTAATGTGTTTATTTGTATTGAAGTGCATTTTAGCTTGTTCTTTTTAATTTTTTTTTCTTTTATTATTTTGTTCTTTCTTGTGTGAACTCGTATCTACCAGTTTTTATTACATTTCTTTGTGTTTGTTTACGTAAAATAGTTTTTATGTTTTAGCACAAAAAGTTACATTCACATTCATGCACATTGGGTTGAAATAAATGGAATTTTTGTTGTGAAACAAGTGAGTTGTATTAATTTATTTAGTTTGTGCTGTATGAATGATTTATTATTTTCGTTTTCTATTTTAAAGTTCGGGTTAGATACAGTTGTAGAAATTTCTGTGGATTATTTTATAAATTTTATGCTCATTTTCACATTTAAAAACTAAGTTGAGTTAAATCTGTGTGAAAATAAAAAGTGGATAAGAAGAAGAAATAATACATGAAATAGCAAAATAATTGAGTTTTTTTTTCAACAAGTTTTTAATTTTTTCTTTCTTTCAAGATTAAATGAACATGAAAAATGTGTGAAAAATTATTTTGAGAAAAGTTTTACTAAGAAATGTTTTTAACCGAACTCACACAAAGGAGTTTAACAATTCGTAAGTTTTTTATGTTTGTTTCTTTAGAATTTCTTCAGTTCTGAACCGATTTTGAAATTTTTTTCACTCATTTCTCTTATCTAGAGCAAAAATTTTACAAAGTTTGGTTTAGTTTAGCTCCCAATATCAGAAAGTAATAAAGGCTACACTCAAACACTGAACGGTGCCCCCTGTAATTTGACTTATATGACCATATTATTTTGTAAGGGTATAACGAAGCAGACTACTAACTTCATGGGTCGAATATTTACTTTCATTGAGTCTCACTAGCCGTTTACTCTCGACTGTAGTGATTTCAGACTGACGACGGATACATGTCGACATTCTTCCTTATGGTAATTGCTAACATTTCTTTAAGGCTAAGGCCTCCTAAGCATCTCCTTTTAATATGTGTCTGCCCGTGGTCCAAAACCATTTTCGTTAGCCTTTTCCCGGCCGCAGTCGGCAAGTATCGTTTTACCTCGATTTTTAACTTGACCAGATAATACGTGACCTGTAACTAGCGCAGTTAACCATTTTGGGGCACCTACTAGCCCACCATATATATAATATTATTATTTCATACAATGAAATTTATAGTCAAGCTTAAGTTCGTTTTTATTCTCTCTAAGAAAGAATTAATTAAATTACAAATTAGGTTCATAATATTAAAGAAAAATTGGGAAAATTAAATTTTTAGACACCAGCAGGAGCGGAATCAGGCTTGGGTGTAATTAATTACATCCTCAATTACACATTACATGTAATTGTATTTAAAAATTTTGAATTACAATTACATGTAATGCACAATTCAGTATTTTTGAATTACAATTACTTGTAATTAATTACTTGTAATTTGTAATTGAAAAATTTTAATTCAAGTAATTGTAATTGTAATTAGGCAGTAATCATTACTTCCAATTAAAGGAAATTCAATTATATTCCTAAAAATTTCAAGCTTATCTTGCATTGCATGATCAACAGTATTATTCAAACGAGCAATACGAAAACTGCATCCATGTTCAATTACGGTGAACACCTTCATGAAGGTAATTATCGCTTACAAAATTTTGAAAACTTTGCGGTCAAATATACATTTTTTCATTTAATATTCCGTAGACATAGACATTGTGAAAAAGAAAATAGTTTGAAATTTGCACTTGAGATTTACTTGCGTGGTCTAAATTCGTTTCTAAATTACCTCAAAAACTATCCTGCAATACTAAAGGCTTTTTTACGGTCTAATACTCCCTTAACAATTCAGCACCAGTTGAAAGGTTATATTTGTTCGCTAGTATTATTTTAACACTAAGGGGCCCAATTTATTTATTAAAATAGGATTGTTATTATTTTTTATAATTTTTATGTAATTGAACATTTTTGTAATTAAATATTTTTTCACAATAATTACAAAAAAAAGTATTTTCAATTACATGTAATTTGTAATTGAAAAATTTCAATTACAATTAATTTAATTTTCCAATTCCTAATTACATTACACACCCTATTTCAATTACAATTACTTGTAATTGGTAATAGAACATTTTCAATTACAATTACATGTAATTAGTAATTGCATGTGTAATTAATTACAAAATGTAATTGATATCCCCCAGTTCGACTAATAATAATTACGAATTTTCAAAATTATTATTTCATACTTACTGAGGTGTAACGCAAATAGTATAAAAAGTAAAGTTCAAAATTAAAGGGTGTCCCATAAGAGGCGAGTTTTTGTATATGACTTTATCATTAGAACAATAATAGGCAGACCCTTAAATTTACTCAGAGTGTGTACATGACTGTTACCAGAAAAATAGTAAACATATGTTATTAAAATTTAAAGGGTGCTCTATATAAAAAATGTATATCGGCTTGTCTCTTGAACCGTAAATGGCAGAACAAAAATGTACAAAGACTGTGTGTGTCCGCAGTAATAACGAGAACTAAAAATTTAATAGTCTTATCTTTTGAATCGACACAGACACTGACACTTAAATTTACCCATAAGTGTTAGCCACAACAATAATTGTAAGAAAAAAAATGTTATAAAAAATTAAATTAACATCCTTAACATGTTTTATCTGTATATATTTAAACTTTAATAAGCAAACTCTTTAAATTTACACAGACTAGGATTATAGTTTTTTTTAACCAATTTTTGAGCAAGTGCCATTATGGTTTCTACTGAAATCTATAAAATTTTTCGTTAAATCTTATCAGCATATTAATTCCATATTTTGTTCATTATTATATAATTTTAATCTAATTATTTTCCAACTATCATTAGTAAATAGTAAACGTGAGCATAAAACGTCTCTACATAATGTTCAATAATGAATTGGTCACTTTTTTCTTGCACTTGATTTCATGTGTTCACAAATATTGCTGTGCTCTTAAATAAAACAACATACAATAGCATTTGCTCTTCTTCCAACCAATGCAATATTTGTTGTTGTTTGAAATAAAATTTTAGTAGTGAATATTTTGTTTCAATAGTGTCTCTTGATATGAAATACTGTTGTAGCAGACGACATGTATGTAAATGTATGATGTTAAAAGCAAGGGTTTGTACTTTGTATTTTAGTTATTTTATATTAATTCGCGCGTTGAGTGGTTGAAAGTAGAAAAAATTAATTTAGTATCTAGAAAGTACATGCATATGTTCATTTCATTATGGATATAGATGTAAGTATTAATTATTATAATAAATGTATATGTGCATTAAAATATGTTTCTACATTCAAATATTGATGAAAAATGTATTAATCACGTTTTAGAAAAAGAACTGTAATTTCAAATCATTATTTTTATTATTATTTGTAATAAACTCAAACAGCACTAGTAAGTTTATTCAAAATATGTTTTATTTATTAATTACTAAAAAACGTATATCTTATTTGCTAGTTGGTTGAAGAGTAAAATCATAATGTTCATCAATAATTAATGTAGATGAACATTACAAGATCATTACAAAACCAGTATTATTTATAACTGTTAATATACTCTCATTATAATCTTAATGTATTGTTAAATGCATGTAATAAGTAATTATCATAAATGGATTAAATTTAAGAAAAGCAAGCAATAAGAAGAATACAAAAATCTGTAACAACTTACTTTAAAAGAATGTAAGCTTATGATGGTTACAAACACTACATTATTAATATGTTTAGTTTTAATCAATAGGTTTGTTCTAGTGCAAAACTAGTAAAAACAGAGAAATTTAAAAAATATTCTCAAAATAAAAACTTTCATGAAAAATTCACAAAAAATGGAAAATAGTAAAAATCAACGTCCTTTCATACAATTCAAAAAATTACATTTGAAAAAAATTTAATTACAAAAACAAAAATTAAAAACACAAACAATTTTTTATTTTACTATTTTTGCTCGAAGAAATTTTAAAAGCAAAAACTAGCAAAAGAGAAAAATTTTTTCAAATAAATTCTCTTGAATTTCTTAGTAAGAAATTTTGAATTTTTTTTGAATATTCGAACGACTTTCAATTAAAAAAATTATAAAAATTTCAAAAATAGTAAAAATATCAGGCATTCGAACAAACCTAATGCTTTTTTTTATTATTCATAAGTTTTTGTTTCATTTGTTCTCTTCTTTATTGTTCTTTATTGATGAATAAAAAAATCTAATTTAATTTTTTCTCTCAAAAATCAGAGATTTTACTCTCAAGAAAATTTAAGTAAAATGAACTAGTGAACAATATGAAATGCTCAGCATATTTATTGCACCCTTGATAAAACTGTCCGCTCAAATGAGGTGCACTGATTTTTGAACTGTTTGCTCACTTGTTCTCTGTATTTACTGTTTAGTAATATTCCACTACTCATACAATCAAAATTTGCGCTTCAAAAACATGCAATACTGTACACTTTTTAACATCTTGCGCTCACGTTTAGTAAATAGAGACATTTTGGTACATAAATGTTTAAATTCAAATTTAAAATGAGTTATTGTACTTTTCGGATTAAGATTTTATAAATATTACCAACCCTGTAGTGAATTTTTAGCAGATAAAATCTTTAGTTTGCAAAGTTGTTGAAAACGTATACGTTTTATTTCAAGTTCATATTACTCATACGCCACATACATTTCGGTTTTGTTTTATCAACGTTAGAAGTTCATACTTCAGAAATACGTATTCTTCAAATGAGCTTTTCAAGAATTTTATAAATAAAAAAATTATGCAGAATTGCTATTTAATTTTAATTTTCCCTTATGCAAAATAAATAAAGTCTACTTGAAGTGTACTTTAAGACAAAATTTTCATTTAAGTAGACTTGAAGTAAACTTTATTTATTTTGCATTTTTAACCGACTTCAAAAAAAGAAGGAGGTTATCAATTCGTCTGAATGTTGCTTTTTTTATGGTTGTGCCCGCATAACTCAGTCATATCTGAACCGATTTTAAGACCGATTTATTAGAAAGGAAATGCTTACAGATTGGTCCCATTTTAAAAGAAGTTCATAATTTTGAAAATTAAAGGGTGTCCCCATACAACATACGTGTTTTTTACGTGTATTATGAACCGTAAAGGGCACTCTTTTAAAATTTTAAAAAACTGCATATCACTATAGCTGCCAAAACAGAAATTAATAAAAAAAATAAACTTAAAAATTAAAGGGTGGTCCCATATGTGACGTCAATTTAAATATATGAACCATTAGAACCACTGTAGACAATCTCTTAAAAATTGAACAGTATGTCCAATATTTATAATCGGAAATTAAATATTTATAATTAGAAGTTAAAGGGTGTCCTAATAGTTGATGTAATTTGATGTATATTGCAAAACTTTTGAACCGTAACAGAGAGACGGTTAAAATTTACAAAGAACCTATAATTCTAAGTCCGTTATAACATTAAGTATATAATTAAAATTTGGAAACTAAAGGGTGTCCCCATAATTTATGTAATTTTACCTATCTAGCCCTATCTTTTGAACCGTTACAGACAAACACTTGGAAATTAGACAGAATCTCCACTACTATGTCCCGTATAATAACTTTTATAAATATTTAAAATTATAAAGGGTGTCTCAATAGTTGATGTAAATTGATACATACGGCCAAAGTTTTTAACGGTTTTAGATAGACATTTGAAAGTTACAAATAATCTGTCCTTTAAAATAAGTGTTTAATTTAAAATTATACATTAAAGGGTATCCCCTAGGTAATATTGTTTAACCTATATGGCCATATCTTTGGGTGTCCTCATATCTGATGTAATTTGTCGGATATGGCTTTATCTGCTGAACCGTTATGGATAAACATTTGAATGTACAGAACGTATAAAACTATGTCCGTTAGAGCAACAAGTATAAAAGTATTTGATTTGGGTATTAGTTTTTACAGATAACTTCCTTTTAAATTTTTAGTTGAGAATTGATGCACATATATTTGTTTTGTAGTCGGTTTTTTTTTGCAAGAATTTTTCAAATATATTCAATTACAGTGGACCCTCGGTTTACGAACTTAATTCGTTCCAGCACCTCGTTCGTTATGCAAAAAGTTCGTTAAGTAAAACGACTATTTCCATATAAATAAATTAATAAAATAAATAAATCCGTTCCAGATCGAAAAAAACTACCCACTAATGTGTTTCAATTTGAACTTTTATTCAAAAGAATGTTACAAAAAATACTTCAAAACTTTTAAAACGGAAAAAATAAACCAATACATATATGTACATATCTTAAAGATAAAGGAAAATAGCAAATAATTTTTTTTATAATGGGTACATGCATACCTAATTTTCTTTTAACAAAAAACTGTCTAGTGTCGTTTGTTTCTGACGTCACTTCAAAATTAGTTGAAAATGAGATACAGCATTATCGTTAAATAATTCTGTTGCACGTATAGCCACTGTCTGATTGGGGTGATGCTTTTTAATGTATGATGCCACAGACTCCCATGAATTCAGCATTGCTCTGATTGCACTAGACGATTCTTCTGCTTTACCGATAAACTTCTTGTTCTGAAGCACATTGCGATTTCACAAGGTCTTCAGTAGTCAGATCTTCATTGTGCTCTGCCACAAGCTCTTCAATATCATTGCTATCCACCTCTAGCCCAATGTGTTCTCCTAAAGATATTATTTCATTGGTTATTGGATCAGTGGATACTGCGTCGATTTCTTCAAATGTGCTTTCGGCAAAGTGTTCGGGCCAAAGTTTTTTCCAGGAAGAAACAAGTGTTCCCTCAGTAACACCATTCCATGCTGTTTCAATAATTTTGAGACAGTCAACAATATGAAAGTGATTTTTCCAAAACTCCTTTAAAATGAGATTAGTTTTTTCAGTCACTTCAAAGCAATGCTGGAAAAGTTCTTTAGTGTAGAGCTTCTTAAAGTTTGAAATAACTTACTGGTCCATGGGCTGAAGCAATGGTGTTGTGTTAGGGGGCAAAAAGTGGATTTTTATAAATTTCAGCTCTTCAATAAGATCATCTTGCAAACTTGGTGGATGTGAAGGAGCATTAATCATAATAAGCAAGGCACGAAGAGGCAAAACCTTCTTAATCAAATATTTCTGCACGGAGGGCCCAAAAACGTTATTGATCCAGTCAGTAAAAAGATCACGTGTCACCCAAGCTTTACTAATGGACTTCCACATAACATTTAGGTTGCTCTTGTCGACATTATGCTTTTTGAAGGCACGTGGATTCTCTGAATGATAAACAAGAAGGGGTTTTATTTTCAAGTCGCCGCTTGCATTGGAACACAAAAGTAGAGTAAGGCGGTCTTTCATTGGCTTGTGTCCGTTGGGGCATCTTTTTCCAAAAAAGACCCGTTTCATCGCAATTAAAAATCTGCTGGGGTAAGAAACCAACAGTATCCACAAGCTTATTGAGTTCGCCGATAAAACTTTCCGCTGCTTAAGCTTCTGAGCTTGATGCTTCACCATGTCTCTTAACATTATGAATACCAGTACGTTTTTTAAAATTATCGAACCACCCCTTCCTTACTTGTTTTGAACTCATTTTCACTTACTGTTGATGTTCCTGGTAACTTTTCAATAAGATTGGCGAAAATAATTTTAGCCTTCTCACAAATTATATTCTGCGAAATTGAGTCACCTTGCATTTGCTTTTCGTTAATCCATATCAGAAGCAATCTTTCAACATCATCCATAATTTGTGGTCGTTGCGAAGAAATTCTTGATACTCCTTTTGCAGCATTCACCAGCCCAAGTTTGTCATTATTCTTGAGGATTGTAGAAATCGTCGATTTCGATAAGTTGTACTTACGTCCTAAACCAGAGTTTCGTCTCAATAGTTATTTTAGCTCTTTTATTTTTCAAAACAAAATTAAAAATAGAGCACTTACATACATATATGTTTTAACACATCTTTTAAATTATACGAACACAACTGATGTAATTATGCACTTGAAACAAATGATGAAAACAGACAAAACAATAATGTATATTCGGGACTTCCCCTGTTTCGTTGCTATAAACTGAAAGAAATTTTACATGCAATTAAGGTTTTACCCTTTTTTTTTGGTCGTTATGCGAAACTTCGTTCATTAAATGAAACTTTTTTTTTGATAAAAAAGTGTTCGTTATACGAAATGTTCGTTATGCGGGGCTTTCGTTAACTGAGGGTCCACTGTAATAAAATCTCTATTTTTTTCACTCTGTTATCACTTGAATGGTAATTAGGTTGAGTTTAATTTAAAAATACTTTAAAATTGTATAAACAATTTGTGTAAATAAATCTCAAAAAAACAATATAATTCATAATTTGTTATTGTAATACATTTAAATAAATAGTGTGCGAATATTTAATTAAACAAAATGAATAAATAGAAAAATATATAATTTGTAATAATTAAAAACACCTACTGAACTGTATAATTGAATGTATTTTCTTGTCATGTGAATTCAAAAATAAAAATAGATCGATAGACATATGTATTTAGGATATTCACAGTTTATTCGCTAAAATTTACATAGAGACCAGGTTTATTTTACTGATGGTTCCAAATAGGAAATGGTGATTCGAAAGCCGATATTTTTACCCCAAACGTTCAATGGGCGATTTCCATGGTTAAATACATAACGATCTTTGAGGCGATATTTGGTCGTCTTTTCTATGTAGTATTTGAGGAGGAAATATTTATGTGATCTCCTAAAAAAAGCTGCGCAAAAGGCTTTAACCTCAAAGGGAGTAGTCGTAGACTGTTTGACATCTGCAAATGAAAGATTATCGTGAGTACCTGCCTAGTTGGCCTAATCACACGGTGGTCTTACCACCGAGTGAAACTTAAGTGTAGACTAGCGCCCCCATTTACGATTGCCACCAATCGCAATTTGTGTGTTATACAGTCACAATGAGTAGCAGTTTGTATAATATGGCAAGCCTTATCCAAGGCAAGCCTAGATCCATAATATAGCCTCTTGCTTAGGGGTTTGGAGACTATCCAAACTCCGTCTGTTGAGAGTGCAACAGTACACTTGATCGACCGTGCATCATACCTACATAAATCAATCTTAAACCACAACCACCGCGTGTATCCCCGAAGGGGACCTCAACAACAACCGGTCACAGAGAGGATAGGCTCTCTGTGGGGCTACCGATACCCGTGGTACCAGTCCTCTGGGCACTGGTCGGGCCTCAAAGAGAACCCGTATGTTTTAACACACACAGACCTTTTCTTCGAGATTTAGGTTCTAGGAACCCTAGCGTCTGGTGCCCCTATTTTCCCCGAGTGAACCGCATCAAAGTATTTGCCATTCCTGCAGTGACAGTTGGAACCTCCGGGGGTATGTTGGGGTGTATTCCGAAGAGTGTATTCTGTCAGTGACTTCAACTGAACGTGATAATTTACAAGACATTGTGGTTTTTGATACCATTAGTAATGCCCGGAGGGTCGTCAGCATCCTAAAAATATTTTGTTAGATTACCCTTTGAAACTAATCAACACCAAATTTTAAGACTCTTAGTTTTATAATGTTTCAGGTATGGCTTATATATTTACTTTATATAGAGGTACCCAACCCTAGGTAACCATTTAAAACTTTACATAGCTAAAATAGACAATGATAATTTATTATTGGCTGTGGCTGCGGTTGAGCTAAGCGGCAGATCATCACAACTAATAACGATGAGGCTTTTGGTTCGGTTCGAAACACAGCAGTGGCAAAATTCATTTTTTATGAACATTGTAGAATTCACAAACAGAATGATAACCATATGTGATGAAACGTATGAAAGTGACTCAATAGACGATTTTGTTAATGACTTTTTGGCCAAACTTGGATCTTGAACTTTTAAATTATTGATAGATTTTAGTTTTTCTTTGTAAATTATCGGTTTTTAATAAAATTTTAATTTTAGATCAAAATAAAAATTTTGGGTAAAATTTTAATTTATTGGTTGAAAATATTATTTTTTATGGCGAAATTTGGATCTGCAAGCGATCTTTTGAATTATAAGTATTTTTCAGTTTTTTTTTTGTTTTGTGTGTGAATATTTGGTTTTTAATCAAATTTAAATTTTTAGTCGGTATAAAATTTCTATTTTTTTTTAGTAATTTTGGGGGGAATTGTGATTTTTTGGTGAAACTTGGAACTCTAAGGTAACTTTTTATATATTGAGTTTTTGTAAAAATTAAGTATTGATAGGAATAAAAATTTTTGAGAAAAATTTGAACTTTTAGGAGAAATTTTGATGAAAATGTGATACCTTAGTGAAATTACTATTTTTTGGTGAAATTCTCATTTTATGGTAATTTAGCGTTTTTTTTCTGAATTTTCTGTTTTCAAAAAACTATAGTAAAACTAAAACAAAACTATAACATTTATGAACCATTGGGGCTGAATTGCAACTGCAGAATTTTCGAAACTATACCTGACAGATTGGTGTGCTTGAATTTTGTGTACCTTTTCTGGTGCCTTGGTGAAATCCATTTCAACCCGATTTTTACTTTCTAAAACATTCTTAACGAATAAACCTGATGTTTAAAATAAAAAAAAAAATGCCTTTAAAGGGGATTATTAATGTAGGGGGAATAACGAAGCAGACCACTTCTAAATGGGTCCCTTTTCGACCCTTTAAAGAGGAAATATCAGATGTAAAAAATATGTTTTGACTTACACAGTGCAACACGGAAAAAAATAACCTTATACGGACACCACAACGTGATAAAAGACCAAAAAAAAGACCCCTGCCTTCCAGTTTTGCCCAAAGTCCTCCAGGTTTTTTTATGGGCCTTCAAAGATGTGGGGCCTCGATGTCATTTTTGCAAAAAAATGATCATTTCCTCAAGCTCATATTTTGCAAACCGTTTGAATTTTTGATATACTCTCTGAGGCAAAGTTGTAGCTCTTGTCATAAAGAACAAAAATTGTTAACATATAAAATCAAAAAAAACTTCATCTTCAAGGTCAAAATCGCAAAAAAATTAAAAAAAAATTCAATTTTTTTACCTAGCGCTACCTAAACGGTGTTAAGAATCATTCCTAGGAAGTTCATATGTTCTAGAAAGTTGTTTATTGAGATCTTAGGTTCATTTTTGTAGTTAATTGTTTCCTTGAATTTTGAACGGTTTGCTACCTATGGACCTGAACAGGGGAAAAAAGGTAAAAAAATTTTTTTTAAGTTTTTTGCGATTTTTACCTTGAAGATGAAGTTTTTTTTACTTTATATGTTAACAATTTTTGTTCTTTATAACAAGAGCTACAACTTTGCCTCAGAGAGTATATCAAAATTTCAAACGGTTTGCAAAATATGAGCTTGAGGAAATTATCATTTTTTTGCAAAAATGACATCGAGGCCCCACATCTTTGAGGGCCCATAAAAAAAACCTGGAGGACTTTGGGCAAAACTGGGGGACAGGGGTCTTTTTTTTTTTGGTCTTTTATCACGTAGTGGTGTCCGTATATGGTTATTTTGCCATGACTTAAAAAATTACACAGTGTGTTATATAACGATTAGCAGATTAATATAGTTTTTATTTATGAATTTTGCAATTTTGTCATGAAAATAATGTTCACCGCAACGATACCTAATAATTATTCTCAAATCAAATCAAAATAAATTTTAGTATAAATATTTAAACACCTTTGTTTCACAATTACGCTTAATATCGAAAACGAAAAAATCTTCAAATGTTTGATTTGTGTTTCCTGGGACACATAATAAAATAGTGACAATTATAAATTAATCGTGAAAAATAGAAAACACAAGTATACACTTCACAATTAATATTTTAAAATGAATTGAAGTTCAATTAGCAAAATAATTGAAATTTATTATAAATTAACGTGTGCAAAGGGTGTTTTTTATGAAGTTTCCATTTTGCTATTATCAAGCCGTTTGGCTTCAACATTCAATTTAACTGGAATGGAACTCCGTTTTTAACAAATGCCAACAAAATTGTCCCACATCCGTAAAATGTCTGACAGAAATGTCTACAAAAAAATCAGAATCGTATATGAATTCTGTCAGAATTCTGACCGACCAAAAAATATATGAAGAAGACACGAAGTCTGATAAATGTCGAGGGAAATTTTTTTTTTCATCGTTATTTCTGACAAAAATCTAACAGATATCTAAAGAAAAAAACGGGGAAATTCTGTTGTTGTTTATTAACCGACATTCTATTGTTTTCTGAAAGATTTCTCAAAGAATTTCGGATAGGTTTCTACTCAACTAATCGTATAGAAATCTTATCGAATGTCCAATGAAATTCAGTATTAGTTATTTTTTATTTTATTTAACAACATGGTGCAACATTGGAAAAAATACACGAACTTGAAGGTATAGGTTCGATTATACTACCAAAAGTGTAGTAAAATCCTATAAATGGGCCTCGAAAGATTCTGAAAATCAGTGGGCGCTTCAACAAAGATGTCATCAGTTTTTGTGTAATAACTCATTCATACTAGTTGATACAGCTTAACTATGTTTGGCAATGATGTAGCTGAGAATTCGTTAAATAAATACTTTTGATATTTTATGTAAAAAAATTATTCCTGGATTTTTCTTTTACTTTTTTCAGCATAACTTACACAGGAAGTCCTAAATTTTTACCAACAATATATGTGAAAATTGTAGCCAAAGTAAAACTGAACAACTTTGGTGAACATACCAATACAATCTGAACGTGTCAAGGCACCTTAAATAGAAGACATGTCTGACTCCTGTACTAAAAGCAGCAGTTTTTGGGTCGCAAAAAAAATCTCCTTGCAGTATTTCGAACATTTGCTTTTCTTTTTCCTTGCTTTGGCTGATTGACAAGAGCTCCCACGCATACCCCTAAGGGTCTGTGAGCACATACACAATCTCAACCAGAATCTCACAAAGAGAACAAAACATGTAAAAATTTTAAATCAGTAGCATACAAGCTTTCAACAAGTTAGGTTTTTTGTCACTTTGCTAAATATTTAGCAAACTAATGCATTTTCATTTTAATCACTTTTTTTTGGTTGGGGGCCTTTGCTGATTAATCATTAGGTCTTTTTTTTGTATATTGAAGAAATCGTGTTCTTTCCTTTAGTAAGGGATAGCAGGACATAAGACATATGTACTGCTACAGTACAGTACAGTACTCTGCTCCATTTAATCCTATACGGTAATACCGGCGTAAGAGGGCGGTGAACTATGCTTCGAAACATGGACAAAAATAGTTGTCTCAAATTGTGATTAAATACAGATTTTTTGAAAGATAATAAGGTATTTTAAATAAATGTAAGCAAAAATATTTTTCTGATTGCTTTTGTCGCCACCAGAGGGCGCTAAGCTCAGAGAATTTTATGAAAAATGATTTAAGTGAAAAATGGGGTTTAGTTGTTTCACGAAAATAATTCTCAAAAAACCATTTTTTAACAATTAGTTCGAAATTTAGCTTTCAAGTACTTTAATATATTTGTAGTTAAATTAAAATATATAAATTTTGTATCTACTTAAAAAATAATTATTTTATATTTCTCTGAAAATTTTTTTTTTTAAATCCAAAAATTATGGAGTATAATAAGTTATGGAATATAATAATTAATGATATTAAATATTTTTCCCCTTTTTTTGTTAGTTTATACTCTTATCTAACAGAGTATGTATTCAAAAATTCGTGACCATTTTTTTACCAACAATTTAAAAATTTTTTTGAAATATCTATATATATGAACCAAAAATAGAACCAAAGATTATAAAGATTTTCGAAAGCTCAACACAAAAAGAAAATAAGAAAAATATCAAGCTGTAGCACCAACGAAGACCTCTTCACTATTTTAATATCTAACCGGCAAACAAAATAATCTGCCATTGTCTGAATCAAACAGCTTTTGCAAATTTCTGACTTTATTTTCGGATAATTTGTATTAATTTCTGTCAGACATATCTGCTATTTAAGGTGCATTGACACGTTCAAATTGTATTGGTATGTTCACAAATATAATTTTCACATATATTGTTGGTAAAATTTAATTTAAGACTTCCTGCAAGTTATGCTGAAAATAGTAAACAAAATTCAGGAATAATTTTTTTTACATAAAATGTCAAAAGTATTTATTTAATGAATCCTCAGCTATGTCATTGCCAAACAAAGTTAAGTAGTAACAACTAGTATGAATGAGATATTAGACAAAAACTGATGACACCTTCTTCGAAGGGCCCACTGATTTTCAGAATCTTTCGTGGCTCATAAATAAAATTTGATCACCGAGTATAGGATTTTACTACCCTTTTGGTAGTATAATCGAACCCATACTCTCAAGTCTGTGTATTTTTTCCAATGTTGCACCGTGTTATTAAATAAAATAAAAAAGAACTAATACTGAGTTTTATTGGATATTCGGTAAGATTTCTGTTAGAAATCTATACGATTAGTCGATCAGAAACTTATCCAAACTGCTCTCAGAAATCTATCAGAAAACAATACGAATGTCGGTTAATACAACTGAATTTCCCCTGCTTTTCCTTTAGATATCTGTTAGTTTTTTTTACCAGAAATAACGACAAAGAAATAAAAATTTACCACGACTAGTCTGTCAGACTTCGTTTCAACCACTTCGGTTCAGAACTCTGACAAAATTCGTGTGTGATTCTGACTTTAAAAATGGAGTTCCATCACAATTGAATTGGATGACGAACACAATGGCTTGATAATAGCAAAAAGCAACCTTTAAAAATGCATATATATCTATATATATATCCAACAATTTTTGTATGTAATATAGCATTTTTAAGAAAAATGATATATGGCAGGACCTTAAATCCTTTCGATTTAAATAAAATTTTACACACTCGTTGCATTGCGTTGTATGTGTATCAGCATGACCACTTTTTGTAATTTTGCTGGTATTATTAAAGCTAACCTTAATTTTTTTTTAGTTTCAGGACGCCTGAGAGGTAGGCGTGTCCTTCTAGCGATTTTTTTTTTAAATTCATATTTTTCTTAACTAAGCTATTTTATACTAGTGTACTAAATTACAAAAATATTTGACATTTCCTGCTTTTTTTTATCCCTTCGTTATATGGGAATGAAGCACTGTGGGCCGTGGTATGTAATATAGTGAATAGAAGTAATACATACTAGAAAAATCTCCTTCCCTTCAGAATTGAAAACTTTAAAATGTTGAATTTAAAATAATAGCAATTTAAACAAAAAATCGGGTATTCAAATCTATCAGTCCGGGGTTGTGAGTTCGATTCCCACCAAAGACTCTTGTAATTTTCACTATGAGTTGGCAGGTTGACCAGGAAGGAGCTAGGATATAATCTGCATGCCGACAATTGGTTAACTGGTTACGGACTGTCAAGTATCATCTGGCCAAATTAAAAATCTAGGTAAGCCGATATTTGCAGATTGCGCCTGGAAATAGGCTAATATAAAAAGGCTTTGAACCATTCACGGGCAGACACATATGAAATGGAGGTGCTGTGGATGCATTAGACTTAAGCAAATGTTAGCAATTACCATAGACTCTGGGATGAGGAAGTATGTCGACATGTCTCAGTCGCCAGTCTGAAATATCTACAGTCGAGAGTAAAATGCTAGTGATAGCACAAGACTCAATGAAAATACTAGAAATCATTATGCAACGAAGAAGGTCGAAAAGGGGTATCTGCTTCGGTATACACCTACAAAAAAAATGAAATGGTTCAAATTACATTCCAATTTTTATTTTGAAATTATCTCGATATGTTATTTCGGTTTAAAGCTTTTCAAAAAAAAACACCCTTTAGTGTTTAAATAATTCGTTTATTGAAATGTTTATTTCTCTTACTTGAGGGAATTAAAAAAGGCTCTCAAGCACGTTTTAAAGTCTGTGTCTGTATGAGTGCATTGCACAAAAAGGAAAAGGAGAGCAAGATTGTGGAAAAGAGGATAGAGACAGAGGGTAAAAAGAAAAAAAATAATCGTATTTATAAAATAAAATTCTTCAATGCAAGCGAATGTCTTTCAATGGCAGTTTACTTTAATAAACCGTCACAATAACATGACAACATATTTTGTTTTCCGCAAGGATTTTAATTTTGCAACAAAATTATTTTATGCAATAATCGTTGCCATTTGTTATATCAGCCGTTTTCTTGGCATCGCTTGCTGCTCCTTCGACTTCAAGCGACAGCGTGTTCATAAATCCTGGCAGACGTTTTTATACAGTTGCTGCTTGCTCGTCATCATTGTGACATGTATGCCATTTGCCGTATACATCCTGTATATGGAAATGACATTTTTACGAAAAAATCAACTGCTTACTTATGTGGGCTACTTACGCTATGGCATGTTGATGCTGTGTGCCATGGCCACACTCTATATGCAGATGTATTATCGCCAGGACATTATGGTTTGTGTTAATAAGATGCTGAAAGCGAGACACATTTTGCAAGGGAATATTAATAGCAGAGATCGCCCTCATAAGCACATCATCTGGATTATTATGGCCAAATGTTTAACAATAATTTTACAATTTATTTGGATTACATTCTTAATCATTAAGGACGAGGCAGGCAAGAATGTTGGTTTTTTGTTTGCCCTGTTGTACGCTCAATTTTGCCTAATGGTTTTGGTTTTCACCTTAAATTTACTGTTCTATGGCAGCTGGATAATTTCCCTAATAACTCAGCAATTAAATTACAATTTGCTTGATGTTTTAAAACAATTGAAATTGTTAACGTATCATCGCATGGGCCATCACAAATATCGTTGCCAATATTTGCACCAGCAGCTAGAACAAGTCATGCGATATCATTGGCAGATCTACAAATTGAGTTGCAGTTTTATGCAACTCTACAGCTGGCAACTAATGTGTTTCTTGGCATTTGCCATTATCGAGTGTGTAACACAAATATTTGTTATGTATTTTGTGGTCAGAGATATTCTGTTGGGCCATCATAATTTATGTCATGAAACATCGAATGGAAATTGTGATCAAGAAAAAAAATTAAAAATCGCCATTGTTATTAATCCGTATACTCTTCTGTATGTATGTGGCATTATGGGGGATATGTTTTTAATACTACTGATGATTCATCAAATGCGCTGTAACTTCTCGAAGACTCGTTTTATCTTTTCTGATATTGTGTGGCTGAGATCGCTGCTTTCGGCGGCCAACCAAAAGCTGGATAAATGCGTGAGTTTGATTAATAGATTTACCTTTTTAGGTTATATGAGCCCTTGACTTTGAAAGTGGTATAAGTCAAAAATTTTAAAACTGTAGTTTATCGGATATTTCATATCAAATCCTAATAAAATAACACAATCTAAAGTAATTAGCCGTATGCCATAAAAATTAAGTTGATAAGTTGAGTTTATGGATGGTATATTTTATAGTGGTATAAGTCAGTCTTTTTTCGAAGTTTGGCAAAATAATTATTTGTAATTTTGTCATGTCTTCAGATAGCGGTTCAGGTATGATCAGGTAATCCTATTAATGTAAAAATTTATAGGTAATTTGTAGACATTATATGGCGAAAAAGTATTTTCAATAGCCTTTTTTTGACAGATCACGTGTGAGTCGTTTCATGCTGTCATGTTATTTTTGTTTAGTATTGTTTGGCATTTCATAATGAAAAGACTTACGCCTGAATCACTTCGCTCTATGGGCTCTTGAAAAGTGCCAAGAAGATTCGACGTTTTCGAGGCAAATTTTGTTTAGCGATGAGGCCCATTTCTGGCTCAATGGGTATGTAAACAAACAAAATTGCCGCATTTGGGACGAAGAGCAACCTGAAGAGATTCAAGAGCTGCCACTTCATCCAGAAGAAAGAACGGGTTGGTGTGGTTTGGGGTCCGGTGGAATCATCGGTCCATATTTCTTTAAAAATATGCCGGTGAGAACGTAACCGTCAATGGCGACCGTTATTTGATGCCTAAAATTGAAGCTCGTAACCTCGGCGACATTTGGTTTCAGCAAGACGCGCCGTCACTTCCCACACATCGCATCAATCAATGGATTTATTGAGAGAACATTTCCGTGAGCAAATAATTTCGATTGACCACCAAGATCGTTTGATATCACACCGTTAGACTTTTTCCTGTGGGGATATGTAAAGTCTAAAGTTTATGCGGACAAACCCGCTTCAATTCAGCCCTTGGAGGAAAACATCACGCGTGTCATTCGCCAGTTACCAGCCAAAATGTTCGAACGAGTCATCTGCGACGTAGCAACGGCCAACATTTGATAGACAGATTTCTTCAAAAAATAAATTCTGAAGAATATTCCTTCATATCATAATAAAAAACATTCTCTAATAAATTTGTATTATCTGTGTTTTTTTCTTTAAAAAATGGTTCACCCCTTATAAGCTATGCTCCCAAGAAATGGAAACGAATAAGACTAATATCGTCTTCCCATGAATCAGTTCATACTTTAAAAGAGAAATCGAAACCCTTACAACTGGAAAAATCGACGACTAATAGAAAGAGAAACCCCAATGGAGAAGCTGTGTCTGGGCTAAAAATCAGATTTCTAAAAAATGCTCCATATAGGATGTTTTAGAAAACTTCTTTGGATGACAATTCTAAATTTAACGTTTTAAACCTTTCACCTAAGAGAGCAAGGCCATGAATATACGAAAATATTATTTTGCTTCCATTACACACAACCATTAGACCAATAATAGAAGAAAAACGTAAAGATATAATAGATGTACCACCCTATATCCCATCAATTCTTCACAAACACTTTATTTCCCTTAATACTAAAAAAAATAAATTACTTAGTTACAGGGTAATTCAATGTCAAATCAACCAAAAAAAATTGTTTTCAATTTTACCACTTCCGATTTTATTGAAGCTTTTGTTGTTTATATTCTTTGACATTCTGATTTTTAAAATTTACATATGTTTTTAAATTTGGCATGGTGAGTACACCATAAAAATTTCAGAGTGGGACTGGTGAGATCAGAAGTTAATAATTAAAAAAATTAGATTTTGACTCATTACAAACTGAAAAAATATAAATTTTGTAATAAACTGTGTAATAAAGGTAAGAAATATTCCTTAAAACTGAGATCTATGTAGTTTTTTAACATAACTTCTGATCCCACCATGGTCCCACTCTATAATTTTTATGGTGTACTCACCATGCCACATTTAAAAACATATGTAAATTTTAACATAATCAAAACACTATCTCAAAGATTTTTATAAAACTTTTTTTCATGATTGATATCAAATTAAAGCTTATGAAATCCCCTTTACAATGAGCTATTATTCAACTTCCTAAGGCTTATAGAACTGGAATTAGAATATATTTAATCCTGGAGCGTATATGCAAAAACTATAACTATAACTAACGAGTGATTTTTTAAGAGCTTGAGAACTTTTTTTTTAAAAAAAACGCATAAAATTTGCAAAATCTCATCGGTTCTTTATTTGAAACGTTAGATTGGTCCATGACATTTACTTTTTGAAGATAATTTCATTTAAATGTTGACCGCGGCTGCGTCTTAGGTGGTCCATTCGGAAAGTCCAATTTTGGGCAACTTTTTCGAGCATTTCGGCCGGAATAGCCAGAATTTCTTCGGAAATGTTGTCTTCCAAAGCTGGAATAGTTGCTGGCTTATTTCTGTAGACTTTAGACTTGACGTAGCCCCACAAAAAATAGTCTAAAGGCGTCAAATCGCATGATCTTGGTGGCCAACTTACCGGTCCATTTCTTGAGATGAATTGTTCTCCGAAGTTTTCCCTCAAAATGGCCATAGAATCGCGAGCTGTGTGGCATGTAGCGCCATCTTGTTGAAACCACATGTCAACCAAGTTCAGTTGTTCCATTTTTGGCAACAAAAGGTTTGTTAGCATCGAACGATAGCGATCGCCATTCACCGTAACGTTGCGTCCAACAGCATCTTTGAAAAAATACGGTCCAATGATTCCACTAGCGTACAAACCACACCAAACAGTGCATTTTTCGGGATGCATGGGCAGTTCTTGAACGGCTTCTGGTTGCTCTTCACTCCAAATGCGGCAATTTTGCTTATTTACGTAGCCATTCAACAAGAAATGAGCCTCATCGCTGAACAAAATTTGTCGATAAAAAAGCGGATTTTCTGCCAACTTTCCTAGGGCCCATTCACTGAAAATTCGACGTTGTGGCAGATCGTTCGGCTTCAGTTCTTGCACGAGCTGTATTTTATACGGTTTTACACCAAGATCTTTGCGTAAAACCTTCCATGTGGTCGAATAACACAAACCCAATTACTGCGAACGGCGACGAATCGACATTTCACGGTCTTCAGCAACACTCTCAGAAACAGACGCAATATTCTCTTCTGTACGCACTGTACGCATTCGTGTGGTTGGTTTAATGTCCAATAAAGTAAACTGAGTGCGAAACTTGGTCACAATCGCATTAATTGTTTGCTCACTTGGTCGATTATGTAGACCATAAATCGGACGTAAAGCGCGAAACACATTTCGAACCGAACACTGATTTTGGTAATAAAATTCAATGATTTGCAAGCGTTGCTCGTTAGTAAGTCTATTCATGATGAAATGTCAAAGCATACTGAGCATCTTTCTCTTTGGCACCATGTCTGAAATCTCACGTGATTTGTCAAATACTAATGCATGAAAATCCTAACCTCAAAAAAATCACCCATTATAAGAGATTAAAATTTTTTAAAATTATATTTGGATTCAGAGAGTCAAGGAATATAAATAACAAAAGTTTCAATAAAATCTGAAGTAGTCATTTTGAGTGCCTTGTTGATTTGACGTGGAATTACCCTACAATGTAATGAGTTTAAATAAAATGTTAATTTCTAATAACTATTTTTCCTTAATGGTTTAAGTCTTTTATAAAGTCATGCAGTTAATTTTGAAAATGGTATAAGTCATTTCAACCTTTCAAAAGCATATTTCCTTTTAAAAATGGTTATAAATTTCACAATCATAATAAATACTTATTTGTTGGCGCTATTTAATTTTCAAAATATTTTATTCCACAATATAAAAATATTTTTTAATCCTTTAAAATGCAAAACTCCAAACAAAAAATATATGACTTATAACACTTTCATAATCAAGGGCTCATATATACATAAGTTTGTCATTCCTTGTGTAATTTCAACAATATTCAATTCCGATCCCATAAGGTATATATGTACATACATATATTCTGATCCTTATACAAAAAGAAGTTGATTCAGCGATTTACGCCAGCTGTGACCGGGTTGAAATCAACATTGCCAAGGCACCAAAAGAGATACTGAAAATTTAAGCCCACCAGTTTTTTGCCAGGCACCATTACGAAAATTTTGCTATTGAATTCAGCAACATCAGACCATTCCATTAGAGGCTGCGGGCAAAAAACCGCGCTTACCTATATTTTTTCAGGTTTTTTTTATTTATTCGATTGTAATGATTTTTGTTGGTTTTTTACTAAATTTTAGACGGCGACTAATATATCGCATACAGATCTCGGGTGGCAATAACCCCCTAGGAGGGGCGATTTTATATTTGTTTATAAGTTGGCAGAGTTTTTCTGCCTTTATAGATAGCAATAAGCATAGTGATGACCAATAGACCTACAGGGTGGTCACTAGGAGACCGGAGCGGTTATGGGCCGCTTGAAGGCGGGGGTCTAAATGTGGTCTAAATTTTTTAAACGTATTTTTTTTCCTTTAGTCTTACTATTCTAAGGCAATATAGATTGCAGGACGATCCTACGGAGCGTTAGGGGAGGGTGATAAAGAAATATCTTAATTAAGATATCGCAATGAATTTCTCCCAAATTAAAAAGATAACCTAGATAGATATTTTCAAAATCTACATAAATTTAAAAAATCTTAACATTTGAGTTAAAGCTAAACTTCCAAAAAATTATATATCTGAGGTACCCAATTTTGGGGTCTTACCCAGAAGCCCCCCTTTACCGTAGGGGGCCGAACGTTCGCAACTCTACTCAGAAGCACCTCTGATTTGCCTCTGTGAAATTTCATTAAGAAATCTTCAGTGGTTTCGAATTATGTCCAAAATAAATCGTTTTCAAACCACTGTGCGGCCGAATATAGTACTGTTACTTGTTTTTAAATGCGTTTTGTTAAATGTGTGGAAAATTTGTTCGTGTAGTGGGTTAATTTATAATAGTACCTACATGCGTGTACCCCGCGATTTGTCTTGAACGAACAGCACGTTTTTCTTCTCTAAATAAGGTCCTTTTTTGCTGCAAATCAATATTTCATCTACCGAAAAGCTCTGAATAATATTCGCTGATAATCCATTTATTCTTTTCAAAGTAAGTGATGTGAATGCTATCTCGTGCATCCCAAAAACCTGTGATCATTACTTTGTTGGCTGTTAGTGCTACCTTAGCCTTCTTTGCTGCAGCTTCACCCAAGAAAAAAAAACACTTTTTTGATTGTTCTTTGGCCTCGACGCCACACAGGTTTGAATGGCATCTGAAAATCGGCAAGCACTCCTTTGAAGTGGCCACACGGTTGCGCTTATGTTCCGCAATGATCAATGGCGGCACCCATCGCATTTCGTAACCAAATAATCAACTCGCTCGGTTGAGATGGCTATAGCCTCAGTCATATCACGCCGTTTTATTCTCCATCTCGTTCAATATTATTTCCTCGACTATATCTGGCGTATCGACTTCTTTTGACTGACCTGAGTTTTTTGTGCCAGTAAAACAAAGGTGCCTCGGTCGGCTAGTAGTTAGTGTGCTAGTCTATTAGTATGGCATTGTGGGTTTGATACCCACCAAAGACTAATATTTTTCACTACAAGTTGGGGGGAAGACCAAGAAGGGGCTTGTTTATAATATACAAAATATAAAAAAATCTATGTTCAACCTTTCAAATGTTTGGTCAGAGTCCTTTTTTTCTATTTTCGTACAAATTAGTTTAGCAAAAACCAATCAGTGATAGATAACAATTAACGGTAGCAGTGTTGCGTTAAAAGTTACTCCACTGGAACGACAAAGTCACGGAATTATTTAAGTGCTCTCCTAAAATGGCAACTAAAACTGAACATAAATGATAAGAGAGTTGCCAGATTTAATAAAAGTATAATAGTTAACAACCTGTCGGAAAATGTAACCTTAAAAAAACACCCTGTAAACTTGAAAATTTTTAATTGAATTATTGCTCTTTTACAGCAAAAGGTTTTAAATCAGAATGAATTTTTTTTTTAAATTTTTAAAAGAAGTGTACAATCGTCCTATCATATTTAGCAAAGTTTTTATTAAAATTATAAATTCACCCTCGTTTAGTTGCACACATACCGTCACCCATTTGCTAACACTTCTAATTCAATTAAAAAATTATTGATTATTAATTTGATAGTGTTGTCATCTATTTCATATTTTCTCCATTTATGTTTTCTTCATCTCCTTCATCTTCTTCATTTATTTAATGTTATTTTCATAACCTCAATAAATATTGTTTTCTTCTTCTTTTTTTTATCTACCTGTTCTCTTTGCAGTTGTCACACTTTAACCTTTATTTGTTACATCTTCAGCCTTGTATTGCAAACTCGTATACCGCCTGTGGCCTTTTTACATTCGATAAACATTTAATTTTACGTCTATTGGAAAGTATTTTCTTGTATTTATTACTCTTAATACAATTTGATATAACAATGAATTAAAATAAATTTTACGTGTTCTTTATTTAACGATTTGTTAGTTAGATTAAGGTATTTAAATGTGTGACTTTATTTAGAACAGTTTTCTACGGGACAAGTTTTCTTGAGCGAGTTTCAATTATGGAGGGAGAAAAAAAGGGAAGTAAAAGAGGTCTCTTTTTCAAAAATTAAGACTTGCGCCACAAAACTTGCCCTGTGGAAAAGCGGTCTTATACACATATTCATCTCTATCATGTACGTCGCAGTAACATCGAATTTGTGTGTGTGTCTTAGCAAATGGAATGGGTGATGTCATTCTTCGACAAATATGTGTATGACCCTGTCGATGGTCGTCTATCTACATCTGATGAAAAGATGAGTTGCACTAAGTCCATGGAACATCAGGAATAAGGACTAAAACCAATTAAGTAAATAAACTAACAATTGATGAACTTTATCCTTTCTAATGAACTTTCTAATAAAAAATCCTCCCTATAGCCTTAAGTAATTGATGAGTGAACCATGTGTTATTTGTTCAGTAATTTTTTTTTTTTGCAAGAAACCAAGTCACATTAATAAGTTAACCTCACTACAAAGGGGAAATATTAAGGCGAAATTGTAAGTTTAACTGTCAAAAAAATCCATATAAAAAAATTTATTATTTTCGGCATAATATTTCCCCTCCATAATAAGGCTACCTGATTAATATGACTTGGCAAGAAACATTATATATGAAAAAGCTATCGGCAGCTTCAGGTCCTGCGTTTGCTAACAATCCTGTAGCTCTTAACAAGCAACTGAATGCTTGTTAAGAGCTTTTGCTGTCATGATCCTTATGAATTTTTTTCAAAAATACATCTTTATAAAACATGGATTCACCACTATATACGAAAACCGGTATAAAGTCAATGCAATAAGTTTTACTACATAAATCCGACTCGCAGAGATATAAGATACCAAACTAGACTACCAAGTTTATGGGTCCCTTTTCGATAAGCTTTCTTTCTCAATGATATCTGGTATCCGATAGGTAACTTACGACTACGTTACTCTCATGAAGTCTCTTTCTATCACTAACCTTTCCTAGATAGCTACGTCCGTCATCAGCACTCTTCGTTTCTATCTACTTTGGGTAGTGTTTAATTGTAATCATCATCTATTTAGAGGATGCTATAATTAAATAACCAACCAAACTCAGATAAAGGAATACGATAAATCATTAAATCATCAATCGTCAGTTGGTGAGAAGGAAGTCTACCACTACCTAAAGCTTCCCTTCTGTTTAATATTTTTACTTTTTAATATTTATTTACCACCTTATATTTGTTGTTGCTCCAGTCAACCTTCGCTCTGCTGGTGTCTGAAAATTAAATTTTCTCATTTCTTCTTTAATATTATCACCTAATTTGTAATTTAATTTATTCTTTCTTAGAGAGATTAAAAACGAACTTAAGCTTGATTTAAAATTTCAGCTGTATCTAACTTTTCCCAGCAAAAAATTATTGGTTTTTGGTAAGCAGTAAAATAAAACCCATGTCTTTCAAAAGCGGTTCTCATAAGCGCATCTAATAAGCGCAGTCCGGAATGCTATAATTGTAAGACTATGATAACAAACTTCATCCTCTCTCTCTTACTAGGATGCAGGTGTGAAAGCGAATAAGTTTTTACAAAGAATTTGGTGAAGCAAAGAGACCTGCCAAGTGGGACATCGTAAATAAAAGTCATGCCTTCCTGAAGCAGGTTGGAAGGGAGAGTCTATTTCTCTCTTCCTTATAAACCTGCTTCCTAGTAAACGTAATGTTTTGCTGGGTTACTCTGGACTGTAGTGATTTCCGACTGATAACTGGTAACTGTCATCCTTATCACAGAGTCCCTTGTAATTCCCATATTGTTACGTGCCTCAATTGGCAACGCAGCTGTAATGCCAGCTAGCTCCTCAGCACAACTAGGGCAGGTTCCAACCCACAGCTGCAGCCCAGAGACCAACAACAAATAAAAGAAAAACACTGCTACAGAAAAACAACAACATACTTAAAAACACACAGAGAAACACTAAATAGGAAGAACAAGATGTTGGTGTTCCCCACTTGCCCACCCGACCTAGGACACTTGCACCATCTGTATGTTTCTGGGTCCCCCTAGTCCACACACACACTTACTTTGACAACTTACCTCACATCACAAACCTCACCCTGAAACAAAGATTAGTACAAACACGTATTTGTTCAATACACAATAGCAGTTCTAAGCCTAATGCTGGCCATTTTGTTGGACATTTACACACAATCTGAGCTATCGCGTCTCAGCTTCTTCCAGGCACTCTGCGCAAGTATTGTTTCCTTCGTTTTTTATTTTGATCATATGATGATATCTTGAAGTTTTCATGACCTGTATCTAATTATAGCCAAGCTCCTTTTTTGATATTGTAATAAAGAAGACCAGAGTCTTTGGTGAGAATTGAACCCACTACCCCAGACTGATTGAATAAAAACTTGAAATTTTAATGAAATTATCTATTTTTTTGTATAGGGGGGGGAGCAATAACTTAATGGATCCCTTTTCTATTGGTTTTAAAAATGAGGGCAAATCGATGTTAGGAGTCTAAGCCGGCCAATATGGCCCTAAACTTTGTTGATTATTATCTCTAATCACCATGACAAATTAAACCAGAAAAATTTGAGTCAAATAAGTCATTCCGCAACAATAACTCTGTTTTAAGCATCCTTGGAAATTCTACTTTGCAGTGGGATAGATAAAACAAAGTTAGAGAATTGCGAAGGCTGGGAACTTTTAGGACTTAGGCGAGTACTCCAACTTTTTCAAAACGATATTAGTTTAACGATAGAAACTACAAAATCTTACTTTTTAATTCAGGTTAATTCCCGCATGGTTGGTGGCATGCAGATATTGAGCTATTATGGTTTACTAAGAATCTATGGTTTAAATTTCCATCCAAATTTTTGAGAAAAATTTATGAAATCATCATTTGGATTAGGCAATGTTTTGTGAGAACGATAAATGTTAAAAAAATTTATCTAGTTACAGTCAAGCAACCTTCACAGCATTACTAGCCAATGAAGTTAGTACTGCTGTAGTCAGCTTCTGAGTAGTGATATCTCAGAATAAACCTGGAGCCTACAAGAAACTTACATTGTGCTGGGTGCTAAGTAATGAGGACGGGACAAACTTCATATTTGTTCTGCAAATACCAAAGTCTAAAAAGCTTTCATAGGATCTGAACACTATTTTATCATTAATAAGCGGCTATTCCTGTTTCCTCTAACATTATTTTTAATGTGACGTTAAAGATGTGTAGCAGAAAAATCTGCTAAAACGGAAGTTAAACAGACTTGCATGAAATACCGGTATGTTACAAGTTCATTTGTATGTACAATTGGTAATATACATATTGCCAATTTTATTTATTATTAAAAATTCCAAATGACTTCTTCAGACACAAATAAATGAGAATACAGACAAAACTCAGCCACCATTCACATAAAAACTAATTAACATTTCAAAATGTAAATGTAAATGTAAATGCAAATGCAAGAGCAAGTGCTTACAAATGTATAAGTTTGCAAATATAAACAACTACAACTACCACAGCTTAACAACAATTCTTGCAACAATGACACAATAAACTAATTAATTATTTAATTAGCTGTATCAAATTAAATTGTGATGGATGAAGCAGGAGGATGATATGATGATGATGTATTTTGAATGTGTCAGCAATTAGTATGTGAGATACTGTTTAATTATATCATAAAAGTTTTTAATTAAAACTTTAATTAATTTTTGTAACAGTAGTAAGGAACAAAAAAAATATACAGCTGCGGTCAAAAAAATAGCACCAAGCCTAAGAAAATATATCTCCGATACATATTTTCCTATAGGTTAAATTGATATATTTCAAAATTTGTCACAAGACGCTTAGGAAACTGTTTAACTACATAAAATAATAAATTTTACTTTTTCTAATTATTTTATTTTGAAATTTATACATTATTTAAAAAAACTTGAAAAGCAATCAGTCAAAAAAAAAAGCACTTCACTTCAATTTGTACTAATATGAAACACTAAATTAAGAACAAATTAAAAAGAATTATAAAGTATGCATTTATTACATTGAGCATGATTTGTTTATTCTAATTAATACCTTCTTGCATGTCCTTTATTTGTAATAACGTCTGCACAACGTTTTGGCATCAAATTTACAAGATTATGGCATCTTTCCTTTGGAATTTTATTACAGATTTGCTGGACAGCTGTCCAAAGCGCTTCGTTGTTAGTTGGTTGCATTTGAGACACTGTTTTTTATATCTGTCCATAAATTCTTAATTGGTCTGGGCTCTGAGCGGGCCATTCCATCACATTGACTTTATTGTCCCGAAACCTCTTTGTCGCAAGCTTGCTTGTGAGCTTAGGGTCATAATCTTGGTGGACGACCCACACCAATGGCAATTCTTCAGAAGCAAAAGGGAGCATTACTTCCTCGAGTATACCAACATAAATGTTCTTATTGTGGTTTTGTAGGTCCTACACCATAGTAAGAAAAACTACCTCATACCATTACACTAGATCCACCGTGTTTTATGGTTTTAGTTTTGGGTTGAATTCTGCGTTTGGTTTGACTACTGCCTTTGGGGGTCTTCTTACGTAGGAATGCGATCCCTTCTAAATAATACTAAATAATCCCTTCTAAATACTTCTAAATAATACAATTCTGGACTCATCTACCACTTATTTTTCCGTTGGAATGAGAAACTACATTTTGTCGCTGGTGCTATTATTTTGACCGTCACTGTATATCAAAAACACACATACGCATATCCTTGACAATTTTAAAATCATTTATAATACAGTAAATTTATGCAAAATGTAAATATCAATCATTAATTATTGAAATATATGTAGAAATAAGTATTTGTGTGTGTTTATGTGGTAGAAGGCGATAAAAAGAGCTTTCACATAAAGGGGTTTCTTGCATGAAGTGTTATACAAATTACTTAAGAATTTTAGCTCTCACAAAAGTGTATTTAACAAAAAGTACCTTAAGTACGTTAAAAAAAAATACAATAAAATATTTTCTTTAAGCCTAAGGTCATGTATAATATAAAATATTATTTTTTATTATTAAGAAAATATTTTACTGTTGAATATTAGAGGAATCAATAACCATTTAAAATTAAAAACATTTTTTTTTTCATATTTTATTTATTGTATCTTCAATTTATTTGAACTTACAATAATTACTCATATCTTAAATCTATACATATAATAAAATAGTAACTCATTTCCGTCTGGCTGTCTGTCTGTCCTTCATTGTTTGTGTTCGCATCACGTAAAAACTACTGGTTGGATTTGAACAAAATTTTGTGAGGAGGTAGCTTAGTGTCCTGGTCCCAATATAGGATATTTGTTTCCCTCAAAAATGTCGTACTTGCAAGAGAAAGTGGAGAAAAGTAGTGAAAAACGCAATTTCCGGATTGAAGGTGCTAAAATATCACAGTGCAACACGGACACCACTACGTGATAAAAGACCACAAAAAAAAAAAAAAAAAAAGACCCCTGTCTCCCAGTTTTGCCCAAAGTCCTCCAGGTTTTTTTTTATGGGCCCTCAAAGATGTGGGGCCTCGATGTCATTTTTGCAAAAAAAATGATCATTTACTCAAGCTCATATTTTGCAAACCGTTTGGAATTTTGATATACTCTCTGAGGCAAAGTTGTAGCTCTTGTCATAAAGAATAAAAAGTGTGAACATATAAAATCAAAAAAACTTCATCTTCAAGGTCAAAATCGCAAAAAACTTTAAAAAATTAAATTTTTTTTACCTTTTTTCCCCTGTTCAGGTCCATAGGTAGCAAACCTTTAAAAATTCAAGGAAACAATCAACTACAAAAATGAACCTAAGATCTCAATAAACAACTTTCTAGAACATATGAACTTCCTAGGAATGATTCTCAACATATGGTTATTTTGCCATGACTTAAAAAATTACACAGTGTGTATTTCAACACGGTTACATTTTCACCACACGCCTTTTGATTTTTGAGAGTGGAATATTTGAGCAAATATTACGCCACTTAAAGAGGTTTACAATAATTTTTAGAATTTTAGAATTTTTTTTAATTTAGAATTTTATCGAGGGATAGGTACCTTTATATAAATTAAATACAAAAACCATAACTGAATCATTATAAAAGTAGGAGTCTTTCAATTGGTGTGGAATACTTTCAAAGCCAAACCGAGCAAAATATTGTCAGGATGCCCACGACCTGGCGGGCACAGCTAGTCTAGAATAAAATAAATATACTTAGTAGGTCCAGCTAGTGCTAGACATAAAAATGTATGTTTCACGATTGTTGAAATCATTTGCTGGTCATCTCTCTAATGTACGGCCAAGAAAAGCAGTATCTCTTCTTTTTAGACGAATGTAACCAGAAGCATTAAGAATGTTACGCGCCAAAGGATTTGAATGAGTTTCAAGCTTCTTAAGATACTGGTAACGTATTTGAAGAAGCTATTTCTGATTTAACTGTTGGCACGCTTAGATCTTTGTGGATATTAAAGTTTTTGATATGCCAGGAAGCAACTGTTATCATCCGAAGAATCTTATTTTGGCACCTTTGAATTTGTTCAACATTGCTAACTGAGGCAGTGCCCCATAATTGAATCCCATAACACCAAATTGGTTTAAGAATCGACTTTTACAGTAGAAGTTTGCAATCTAAGCTGAGGGTAGAGTTTCTGACAATAAGCCAGTTTCAGTTGGACTGCTTTTAACTTCATTTGTGTTAACTTTGATTCTATGTGGCTTTTCCAAGTAAGGCGACGGTCAAGATGTAAACCGAGATCTCACAGCTGAAGTATCATTTGGCTATTTATGCAAATAAGGGGGCCATTAAAAACAAAAAGAATAATTTTTTGGATAATTCAGATAACATCTTGTTACTGGTTTTATCAATTCCAGGAGCTTTCATGGAGTTTAAATCAGTTACTGCCTTTTTAATATCTCGAAGCTCAAACCTTAGGATAACTGCCGGACTAAGATCGATAGGTGGGAGTTCAGCTATAAAAGTCGAGGCAATTGGAGTAAACACGTTTTTTAAATGATCAACAAATAGTTTACCTTTTTCGATATCATTTCTTGCCCAGCCTCCACAAGAATCTCGTAATGGAGGCTTACTAGTATTTTAAGGTTTCTCATGCACGCCATAATGAATACTCTGATTATGGAGTTGGGGGTAGATCTTCTAGATAATTTTGCAGAGATGCTACTCTTCGAGATTCTAGTAGGTCTCTTAGCCGCTGTGTGCAAGTCTAGTTTTAAGTTGAGGAGATCTATGTGTTTGCCACACTCTCCGAATTTTTCTTTTTTCAGTCAAAAGCCGCTCGATATCTGCAGAATAAATGTGATTGCAGCTGTCTATCAAAATCAATTATACACTGCTCTACATCTTCTGGTGTTCTTAGCGTGATGTTTTGCGAACAATGCGTACTGAGATATTTTCTATATTTCAACCAATTTATGCTTGTACTGGTTGTTGGTGATACGATATTTTATTTTTTCCATATGTAAACAATAGTGGGTGAATGATCTGAGGATCATTCTAGTGATGCTTCAGCTTTAATAATTTCTCTTGAAATACCCTTAAACACGCCAAAATCAATAACATACGTTAATTTTTTTGTCAATCAGTTGGCCAATAGGTGGGTTGTCCATTATAAATAAAAACATAAAAAAAAACTTTTAACACAAACTCTTAGAAAAGCCCATCATTAAAATTATTTATTATTTTTCTTACATTACACTTCTTTTAAAAAATATCTCCTTGAAAACCTCCAATAGCCTTTTTTTGACAGATCGCGTGTGAGTCGTGTCATGTTATTTTTGTTTAGTATTGTTTGGCATTTCATAATGAAAAGACTTACGCCTGAATCGCTTCGCTCTATGGGCTCTTGAAAAGCTTCAAGAAGATCCGACGTTTTCGAGGCAAATTTCATTTAGCGATGAGGCCCATTTCTGGTTCAATGGGTATGTAAACAAAAAAAAAAAATTACGCATTTGGGACGAAGAGCAACCTGAAGAGATTCAAGAGCTGCCACTTCATCCAGAAAAAACAAGGGTTTGGTGTGGTTTGTGGTCCGGTGAAATCATCGGTCCATATTTCTTTAAAATTGATGGCGGTGCGAACGTAACCGTCAATGGGGACCGTTATCGTGCCATGATAACCGACTATTTGATGGCTGAAATTGAAGCTCGTGATCTCGGCGACATTTGGTTTCAGCAAGATGGCGCCACTTCCCACACATCGCATCAATCAATGGATTTATTGAGAGAACATTTCGGTGAGAACATAATTTCACGTTTTGGGCCAGTCGATTGGCCACCAAGATCATGTGATATCACACCGTTAGACCTGTGGCCATATGTAAAGTCTAAAGTTTATGTGGACAAACCAGCTTTGATTCAGCCTTTGGCATTCGCCAGTTACCAGTCGAAATGCTCGAAAGAGTCATTGAAAATTGGACTCAACGGATGGACCATCTGCGACGTAGCAACGGCCAACTTTTGATAGACATAATCTTCAAAAAATAAATGCCAAAGAATGTTATTTCAAATGATTATAAACATTTTTCATTAAATTTTAATTGTCTGTGTTTTTTTTTTTTTGTTTTTGGTTTATACAGGCTCTTAAAAAAGTATTATGTGAAAATCAGTAAACGATAAATAAGGATGCTAAAGTCCAAGTCCAAGTTAAAGATATATATTTTATTAAAGGAAAACAAACTACTTAATATTAAATAACACAACTAAAAAAGTCCCTCTGTTTTACATGCATTTACATGTGTAAAAGGTCTCGTTATTAATTGTTTAAGTCTTCTAAGTGTGTGTAAAATTGTGAATTTTATGCTGCAGTTGCATACAGCTATCTGCTGGCAAAAATGTCATAAATTTGTGTTTTTGTTTTTGTATAATGTAATATACTGGTAAATTAATTAAATTAAAAATTTCAACAAGCCAAAATACACACACACACTCAACCACATACTCACACAAATACAGTCAGATAGTAAAATATTTGTAAAAGTTTCTTGTATAAGGAGTTAATAAATTTATGCAGATAAATATTTTATCGCTGTGCCAACAAAACGAAAATCGCTTGCTTTCAAAAACAAAAAAAAAACTTTCGAATATAAAAATGGTTTTTATTAAAGATGTTTTCGAATCTTCGAAAAAAAAATTCCAAAAATAGCAAATGAATTTCTGTGTGAAAACAGCAACGTTTTATTTACTTAATTTTTATTTACAAAATATTGCGATAAAATAATATTTTTATTTTTTTTTTGTATTTGTATTTGACAACAATAAATTTTTAATCAACACACATGCAGTTACTGCAGCAGCGAAACAATTTATTGTTATAATACCCATTCATTTATTTTCACCATTTTAAAAAACACTGTTAAATTGTTGTTATACATTTGTGGTCATCCTGTTCAGAAAAGCAGGGGCGTAATTAAAAATTAGAATATACAGTGGGGAGCAGAGGTTTGTGTTTCTTCTATTGCTAGGTGTATAAAATTCGTAATAACAAAGCGATTTTGATTGTTAAGGTTCCGTACCCAAAGGGTAAAAACGTAACCCTATTGTATTCGCTACAATGTCTGTCCGTCCGTTCGTCCGTCAGCGCCTTTCATATCTGGAACCATTATAGGTAGACTCTTGAAATGTTCAGTACTACTAAAGCTTATAGGGTGTTCCGATAGAAACGTGTTATTCAAGTATATCTGTTTATTTCTTGAACTATACATCCTATATTTACAAACAATAATTAAAACTTACTTCGCTATATAAAGAAGTATAAAATAATAAACCAAAAAATTAAAGGGTTTTCCGATAGTGACGTGATTTGCATGTATATGGCCAAAGTTTTGAACCATAATTACTAAACTCTTCAAATTATCACAGATGGTATATAACTGAGGCCGCTATAACAACAAATACTAAAACTTATAGGGTGTTCCGAAAGTGACGTGGTAGTTGCGTTTATGTCTTTATTTCTTGAGCTGTAGGAGGCAACCATTTAAAATTAGCAGACAGTAATGAAAACTATGTTCGCTTTATAAACAAGTATACAAAATTAAAATTAAAGGGTGTTCCCATAGTGACGTGATTTTACATTTATATAGCCTAAGTTTAGAACCATAATAAGATTTTTACAGGAAGTGTATTACTATCGCCGCTATATCAAATAAAGGGTGTTCCGACGTGATTTGCATGAAAAAGGCCTAATATTTGCACCAGAATAGATAGACTCTTGAAATATCCACACATGGTATATTACTACGGCCTCTATAATAAAAATTAAAAGATTTTCCGATATTGACGTGATTTGCATTTATATGGGCTAATTTTTGAAATAAAATAGGAAGACTTTTGAAATTTTTACTGAAGGGCTTTGTAACGAATAGTAAAGGTATTCCGACAGTGTCGTAATTTGCACATATATAGCCTTATTTTTCTGAACCGTAATAGGTAGACTCTTGAAATTGAAGATATGTTGCCATGGCCACTATGATAATTACAAAAAGTAAAAGGGTGTTCCGACAGTGACATGTTTTTCACTTATATAGTTTTATTTTTGAATCGTAATAGGTAGGCTTTTGATATTTTCATAGAAAGTGTATTACCCGGGCCGCTATGACAAATAATAAAATTTAAAGGGTGATCTGACAGTGGCCTTATTTTATTAGCCCTTTTAGGCAGACTCTTGACAACTAAAACAATTATTTAAAATTAAAGGGTTTTCCGCGAAAGGCATATATTTCACGTATATTACAGTAATGGTAGGCTCTTGATATATTCATGGAAAATTTATGATCAAGGCCGCTATAACAACAATTAATAAAATTTAAAGGGTATTACATGTCCGATATAAAATTATGTGTAAAATTATGACCAATATAGTAAAATGTATAAAAATTAAAGGGTTTTCTAAAAGTGACAAATATTTGCGTATGTAAATTATATGAATTTTTTTAATTAAAAAATTAAAAAAATTTAATTTTAGCCAGTGATGACGGTCTACACCGAAAGTATCGCCACAGTTTGCAGAAATACATTTGAGTCATATGTAAAAATCATGTCGTCTATTAGTAGCTTGAGGAAATTGAAAACCCATTTCATAAATTGTATGGCTCCAAAAGCAGAGAATGAACTATCCTTTTAAATAATCGCAAAATATAATATAATTAATGTTTAAATTCCCAAAAAATTTTATATATACAGTATTGTTCGAAACCTAAGCAACTTGTCTTGATAAAGTAAATAATAAATATCTTCTATTTTCTTTTTAACTTGTTTATGAAAAATAACATATTTATTCCATATTACACTATGTACATACATACATTTTAATAACAACAACAAAAATTGTAATTCATTAGTTGTCTAAATTTAACTTGTTGAATTCAGATGGAGTTTGCTATGTTCGGAGACCGAGAGGAAAGCGATTGCATCCGCGTTATTGTAAAGGTACAATAAAACATGGAGGCGGAAATGTTATGGTGAGGACATGTTTCTCGGCGAGTGGAGTTGGCCCCTTTGTTGAAATAACAACGAAAATGGATCGCTTTGTTTAAAGGGACTTTTTAGCCAACCATATGATTCAGTATGCTGAATGGGAAATGCCACTTCATTGGGTTTTTCAGCATAATAATGACCCCAAACACAACTCAAAGTTGGTTAAGGACTGGTTTTCTGCTAACGGGATTCAAGTTTTGGATTGACCAGCTCAATTTTCAGATTTAAATCCCATAGCGAACCTCTTCGCAATTTTGAAGCGCAGGGTTGGAACTCGCCGTTTTAATAATGAGCAAGAGCTCATGAACTGCCTGAAATTGGAGTGGGCATCAGTACCAGTCATAATACTAATGAATCTGATAGAATCTATGCCAAAACGATGTGCGGAAGTAATAAGAAATAAAGGTTATTATACGAAGTACTGAAAGTTGCTTAAGTTTCGAACAATAATATAGAGAGTATATTTTGTTTTTGTTATTTTATTACTTGCCAAGAAATGGAATTAGTTTTTTTTTATAATTGTAATATTGGAACTTAATGTAATAAAAATTAATAGTATTGTTTAACATAAATCAATTTAAAATACATGTATAAGACTCATATTATTTTATAACAAAAAGTTGCTTAGGTTTCGAACAATACTGTAATCGAAGAATCCGTTTTTTTTTTGTTTCTATAGACTTATTGACTTCCTCTTGTAGCATAAGACAATAATAAATTACTATTTGAACATAGAGCTTAATGTCCTTTCAAAATTGCATATTTATTTTCACACAGCTAAAAGACTAAAATGAAATGATCTATTATTTTATTCTTTAATCGAAAATTCCTTTTTGTGAAGCAATTTACTTTGTATTAGCATTTCGGTAATTTAAAATAATTTTACTTTATTTTATTTAAGCAAAACATTAGTTTTTCTACAATTTCTCATTTTCATACAATGAATATTAAATCAACAATGTTTTCGTCAAGGATAAAGAAACCCCCGAAAATTTCTTTATTCTTAAACTACAAGTGTCTCTTTTTAAATTGCAAATTAGACAACAACACCAACACTTCTACAAATACTTTTAAAGTAATTTTTCTGCAAAAACAAAAAGACAAATGAAGAAAAATTACAAAAACATTGTGGAGAGCGGAAATGGAAATGAAAATGAAAACTCATACATTTGCTATTAGACAATAGCATTTATTCTATAAATATTTTTTGCCTGTCGAAAAAATTTTAATTTTCAAATATTTTTGCAATTTCAAATGAAAATGCAAATTTTGTCTTTTCATTTGAATTTTGTCGTCCGCCATTTTGCCGATTTTTTTTTAAGGTTTTGAAAATTATCATTTTCTCCTCAAGAACAACTTGTTTTTAAGTGACAGTGAGATCATAAGAACGAATACAGCAACTACTGAGGCAGCAACCACATGGAAATTGTTCTAAAATTGTTTGTGTTCATTTAATGTGTTTGTTTGACATCAAAAGAAGTCACTTGTAATTTTTGTTGGCAAACAATATGCAACCGAAAGCAGTAAACAAATCAAATATAAATGCAATTTCCTTTTAAATATTTCAAAAACAGCAGAAAAACACTACCCAGCAAACACAACAAAAGCAAGTGTGAATTCAAATTGTGAATAATTGGAATACAAAGTCTTCTTGCTAAACGCTAGATAATGATTTGGAAGGGTTTGGAAGGATTTGGAAATAATTTGATAATAAAAAGTTTCTTAACAAACAGGGAGAATTTTTCTAAAAGTGACAAATTTATTTATAACTAATTTTTTTCAAAATTTTTTAAGATGTTTTTTAAAATGTGGAATTTTTTTTTTACTTTAAAATTTTTACTATTGGGGTTTTCATAGGATTTTGACAAAACATTCTACCAATTGTGTTTCCCTTGTAGCTGTTACGTTAATCCTTATGATATTATGGCTTAGCATATGATTAGTCTACTGTATAGCCTGTCTCAGGAAGATGGGTCGGGCATCTGCCGATGCCTACGAAAAACGCCGCTATATAATTTACAGTGGTGCAGATTCGTACTATATGGTTTGGAGTCTTGATGAATATTGTAGCATGACTCAAGTTCATCATTACCAACAAGAACAACAAGAACATTTTTGGCTGATTTTAAATAAAAGAATATCATGTTACCATTCAATAAAACACACTTAAGGGCAGTTTAGACAGTAAGACTTTACGTACGTAAAATCTAAGAGAAAATAAAATGAAAATCAATCCGTATGAAAAAATTGAGATTAAAAATCGTATGGTTTTTTTCTTACGTTTACACCATTGGTGTTGAATAAAATGAAGAAAAATTTAAACAGCTGTTGTTAAAACAATCAAAAAGTTTAAACAAATAAATAGTGCGCATACTTGTGAAAAATAAAAGTAACACGGAAAAGGTACTTGGTGTTGTACTAGCCATTGCCATAATAAAAAAACTGGAAACCAACAACTAAAACAAAATTAAAAAATTTTTACGTTCTTTTTCAAGTTTTTTATTGTTTACAAACTTATTTGTGATGCCAACTGGATCTATTTTGCACTATATTCAGCGGTTTTCTGCTATTTTGACGAGTTTTGCTTTGAAAAGTTAGCATTAATAAGAGAAACGCATCTCTGATCGAATGAAGTAGAATTGTTTTTGAAAAATTTCAAAACATAAAGAGAGCCGTAAGACTGTCAAATTTCCATCCGTATTTTCTCTAAATGTCGGACAGTTTCATTACATATTATGTTTAGACGATACTACTTGTACTCTTCTACACAAAAATTTGACATGTCGTATTACTGGTAGTATAATGTAAACAGCCCTTTAATGACAATTGCTGCTTCAGCGTATTAAACTGAAAACACTCAGTCAAACTGCTACTGTATCAATCGTTCTACAGTCAACCCTTTTGGTGTTGTACAACTGATCGTTGTGTTATATATTACAAATCTAGCCAAGGTTGTTCTGTCCGTCGCTACACTACCCACTGTATATAGAATTGCTAAATAAGCAATTATTTAGTATAAATTTCGACGATTGTTTTCAATAAAGACGATTCTTTTGCTTAACCTCATGGAGTGCTACTAGATAGCACCCTAACTGCAAAAGGAATTAAAAACCAGAAATTTATTATTTTATTAACTGGGTAAACACTACAATATTTGTCATGTGATTACTAAAGCCCTTTTCATACTATTATTCTAAGTATTAAGACTTGTCAAATACTTGAATCCAATGAGAAAGTGTGATAGTGTGAAAGCAGTATGTTATCAAAATGTGAAATAATACGGAAAGAAATTTGACAACCCATAATACGAAACCATTTTTAGAAAATTTTCTAAACGATAACATTTTTCATTTTATCAGGGTTGTGTTTTTTTAAAGCAAAGAACCAAGCTGATTGAGTCGCAGCCGATAGTTCGCCGCCGCCGATGAAATGTTTTCTTTGTCCTGCACCTGCCTTAAATTGCCATCAGTCTTAACTTAACTCTTAAAAATGTTGAGCAACATTTATTATTTCACAAGGAAAATTTGACATTTAAAATGTGGTGTCTATCTCGCGATTTGGAAGAATTTTACAATTTTATTGGTTTTAAGTATACCACATTGTTTTAAAAATCTTAACAAAAGCCAGGTGATCAGCTGTTGTTTGAAAAATTCCGCATGAAATAATGACCATTTGCTTTATTTCACAGCTTTGATAAAATGTTGCCAGAAACATTTTTTCCACAGCAAAAATAGATTACTACTTCAGCAACATTTTTTCACACACATTTTTTATGTTTGTAGTTTGACAGTATTCCGCAAGAAATACTGAACAGAGTACCAGGCTTTAACCGAAAACTTGAACGGCCAAACAAACTTAAGACCCGTCACCTCTGCCGTCCACATAAAATTGCTCAGCCGACGCCGTTCAATGTCTCGTCTCGGCTTGTTCCTTTGCTGATATTTTTCATTTTATTTGAAGTGTGATAGTGTGAAAACGAAATGTTATGTTACGTTAGATTTTTTGACAATCACACAATTCTCATTGGATTTCTATCTTACAAAATCCAATGAAAATCTTAATACTCAGTATTATAGTGTGAAAGGGGCTTAACAATTATTGTCACCTAATTTTAATTAAAATCTTGTTTGCTTGTTTTTTTAGAACAATTTTTCTTATATTATTTTTCTATTTTATGAATTTTGAAAAAGCGAAAATATTAATATTTTTCATGAATTGTATATTGTATATTATATATCTCGAAAACTAGAATAATTCATTGAATGCTGCGCCCCAAATAACATAACACAGAATACTTATTTAACTCATACACATGTCACAAACCGGTAGCTCCTAGTCAGATCTTGTCTTTGCTAGAAATTAATTTCAGCGAACTTTGAATACCTGTCTACCGCTAGCTTTATCACCTTCCCATATGTAGACATGTATAAGAAGTGTACAAATTTTCTCTAGTACTGAATTTTTTTTTTTCAATTCTTATGTCGATAAAATTAAATAGCACCTTGAGAGTTCAACAGGTAAGAAGAAGAAGGAAGCCTCACAAGAAATGGTTGGACTCTGAAGGACCTGCCGTTGTTATTAACCGAAAGAGATGAAAAAAAATTCCTCGCAAGAGGTAGACCGGTTAATCTCTAAAGGCACTTCTCAGGCCAAAGCCACTCGGCAGTAAATATAGAAAGTTTCTTTGATATAGATCTGGATAACTGCCTTAATGACACGTCATGGAAGTATTATCCGCCCAAGATGAAAATCGAAGATGACAATACTTGCATACAGTGTCTGGAAGATATTAATATGGTTGCGCACATTATATGTGAATATCCAGCACTGACTAGCATTAAGCCTAGAAACACGAGCAGACATATATTAAATGTATAAAATATAGTGGTCCTTAGGCTTAGACAAGATTCTTCTATAAAGAAGGTCGACAGTTACCAGTCGACAGTCGAAAATCACGTCAGTGACAGTATGAGCCTCGGTAAAAGTTAAATAGTCGTTAACTAGAAATCATTGACTAACGAAGGGGATGGGAAAGAGACCCACAAAGGTAGGGTATGTTTTAAAAACATGAGTCGGGCAACCATGATGCTAAAACTGTTCGTTTTATGATATAATTCGTACAAGGACGGTGGTAAATTTTTAATGTAATTCGGTGCCAAGACCACCACCAGGTTTGGCTGACAAGACACCTAACCCTGAAAAGCAGTGAAAGTGAGCAATTTTTTTACAGCTATGCATACAGCTTTTATTTTTCAAAGTATAAGTATATATATAAAACATAACTGAAGCACTAAAAAAATGGATTGGTGGATTGTGGATTGCTTTCAAAGCAAAATCGAACAAAATATTGTAAGGACGCTGACGAAGTGGCGGGCACAATTAGTATTGAATATAAATATAAATAAAATTATATGTAATGGAATGAATACATATTTTAAGGACTAAATTTAAATTAATACGTAAAGAAGAGCATAAATTTGTGTTTAAAATTATTTATTTTTTAATTAAAATTTATTTATAAAATTCTAAAATTTTAAAAATTATTGTACAGCTCTGTAAAAGGTGTTTAAAATATTTAAATAACAATGTAATACCACAAAGTAAAAATACAAATCAAATACAAATTTTATTCAATTGGCTATTTGGCAGTAAGTAATCCGTATTTTGTCATTATTTTATAACAGCGCCATCTGTTGCACAACCGTGTTTAAAATAGCCCGCCTTCAATTCATATTTTGTGATTATTTTAAAACAGCGCAACTGTGTTTAAAATATACCGCTTTCAAAAATAAAAGATGCCTTAAAGTATGCAGTACCTTGAAATCGGTAAATAAAAATCGGCATACTATCACTGCTTTTTCTCGACTTTCTTTTAGAAATAAGATATTTTTGGGGAAAAAAGCATCCTATAGTGGGATCAGGAAGGTACTAAGGTACTTCCTTACAAAATTTTGTTTTAAAATCCATCCAGTAGTTTTTATGTGTTGCGAACACAAAAAAAGAAAGACAGGCAGACAGGAAATGACTTACTATTTTATTATATGTATAGATATGTTTTGCCAATGTGTCATATCTCAAAAATTAAAACTGATGAAATGATGAAAGGTGTTTTCACTATCAAATGCCTGCAACAGGGATACTTATTGGATTTTCTGGGTTGTTTTCATTTTTAAAGTTAAAATATTTAATTAATAGGCTTTTTCCTTACAAGCATCCCACTGTTTCTGTGTATGAATAAGTGAACATAAGTTCGCTCAAAATTTTCTTTTGTCGGCAAGTGCGTTGTGTGTGTGTGTGAGTGTGAGTGTGTATGCGTTTATTTGTTTTTACAAAAGAACTTTTGTTTGCTCGTTCGTTCCTTCGTATGTTTGTTTATAAGTTTGTTGACATCATGAATAATTGATGAGAGCATTCAAGACTCAAGTAGTAGAGAAGTATTATTTAAGTCAAGGATACAAATCTATGCATAAATATAAGTAAACTGTATATGCTATTGTATATATGAGAAAACAAACATACATACATATGTATACATACATTTGTAACAATATTAGTATGAGCAAAAAATTATGATGATAAAATTGACATCAAGTGTAACGTTTGTTTAAGTTTATGAATTGTTTTATTTTTTGGGTAGATTGCATTTATTTTAATTTTTTTGAACAATGTTAGTATGTATGTATATTAGGGAGGATCGATTTGCATGATTGAAAAAAAATCAAAATATGCATGAATTTTTGCCACCATATAGACAGGATAAAATCTGAATCGTTGTGAGAGTTAAACGATCTTGTTCAGATTTTCAATAGCAAAAGATCTTATTGAGGGAAGGTTTAGGTGGTGGTAGACATATTTCTTACCAACTGACGATAAATGATTGAAAACAATTTTTCTCGTATTCCTTTAACTGAGTTCGGTTGGTGATGGTGATGATGTGTTCAACTTAACTGCAAAGAATGCTGAAGACGGATGTAGCGATCTAGAAAATGTTTAAACTCTGCTAATGTGTGAAATAAAATTTCCCAGTTTTCTTTAAAATTTATCACTTAATTTGAAAAAAAAAAAAAATATTCCTTCAACTTAGAAAGAATAAAACGAACTTAGGTGCCCCGGTAAGCTAGTAGGTAGTGAGCTAGTCTATCCCTCTAGAGGTTGTGGGTTCAATTCCCACCAAAGACCCTGGGTGTTTTCACCTCGGTACTATGCTCGGTTAATTAAGTTAGAATTAAATTGATTGGATTTGTTCCGCGGCTTGAAAATGATGTCTTCACATCGAAAGCGCTCGCCAAACGTACCAAAACAACAGCCAGTGACGACGGTCTTCACCGAAAGGTATGACAACAGTAAGTTAGAATATAATTTGTAATTGTATTGTAACATTTAATAAATAAATAATACTAAGCCGACCTTAAGCCTTAGGCTCCTATTAGGGTTTACAACTCAACTCTACTTCAGTTGAAATTTTTACAATTTGGTATTATCAATTACAACTCAACTTGTCAAAAATTTTTAAGTTGAATTTAAATTGTGCTATAACTCTGTTGTAGTTTCAAAGTTTAAAACCCTGTGTTATTAGTTCGGTTAACAAAAGTTTATAAAAAAATTACAACTCATCAGTAGGAGTTGTTTAAAATTACAACTAATCAGTAGCAGTTGCATTTTAGACACGGTTTAGAACTCAACTAAGAACTCAACTAAGTTGAGTTGTAAACCGTAATAGGGGCATTACTTTCAAAATTCATTTGGAGTTTTTTTTTTTTTTAATTATAAAAAGCCAAGACTTCAGTAAGCCCGTTGATATCCAAACATAAAATTTTTCAAACAGTTGACTTAGTCACTTTTAACTTTAAAAGGCTGTAAGTTAGGAGTTTTAATTTAGAACAAAACAAAATTAATATAAATAAATAAAGATGTTGTAGGAAATATTAAAAGTAATCATTTCATCGCACACCTCGTGCAATATCAAATCTATGTTTGTTTGTGTGTGTAAAAGATTTTAACGGATATAAATGAGCATTTATTTGAAAATCATAAAAGCTTAAACTATTTGTTGTTGTCATCATTGTTATTATTATTGTTGTTGTAGGTTGCTATTTGCAATATAAATGCTAAAATGTTTTCACTTGACAAGACAGTAGCAAACATTCAAACCACAGAAATAATGTTGATAAAAAAGATTTTTTATTCGAAAAAGGAGGAAATTTTATAACGATACACTTAAAAAAATATCTGTCAGTGGTATTGAGTGCCTCGATAGACTGATTGGTAGACCGCTAGGGTATCAGTCCGGGAAGGACGGGTTCGATTCACGCCAAAGATATCATTACACTAATGTCACAGATTATTCGATTGACATGAATTTTGTTTATCCGAAAGATAATCTTGTGGCATTACATTTTAAATATGATTTCTGGCATATGACCGCCACGGCTGGCGCGGATGTAGTCGAATCTCCACGTCCAATTTTCGATGACTTTTTCCAACATTTGTGGACGTATATCGGCAATAACACGGCGAATGTTGTCTTCCAAATGGTCAAGCGTTTGTGGCTTATCCGCATAGACCGGCACACCTCCATTCGATGCTCCAAATGACGCTGAAGCATAAATGAGGTTCTATGCTTTTAATTTCTTCGAATTATCTCATCCTTTAGCTCTTGAATTGGTACTGGCTTATCGACGTACACCTTTTCTTTCAAATACCCCAAAAAAAGAAGTCCAACGGTGTCAAATCACATGATCTTGGCGGCCAATTGACATCGCCACCCCGTGTGAGATAACACGGCCTTTGAATTTGTCACGCAAAATAGCCATTGTTTCGTTAGCTGTGTGGCAAGTCGCACCGTCCTGTTGAAACCATTTATCGTCCACATCCATATCTTGCAATTCAGGATATAAAAAGTTCATTATCATCTCACAATAGCGAACACCATTCACAGTAACTGCCTGACCGGCATCATTTTGGAAAAAATACGGCCCTATGATGCCGCCAGCCCATAAGCCGCACCAAACAGTCACACTTTGTGGGTGCATTGGTTTTTAGACAATCACTCTTGGATTATCATTCGACCAAATGCGGCGAATTCTGCTTATTGACGACTCCACTCAGATGAAAATGTGCCTCATCACTGAAGATAACTTTCTTCGAAAATTGATGATCCCCTGTTGCCATTCTTGCCACCATTCTGACCATTGACGACGTTTGGTATGATCGAGGCTTTAGTTCTTTAGTCAGTTGCACCTTGTAAGAGTGTAAATGAAAGTCTTTATGGACTCATACTCTCACGAGCGTGAGAGGTGCAATTGTTGGGCACGACGACGAGTTGAGGTGGACGGCTCTTTAGCCACACTATCGCGAACAGCAGCAATATTTTCTGCAGTACGAGCATGCCGACCCGGTTTGCTCAAATCTTTTCACGATTTTTCCGATTGTACGCACATTAGGACGATTAATTGACCGAAAAAATCACCGAGTGCATAATATGCATTTTGGTTTGAACGCCCATTTTCATAACAAGCCTGAATAACTTTAACCCGTTGCTCGATTGTGTATCTTTCCATGGTTCAAATTGAGTTAGTCTGAAATTGAGAAATGTCAAATTAAATGCAGAAAAAAACTTGACGCTTAGATGTGGTTCACATTCAGCAACGACCCTTAAATGTTAACCACCCGATATTTATCATTTTTGTTGTCATAGCTATTACACAGTCATTGTCATAAGTTGATAGTTGTCCCTTTTATCACATAAGTCATAAACATTATATTAGTATTTCCTATTATTATTTTAATAGTCTTTTTTGCTATACACTTCCAAACTTATTATCATAATCAATATCATAATCACTGCCACAATCACTGAGATATTAAAAATAAAATAATATGTGAAATATTTAATAAATTATAATTATATTTAAAATAAATTATATATCATATTAATAACTTTGGAATATAATTTAATTTAATTTTGTATCTATGCTGAGGTCTTATTACAAATTTATACACAAATGACTTTTGTGCATTATAAATTTAGGACAGTTATTTTTGAACTAAATGAAGTTAAACACTTCTCTTTCTTTGAAACATAATTTAACAATTATAATTGCTTATGAACTTACACAACTATTTTTTTCTGTGTATGAAATTTTCTTTAAAAGTTATTTTTGGTTTGATTTCTTAGGGTTTTTGCGTTATTTGTAAGACAATGCAAATGTTTACTTTGTGGTTACAATTGGACTTTAACTACTTTGATTTAAATTAAGAATCAAAAGACAATTATTTGTAGAGTCTTAAGAAAGCATTGGTCATTCTTACATATAAAATTAATTAAAATTGTAATATTTATATTAATTCCAAAACTATTTAAACACATAAATTAGACAAATTATTTAAAGGATGCAAAATTAATTTAAGCTTAATACTATCACTTGTAGTAACATTAAAACTATTGCAGTATTCAGTTTCAATTAAACTAAAAATTAGAGGGTATCCTGATGATGATGATGATGTGGTCAAGATTCACGTCAGCACCCGAATTGGATTTTTTGACGGTGTTCTTACCTACGGCTGAAATTTAATTTGTAGACTAGCACCCCATTGACTACCGCACATTACACAATCAATACAAGCGCAATGAAGCGACAATACCACCACCTTTAAATGTCATTGTCCCATTATCGCACAATATCGAACAGTACGCTAATGAGTAGCAATTTATAGTACATAGAAGCCTGGACCCATTTCCTAACCTCTTGTTTAGGGGTTGGATACCATCCAACTCCTTTTGTTGCGAGTGTAACAACGCCCTTGATCAACCGTGCACCATCTATGCATGTATTGATCCCAACCACAGCCACCACGTGAACCTGCGAAGGGGACCTCACTAACAACCGGCCACAGAGAGGAGCGACTCACTGTGGGGCTACTGGTTCCCCTGGTACCGGTCGTTTGGACACTGGTCGGGTCTTGAAACCTAATGAAACAGACCTATTTCTCCAGATTCAGGCTCCAGGAACCCAGAAGTGGTTTACTATGGCCGCTATAAGAAATAGCTCGTTGGGCTAGTAGGTAATGTTCTAGTCTATCAGTCCGGGGTTGTGGGTTCGACTCTGGAATTGTTCACTACAAGTTAGCAGGAAGACCAATAAGGAGCTTGCATATAATATGGGTGCCTACAAATGGTTAATTGCGTTAGTGACCGGTCACGAACTCTCAAGTATTATCTGGCCAGATAAAAATTGAGGTGAGACAATACTTGCAGACTGTGCGCGGAAAAAGGTTATGAAATGAAGATGCTGTGGAAACCTTAGCCTTAAGCAAATGTTAACAATTACCATAGACTCTGTAAGGAAAAAGAATGTCGACATGTATCAGTCGCCAGTCTGAAATCACTACAGTCGAGAGTAACAGGCTAGTGACAGCACGTGACTCAATATAAATAAGGTATTGGTAAATTGACAGTCGTATACCACAGTAACTCTAATAGCTAGAAACTTAACATTTACACATTTTACTAAAACTGTGTTCGCTATATTTGCAAAAATAAAAATTTAAATTAAAGGGTTTCCCGATAGTGACGTGACTTTAAAGTATTTGATCATATTTTTCAACAGCCAAAGTCTTAAAATATTCACAGCAGATGTATTACTTTAGCTGCTGTAACAACAATTACTTAAAATTAAAGGGTGTTCGGATAGTGCCGTGTTTGTTTTAAACCGTAATAGGGTGATACTTCAACTTCATACAGAGTATTTAAATTTTTTTCTGCTAAAATAAATATAATAAAACTAAACAAAAGGGTGTTTCAATGGTGATGCAATTTTACGTACATGAATCGCAATAGATAGACACTTTTAATTTACAATTTATTTCTAATGCCCACGATTACAACAAGTTGCAAACATAAAAATAATCGGCCATATTCCCATTGTCGTTGTAGTTTATAAACGACATAAAAACGACAATTTGGCATCACCGTTGGCGTTATCGACACTTATCGGAGTTGAAACGGTATTCTCTAATTTGAAACGAAAACAGGAACGACAAAAATATATTTGATTTCTGTCGTCGCCATTATAAGTGCCGAAATTAAAACGACTCGTGAAATAAAATAAATTAATTATGAAAATAACTACAATAAAACAATTTGAAACTTTAGTTTGTGAAATGGAAAAAGAACCAGCATACGCTAAGGGTTTTCGGAAGGGAATAAAACCCTTGAATTTCGAAAGCTTTTGGAAAGGAATTGCTGATAAATTAAATCCTTTAGGACCTCCAGTTCGCGATGGAGACGGTTGGCACAAAGTAAGAATAAAATGTATGTAAAAAATTAATTAAATTCTAATAAAAATGTATTTAATGTAACTTAAAGGTGTGGAAGGACTTGAAGTTCAAGGTAAAAAAGAAGCTTGTAAACAACAAAGCGGAAGCCAGAGCAAAAGGAGGAGGAGCTTTTAAGCAAGTTCCGCTGTCTCCATTGGAAGAGGCGGTGGCAAACTTGTTAGAATTTGAAAAGCAGGTAAATCCGATAGGAAACGAATTAGGATTCGGAGAAGAAGTAGAAGTTGGGGCATACGCAATTGGAGAAGACGAAATGCGCGGTTCTAGTTCGGAAAATGTAGTTATAAGTTCCTCCGAATTCAACGTTAATGACGATTTGCCTACAGTTTCAACAAAGGTACGACCCGGAACAAATTCCAAGACCGCTGAAAAGGAACGGATAACGTTGTTAAGGACGCAAACCGAAGTGCTACAAGAGCGATGCAGTCACTCTAAATCAATTAAAGGATATTTAAAAGATATTTCAAATTATCAGAAGAGGAGACTGCAGATAGAAGAGGAGCGTCTGAAAATATATAAAAGAAAAACTGAAAGAGAAGAAAAACTTCTGGATCTTGATGCCGCCGTAAAGAGGAAAAAGCTAGAATTATTAGAAAATCAGTTAAATTCTCTTAATCCCAGCAAAAACAAAGAGCCTATTCAAAAGTAAAACCAATACTCAAACTAAACTAGCTGCTGTGAAAATCTTTGAGATTATTTTGTTATACAAGTTCATCTCATATTTATTTTTCGTTTTATGTTTATAATAACGTTATTTAATAAATTTTGTTTAAATTAAAACTACGCCAAAAAAGAGTTTTTAATTGCATCTCTTATTCTAATAGCTTCAGAATCGCCTCTCTCATTTTCATTATCGATATTATACGTTTCCCTTTCCTCTAAAGAAATTTGAAAATCACTATCGAGATATGATGTATTGTAGTGAATACAAATATTGTGGAGAGCTGCACAGGCGTTAACGATTTCAGAAATTTTTTGGGAATCGTAGTGCAATTCACGTGCTCCAAGCAGACATCGAAAACGCGATTTGAGGACTCCAATTACGCGTTCAACAATATTTCTGGCCTTTGCGTGCACAGAATTGTAATGACTTTCTGCACTATGTTCGTCAGCTGATCGGTAAGGTGTCATCAAAAATGGTTCTAACGGATAACCAGCATCTCCTAAAAACTTGACTGTTATAATAATCTTAATTAGTGTTAAATTTCATACCGAGAATCCACGAATTACGTTCACCAGCATGATATTTATCCCGTAGAAACCTCCTTACACGGCTAGTATTCCAAATTAAGGAATCATGGGCAGAACCTGGATGTCTGGCATCTATAAATCTTATACGCATCTTATGGTCACAAATCTAAGTATGTGTAAATGATAAACAAATTAACTTTTTAGTATTTTTGAGAATAGGTACTTACTATCATTGCATTAATGCTGAAGAAGCCCTTTCTATTATAGTATAAATGCTGAGAGCTTTTGTTAGGACCTACCATTTTAAAATGCGTGCCATCTACACAGCCTATGATACCAGGAAAACCGGTACGTTCATAAAAAACTCTTTTGCATTCTGTTGTTTCATCCTCCGACATCTCAAATTTCACCCAAGTTTTGCAAATTGTAGTACTAATTGCATTCAAAACTTCAGATAAAATTTTGCTGACTGTAGGTTGAGCCAGCGATAGGTTAAAGTCATTTCCAACGCTAAGCTGGTATGACCCTTGTGCGAAAAATCTCAACGCAGTTGCCAGTTTTATTGTTGGGGATATTGCTGACTTACGGATACTGCATTTAAGTTTCGGAGAGATTTCTGCCAACACGTATTTAAAGGCAGTTTTGCTGAGTCTAAATGTGTCCACAAACCTGAAAATATACATAAATGGATAACATATGTAAATTTAATATGTTTTTAAGTACAGGAATAATTTGTCTTACACAGAATCGGGGATGGAGAAGATGTCAACCTGCTGCCGTAACCTCTTTCGATGTATAATCATGCTAATTGTTTCTTCATCCTCACTTGAACTTGAAAAATAAAATTCACCACATGCCATTTTTTATTTCACGTTTAAAAGAAGAAAAACTTAAAAAAATTTTCCAACAATTTAAAAAAAACAAATCAAAATATTACAGTGCTGCCATACTTATTCACTTATTTTCGATAACTCTTCGTCTTCGTTTCAATATATTTCTAGAATGCCAAAATAGGAACGAAGCGACAATAAAAACGACAACGACATAAAAACAACAACGAAGACGACGACGACAACTGGAATATGGCCGAATATATATAAAAAAACATTAAAAGGAAAAGGTGGCCTCTGAAATTTACGATTTTAATGAATTTAATTGATATTTTGACAGGGAATACTCGCTACAATAACAAGTATAAAAACAATTAAAAGTTAAATGGTATTCCCATAGAAGATATACTTGTGACATATATTGGCTTATCGGTTGAACCAAAACCTCCAGGCGTCTATAATTTGTATACATATAAAAAATTAATCTAAACATATAATAAAAGTGTAACTCATTTCCTATCTAGCTGTCTTTCTGTCTGTGTTCGCATCACGTAAAATCAATTGAATGGATTTAAACAAAATTTTGTGAGGAGGTACCTTAGTATCCTGTATTCCTATATATACTTGTTTTCGCAAAATATATTATTTCCAAGTGAAAGTGGAGAAAAAGCAGTGAAAGTACGCCGTTTTTTTTTTTACCGATTTAAAGGTACTGCATACTTAAAGGCATCTTTTATTTTTGAAAACGCTATATTTTAAACACGGTTGTGCAACAGATGGCACTGTTTTAAAATAATCCCAAAGTATGAATCGAAAGCAGGATATTTTAAACACAGTTGCGCAATAGATGGCGCTGTTTTAAAATAATGTCCAAATATAAATTATTTACTGCCAAATAGCCAATTGAATAAAATTTGTATTTGCTTTGTATTTTTACTTTGTGGAATAACATTGTTCTTAAAATATTTTAAACACCTTTTACAGAACTTTACAATAATTTTTAGAATTTTATATAAATTTTAGAATTTTATATAAATTTTAGAATTTTATCCAAAGATGGATACCTTTATATAAAGTAAATACGTAAGAGTCTTAAAATATGGTGTGGATTACACTCAAAGCCAAATCGAACAAAATATTGGCAGGATGCACACAACGTGTGTGAGCACAGCTAGTAACAAAATAAAATTAAAACTTTTATGGGCCCCATAAAAAATTTAAATCCTGTACTTTTCAAGTTGTCAATTGAAGATAATAGGGAAACCAGCGTGTGTGAGTCTGACTCGCAATTTACTAATTTTTATTTTGTTCCATTTTCCATTTTGTTCCATTGACCTTAAACAAAAAACCCTATTTCGAAGGTTTTTTAATAAATATTTAACATTATTAACAATTCATTAGTTTGGGTTTCAACTTTATCGTTTTATCAATAAACATTTTAAAAGTTTTTCAATTGATATATTCTACAAGCACTTTGGAATAAATTATTTTGTAAATCTAAAGCAATATAGAAATTGTTTTATATAATGGCATAATAAATTTGTATATTGAAATTCTAATAATTTATAACACACATATACAATTGTGTATATGTTTATAACACACATATACAATTGTGTAAATCTATTAGCTTCTAATTTTAAGAAATTATATAATTTTTCTGAAATCAATTCAAACCGGTTAACATGAAAGCTTTAGATTCCAATAGAAACCAACTTTATTAACTTAATTTTTTGTAATCATCAAGTTTTTATTTATTTCATGTTTAGAACCAAATTGTTAAAGTTGATTGTTTTATTTTTACAACGAAAATAAAAAAAAATGGACGAAAAACATGAGTGTCACAAATTCCTTTTGTTAATTTTTTGTTTGCTGTGGCGCCTTGGAGTATTTAAAATTGATTACATATTAAATGATTTTTAAGCAAACTTTCTTAATTATTGCCATAATCATTATCATTGATTTTACCATTGATTTATAAACTAATGTCATTAAAAGAATTTGTCCTTATTGTCATAGTCATTCAATAGTCATTCCGTTCTCATATATATTGTCGCAGGCACTGTCGCATTTACATATAATGTCACAGGAGTAAGAACTCATAGTGTTATTGTTGTTGCCAAAATCCTCCATAGTCTTTGATACTGTCACGGTCATAATCATTATCATTACTATAATATTATAGGCATATGGCAATGCCTATAATACTATCATAGTTATTGTAATAGCTGTTGTCATAGTCTTTATTGTTGTCACTGTCATATTTATAATTATTGTCACAGAAGTGTTCGTAGTTATCAATAACTGTCAAAGACATTTAGCTGTATTAATACAGTCATACTATGACACTCTTTTGAATAGAGGTCACAGTTGCTGTTAGTCTTCGTAGTTATCATTGTCACAGTAACTGTCATAGTTGTTCCGCTATATTAATATAGTCATACTATGACATTCTTTGTAATACGAATATAGATATCTTTATATCAATATCGAACAATAATAATTCAGATTGTAATGATCAGTCATCATTGTCATTATCACAGTCATTGTGATTGCTATTTTTAGTCATTCCTTATTAAAAACACTTATACAGTTGTTAGTCTTAAAACCATTATAGGTATTTATATGGTAACTCCCATCTATAGTCTGTCATTTGTCGCTATATTTATTGTCTTGGTCATAAGGTTAGTCAATGTCATAATAAATATTATTGTCATAATCATTTTCAACACCATTATTATATTCTTAATTATTGTGATACATAGCTGTTGTCATTATCAGGATAATTGTCATAGTCATTGTCATAGTAGTTGTCATAGTAATTTTTTTAATAACTGCCAGAGACCTCGTCACTGATTGTGATAATAATTATCATAATGTTAATAATAATAATAATGTTCTTATTAACACCATTGTCGCAATCCTTGCATATTTCTCGTTTATATGATTATTTCACTGTCAGTAAGTCACTGTCATATTTATTACTATATTTTTATCATTCTGTTCTTATCAACGAAGTTATTACAATCATTTCCATATTTTATCAACGAAGTTATTACAAGCATTGCCATATTTATCGTTCATATAATTATTTCACATTCATTAAGTCACTGTCATTAAGTCACTATTATATTTATTGGTGTATCGTAATCACTGTCACACATAGTCATTGCAGTAACTATTGCAATCATATTCATATGTGTATTAATCATGAAAATCATTGTCACTGTCATAATCTTTCACACAGTTATTGATATTTTTTGTTACATTGTCATTATCACAATATATATATATAATTGTCGTTGTCATAGTAAAGTCACTGGTAAATTTATTTTTATGTTGTCATCATTCTGTTCCTATCAAAGCCGTTGTCACTATCATTGCCATATTTATCGATTATATAATTATTTCACTTTCATTAAGTCACTGTCATTAAGTCACTGTTATATTTATTGCTGTGTCGTAATCACTGTCACACATAGTCATTACAGTAATTATTTCAATCATGGTCATAGTTATATTAGTCATGAAAATCATTGTTACTGCCGTAATTGTTGACACAGTTATTGATCTGTTTTGTTCCATTTTGGGTCACGGCTATTATGACAATATTGTCACTGTCATATTTATTGGCTTGTCGTCTTCATTCTGTTCTTATGAAAGCCGTTGTCACAATCATTGCCATATTTATTGTTTATATAATTATTTCACAGCCAGTAAGTCACTGTCATATTTACTTCTATATTGTCATCATTCTGTTCTTATTAAAGCGGTTGTCACAAACATTGCCATATTTATTGTTTATATAATTATTTCAATGTCATGAAGTCACTGTTATGTTTATTGTTGTGTGTTAGTCACTGTCATACATAGACATTGCCTTAACTATTTCAATCATATTCAATTATGAAAATCATTGTCACTGTGATAATCGTTGATACCGTTATTGACATGTTATGTTGCATTTTGAGTCACGGCTGTTATCACAATATATATTATTGGCGCTGTCATAGTCATTGTCAAGTCAATGTCAAATTTATTGCTATGTAGTCATCATTCTGTTCTTATCAAAGCCGTTGTCACAATCATTGCCATATTTATCGTTTATATAATTATTTCACTGTCATTAAGTCACTGTTATATTTATTGCTGTATCCTAATTACTGTCACAGATAGTCATTGCAATATATTCATATGTGTATTAATCATGAAAATTATTGTTCTGTCATAATCGTTGACACAGTTATTGACATGTTTTGTTGCATTTTGGGTCACAGCTATTATCAAATATATATTATTGTCGCTGTCAAGTCAATGTCAAATTTATTGCTATGTAGTCATCATTCTGTTCTTATCAAAGCCGTTGTCACAATCATTGCCATATTTATCGTTTATATAATTATTTCACTGTCATGAAGTCACTGTCGTGTTTACTGCTGTGTCGTAATAACTGTCACTCATAGTCATTGCAATAACAATTTCAATAATATTCATATGTGCATTAATCATGAAAATCATTGTCACTGTCATATTCGTTGAAACAGTTATTGACATGTTTTGTTGCATTTTGGGTCACAGCAAATATATAAAATGTTTGCTGTCAAAACCATTATTATTTATTCGTTATTGTCATGGAAGTTGTCACAGACAGCAGACTAAAATTTTTGTTGCAGATTAATTTAATATAAAAAAATTTCTTTTACATTTTCAAAATAATAAGAATGAACAATGTGAACACTAAAAACTGTGTATCTACGGAAAGGAAATGCAAACAGAGTATAAATATTCATGGGTTATTTTTTGGTCACGTCCAAATAACCAATGCATCATGACGGTAAGAAAAAAGATGTGTAATAAGAGATTGTGTTTGGGAGTGTAGAAATCTGAAAGCCAGTTTGTTAACATCATGTTAAACGCCAACAGTTTAATGTCCTTTGTTTGCAATTTGTTTTTTATATCCTCTTGCTTTTTTGGTTTTTGTTTTACAAAGTATGATTCATTTTAGAGAGCATCGCCATCGTCAGCAAGCACTGTTATCATCACAACAGGGACAAAAGATTGTTTTTTTAAGATGACATCATCATTGTCCTTTGCACACACAACAATTGTTACGTCTCGTTACTGTCTGGTATTGATGATGCTATTTTCTTGTGTTATGTTCAATGAAAATTTTTATTTATTTTCCTTGAACAATTTTTTTTTTTAGTTTTCACAAACTTATTGCTAATAAACGTGCATAATGTGTTTTTTGTATCAGTATCCTTGCAACCGTGTTTTATGATTTAAGGACATTTATATAATGAGTATTTTTTTTAATCAATGTATATGTATTTGGTTTATACCTTTCAAGTTAATATTTCAGAGGTTTATGAGTAAGAAGTTAAAGGAAAAACAGGACATGATGAAAAGAAGAAAAGTGTGACAAGATAGAGATTACAATATTTATTCGACTTCATCACATCAGATATTCATTGTTCTTGTTACCTTTCCTTAATGGTGATGATGTGTAGCAGTAGAAATTTACAATGACTTTTAAAAGATATTACTTGATAGATAAATAATCTGCATGTTTAGATACATAGGGCAAGTGATATAAAGAAACAATTTTACTTTATTAGAGGTAAATTTACGGGCAAATTTTAAGAAAGAAGGAAGCTCATAAAAAATATATTTTTCTTTTAATTTTATATTAAGAAAAATACAACATCATAAACTATTCATTTTAATAAATAAAAATGATGTAATAAACTGCACGGGCTTTTATTTAAATTAACAGCAAAATATAAATATCAAGAGCATAGCTATCACTACAGGAAAGAAAAAACTCGCTTAGTTGTTAGATATAAAAATGTAAGGCTTGATATAAAGAAGGAGTTCAATACGCAGCTATCAGAAGGAAGTAAAAAGTTTGATAAGGATTATTTAACGTATAATTAGGATGTCAGTGTATGTCGCTAGTACAATAACACAGTCAATTTCTAATAGATTTTGAAAAATAAAATTGTGTTTTACTCATAAATAAACATATTCCTTTTAAATAAATTCATAAAAAGTACGATTCCTCTATAAAAAACTGTTGGCAAAAATTTTAAAAAAAATTATTTCCTTAAAATACACATAGGCCTAGTTTTCTCTTTCCTAATACGCTGAGAAACTTAAATTCGCTAATATTTTAAGTTACTGCTGGCTTATAAGTGCAAAAAGGTATAACAACTGGTTTTTATCCGTAGCTACAGATTTTGACGGTGTTCTTATCTTATTATATTCAACAACAACTACCCGAAAAATAGTTTCACTACTAAGCAATTTTTTCTGTCTCACAGTGCACAATGGAGCAGAATGAAAATATTTTGCAAACAACTCTGCCATTTGTAAATGGCACTTAATCTAAAATTTTACAAGAACATATAAGAAGAGTATCTGGGCACCATGGACTCACCAGGGGAGTAGCGCTGTGTGGTCTCAAAATTGGGCATCTCGCATTTCAAATTGTTTAAGAGCTTGGTATTTCTTCCAATATTTTTATTATGATTTGAATTTATTATTGATTTTATTGAAGTGCTAAAAAGTTTTTTTAAAGAGTTTTTTTTTAAATTTTACTTTTCTAAGATTTTAATTTTAGCATAATACCGATAAAGTCTATTTTGGACCAACCAAAGTAAAAGAGAGCAGATGTGATAAATATTAACTTCGGCACCTAGCCGTGTTGACCCTTATCTGACGGTGGTCTTACCACCGATTGTAAAGAAAGTGTGAAAACACCTACACCACACAATGAGTAGCAAGATATAGAGACATGGCATGCCTGGACCTATGTTTTAAACTCCTCTTTAGGGGCTTGGAGACTATCCAAACTCCCTTCTGTTGAGAGCATACTTGCTCAACCGTGCACCATCTCTGCATGTATTGATCCAAACCACACCCACCCCCAAAGGGCACCTCATCAACAACTAGACACAGAGAGACTCTCTGTGGGGCTACCGGTTTTCGTAGTACCAGTCGTTTGAACACTGGTCGGACCTCGAAAAGGACCCATAATAATACAGAAATGTTCTTCTAAATTCAGCCTCCAGGAACCCTGGCGTCTGGTGCCTCCATTATCCCCGAAAGTACTTCGTCAAAGCTTTTGGAAATACTGCAGTGACAGTTTCTACCCCTGGGTGAAGTAAAAGGGAGCAGAATTTTTTTTTTTTTTTTCAAAAAACCGAGGCACTTGAAAGCTTCCTTCGAGTCTTGAAAAATGCATTTAGTCCATCCAACATCGTGCTAGATTTTAATGCCAAGAACATCAAGAGCTTATGATTCCTTAATAACAGACTTGGGGGGATGTCAATTACAGTGTCTAATTAATTACACATGCAATTACCTGTAATTTTAATTGTAATTGAAATGTAATTGAATCTCCCCCTGTCTTCTTAATAACTACATAACCTTTAGCTGGATATGAGGTATTATTTTCCAACCTACGTCTGAGCGTAAGCAAACAAAATGGAGTTTTGCGATCATTCCATACTACTCCATGCACACGATGCCATTGAGAGATTGTGAAAAGATCATTAATGAACGTATCATTCATGTTTTGTCTCTCCAACTAGAGCTGTCGCTCCAATTTAATTGCCTATTATTGAATAAATATGAATGACAAATGTTGCTATGATCTGCAAAAGAGTAGATAGGGTTAGAAGATCATTTAGAAAAATAAGAAGAAAGAACAGAGCCTTGCGGTACCCCTCATCTATATCTCATCTATAACAACTCGTATAGAGCGATCCCTGATGAAGTTCGACATAATTCGAGAAAAGTTATCACCAGCACCAAAAGCAATAACTTTGACAGTAGTGCATCGTGCCACACTCTATCAGAAGCCTTGGGAATATTTAGAACCAATACCTTTCTGTCGCCGAAATAGTGTATAGAATGACACCTTTTTATCGAAAGACAGACAAAAATATTTTCACCAATTAAAGGTTTAAATTGGTTTCAGATTAAAATTTAATTAAATAAATAATTGAATCAATTATTATAGAAAAAATAAAAATAATAACACACTGTGTAATTTTTTAAGTCATGGCAAAATAACCATATACGGACACCACTACGTGATAAAAGACCAAAAAAAAGACCCCTGTCTCCCAGTTTTGCTCTAAGTCCTCCAGATTTTTTTACCTTTTTTCCCCTGTTCAGGTCCATAGGTAGCAAACCGTTCAAAATTCAAGGAAACAATCAACTACAAAAATGAACCTAAGATCTCAATAAACAACTCACTTGCGGGAGAAGGCTTTATAGTATCTGAATGTTGAAGTAAAGAAAAAAAAATGAAATTAAAAAATTTTCGGGAAATTTTTCACTTTTGCGGCTACCTAAGCGCTACCTAAACGGTATTAAGAATCATTCCTAGGAAGTTCGTATGTTCTAGATAGTTGTTTATTGAGATTTTAGGTTCATTTTTGTAGTTGATTGTTTCCTTGAATTTTGAACGGTTTGCTACCTATGGACCTGAACAGGGGAAAAATGTAAAAAAAATTGAATTTTTTAAAGTTTTTTGCGATTTTGACCTTGAAGATGAAGTTTTTTTTGATTTTATATGTTAACAATTTTTGTTCTTTATGACAAGAGCTAAAACTTTGCCTCAGAAAGTATATCAAAATTTCAAACGGTTTGCAAAATATAAGCTTGAGTAAATGATAATTTTTTTGCAAAAATGACATCGAGGCCCCACATCTTTGAGGGCCCATAACACAAAACCTGGAGGAGTTTGGGCAAAACTGGGAGACAGGGTTCTTTTTTTTTGGTATTTTATAACGTAGTGGTGTCCGTATATGGTTATTTTTTTCCGTGTTGCACTGTGTAATAATAGAACAAATATATAAAATTTCTGTCACCTGTAGAGCAACCGCTCTGGAAACCATATTGGTGGTCGCTTAGCAAACTGTTGGAAGATTCTGAGTACTTCACTAAATAAAAATTACCAAATTTTTCATTACTTTAGAAAGTGCAGAACAGTTTGCAATTGGGCGATAATTACCAGGGTTGTTAAATTCACCCTTTTTGGGGATAAGCGTTACATTACCAACCTTCCAACACATTGGATTTTTACCACCATGATACTAATTGTTGAAAAGAGTAGCCAAAGCACTGCTTCAAGACCAGTGTTGGAATTCCATTAGGCCCCAGAAGACTTGCTAATATTGATCTTTTTAAGTTTTTCTACCTTTTATATGATATTTTTTCACTGTAGTCTATTAATCTGGCCATACTTAGTAAACATTTTTTCCTTCATTTTAATTAGCTGATTTTAACAATTCGAAAGCTAATTGCTTTTACCTGTACAAACAATCCAACAAATTTGGGCCTGTTAAAACACAATCAAGGCTAACAAGATGTGAACGTATGAAGATTAAAACACAGACAGATAAATGTTTAATTAGTAGTCGTTTCAATAAAGAGATCAATCAATTAAAATCACGACAAAATCAAATTATGTTTACAGTGAAAATATCAGAGAAATTGGGATGAAAAACAGACAAAACAAAGAAAAAAATAAAAGTAAAAAAAAAACAAAAATTTCTAGAGAAAAAACGTTAACAGTTTTAATAAACGTTATGACAGTGGTTCATGATGTAACTTACATACATACGTTTAAACGTACATACATATGTGAACGTATGAGTGTATGAGATGATAAGTGTGCTTGTGTAGAGTGACTTTATTGTGGAAGCATGTAATTTATCATTGCATGTTTCCACACTGACACCAAAAAACAATAAAAAGAGGCAATCAGCAAAAATAGCAACACTGAAAATGCAATTGTTCTCGAAAAAAAAAGCTGTATATAGAACATCAATAAAAGGAAAAACACACACAAATTAAAAAAATTCCAAGCCAGCACATGAATGCTTATATTGGTTTGTTCATAAAAGTACAATAATATTAGTTCTAACATGTGTCAGTGTATATGAGAATGAATACACATGCAAGTTTTATAAACAAGACAAAATATTTTTTTTGTTTTTTTTTTTTTTGGAAAATAGAACACTTAGATACTTTTATGAGTTTACAAGAAAGAGATAGACACATAGAAAAAAAAAGAGAGAGACAGAGACAGAGAGAAATCTGAACTACAAATGTAGTTGCTTTTTGCATTAATAAACGACCACATATGGCGGAGTTCAAAACATAAATGTATTTTTAGTTTTGCCACTTACTAACACATACAAATTAATATTTTTACCAATGGATATAGCAGCAACAACACACAAACATCATGCATGTAGCATTTGTATGTGAGTGCATGAATATAAATGTATTTATTTCTACATATTTGTGCCAGGACTGAGATCTGTTCAATTCGTATAGAAATTTTAGAGAACAAAATTCAAATTATAATAGAAATTTTCTGATTTTTATAGTAGAAATTTCCGTAAATATAACAAAAACAGAATTGTTTTATCAATATCCGAAATATAAATTGCAATAGTGGTACTTACTATTGTAGGTACCGTGAAATAATTCCCAAATGAAATAACTCCCAATGCAATAACTCCCAATGAAATAACTCCCAATGAAATAAGTCCCAACGATAATGAAATAACTTCCAAATTAAAAAAAACGAAATAACTCCCAAGGCCAAAATGAAATAAGATCCAAAAACTTAACCGTTAATTCAAAACAATTATATTTTTCCACAAAAATGAAATAACTCCCAAATGAAATAAATCCCAACAAAAATGAAATAACTCCCAATACAAATTATATTTGCACCCGGGCACTGTTTGCAACTGTTTTAACCTCTATGGTATAACAGGTACCTCCCGATGAAGGAGGTCCATAACTTTGATATCATACCATATATCATAGATACATGACCAAAGGCCGGCTATAGTATAACGTGAGCGCAAGATTTTAAAAAGTGTACAGCATTGCATGCTTTTGAAGCGCAAATATCGATTGTATGTGTAGTGGAATATTACTAAACAGTAAATACAGAGAACAAGAAAGCAACCAGTGCAAAAATCAGTGCACCTGATTTGACCGGACAGTTTTATCAAGTGTACAATAAATATGCTGAGCATTTCATATTGTTCACTAGTTCATTTTACTTAAATTTTCTTGAGAGTAAAATCTCTGATTTTTGAGAGAAAAAATTAAATTAGATTTTTTTATTCATCAATAAAAGTTAAAAAAAATTCAAGCTACTACAGTTTCTCGAATGAGAACAAATGAAACAAAAACTTATGAATAATAAAAAAAAGTATTAGGTTTGTTCGAATGCCTGATATTTTTACTATTTTTGAAATTTTTATAATTTTTTTAATTGAAAGTCGTTCGAATCATAAATAACACATAGATAGTCAACTGAAACGTCAAAAACCTAAGTCTCTTGTCAAAAAACCTAAGTCTAAGAATGTATTGGTAGGCAAAATGGTATAAGTGTTGGTTTAAAAAAAAAAATTCCCCACAGCACCTAAATTGCACATAGTTGTATAAAATATTTTGTAAAAACCGAATATTTTTTACATGCAATTTTATATGTTAAAATAAATAATTCTTTTGCATTTTAATAAAAATATGAATTTTTTATTTTTTGCTAATATATTTATGTGCGAAAAACGTTAGATTGAAGGCTAATTTTAAATATTTATTATATTGATTTGAAAATTTTCATCCCCTAAAAGACAAAAAAATACAATACTGTGTAGAAATAAATTTCACCAAAGAAATGTCAACAAAATTAAATATATTTTGTATTAAAAAATTTAGAATACAATAAATTGTTAAATAATTTTTTGTGCAAAAATTCAAAATTATTTAAATATTTGAAAAGTGCAATGGAATATCGCGCAATAGTGTCTAAATGTGAATAAAAATTTTACTCCCCTAAATTTGTTGCATTTACACCATACCCGTATGTGTAAAGACATTTGTAGCCTCATTTTTGACATTTGGAGAGTTGGCCATCTATGTGTTATCTATGGTTTTTGCTTTTAAAATTTCTTCGATCAAAAATAGTAAAATGAAAAATTGTTTGTGTTTTTAATTTTTGTTTTTGTAATTCATTTTTTTCAAATGAAATTTTTTGAATTGTATGAAAGGAAGGTGATTTTTACTATTTTCCGCTTTTGTGAATTTTTCATGAAAGTTTTTATTTTGAGAATATTTTTTAAATTTCTCTGTTTTTACTAGTTTTGCACTAGAACAAACCTATTGATTAAAACTAAACATATTAATAATGTAGTGTTTGTAACCATCATAAGCTTACATTCTTTTAAAGTAAGTTGTTACAGATTTTTGTATTCTTCTTATTGCTTGATTTTCTTAAATTTAATCCATTTATGATAATTACTTATTACATGCATTTAACAATACATTAAGATTATAATGAGAGTATATTAACAGTTATAAATAATACTGGTTTTGTAATGATCTTGTAATGTTCATCTACATTAATTATTGATGAACATTATGATTTTACTCTTCAACCAACTAGCAAATAAGATATACGTTTTTTAGTAATTAATAAATAAAACATATTTTGAATAAACTTACTAGTGCTGTTTGAGTTTATTACAAATAATAATAAAAATAATGATTTGAAATTACAGTTCTTTTTCTAAAACGTGATTAATACATTTTTCATCAATATTTGAATGTAGAAACATATTTTAATGCACATATACATTTATTATAATAATTAATACTTACATCTATATCCATAATGCATATAAACATATGCATGTACTTTCTAGATATTAAATTAATTTTTTCTACTTTCAACCACTCAACGCGCGAATTAATATAAAATAACTAAAATACAAAGTACAAACCCTTGCTTTTAACATCATACATTTACATACATGTTGTCTGCTGTAACAGTATTTCATATCAAGAGACACTATTGAAACAAAATATTCACTACTGAAATTTTATTTGAAACTACAACAAATATTGCATTGGTTGGAAGAAGAGCAAATGCTATTGTATGTTGTTTTATTTAAGAGCACAGCAATATTTGTGAACACATGAAATCAAGTGCAAGAAAAAAGTGACCAATTCATTATTGAACATTATGAAGTTAGTCTAACAAGACGTTTTTTTTCGGACCAGCACTCGGGGGATGACCCCTACTCATGCAAAGCATTGTGCCAGAACTCGGAAATTAGGAGGATAGAGGGAGTAATGTTTGTGGACATTCAATTTGAATTTTCCAACATTGTAGCTGACAGGAAAGACCTCTGTAGGAAGATGATTCCACAAGCGAACTGTACGGCCAAAAAACGTATTTTCTCTGTAATGCATTGTGCGATTCACTGGCCAATCGACCAGAAATGGATGAGCTCTTAATGAAAAGCGTGATGTGCGCGAAAACGTGCGGATATCGGGAACTAGTTCCCAAATCTCATCAGAGCACATTCCATTGTAGTAGCGATAAAACAGCGAAACACAACCCACATTGCGTCGATGTTCAAGAGAGTCAATAGAGTTGGATACCCTACTGTCACCTATGAGCTTCTTCGCCCTCTCCTGCACGCAGTCGAGTAGTTCCAAAACAGACTTTGGTGCACCGGCCTATACATGAGAGTTGTATTCCATTTTTGGACGGATGTAAGTGGTATAAATAGTAAGGAGATCAGATGAGGTGAAATATGTTTTACACCGTTTGACAAAACCGAGACACTTGAAAGCTTCTTTTGAGACTTGAAAAATGTGCTTAGTCCATCGAAAGTCACACTGGATTTTCATGCCAAGAACATCAAGAGCTTCTGATTCCTTACTACTTATACCACCCATAATTACAGATGTAGCACCATTTTTGGCCAAACGCCGGTGCGTTAGCATACAACATTGAGTCTTACGAGCGTTAAAGTCGACTCTATTTGCCCGGCCCCAATTAGATATTGTTACGAGATCGTGATTGAGCGTATCATTCATGTTTTGCCTCTTGGCCGCAATCTCTAAAAGGCTCGGCCGTCTGCAGAATGAATACGAATGGCAAATGCTGCTATCATCTGCAAAAGAGTAGATAGGGTTGGAAGTTTGACAGAGAAGGTCATTTAGAAAAATAAGAAACAGGGTAGAAGAAAGTACAGAGCCTTGCGGTACCCCTGAATTAATCTTGAACTCGTTTGATGAAATCCCATCTATAACAACTCGTATAGTGCGATCCCTGAGAAAGCTCGATATAAATCGAGAAAAGCTATCACCGACACCAAAAGCAATAAGTTTTGACAGGAGTGCACCATCACTCTATCAAAAGCCTTGGAGATATCTAGAGCCACCACCTTACTTTTGCCGCAATGGTGAATGGATTGACACCATTTTTCCGAAAGGAAAGCCAGCAAGTCCCCTGTAGAGCGCCCCCTACGAAAACCATACTGACGGTCGCTTAGTAAGCTGTTGGACTCCAGATACTTGACACGATGAAAATTTAGCATACTTTCCATTACCTTAGAAAGAGTAGAACAGACTGCAATTGGGCGGTAATTTTCAGGGTTGTTAGCCTCTCCTTTTTTGGGGATTGGCGTTACATTAGCTAACTTCCACCACATTGGAAACTCACCAGCATGATAAAAGGTGCTGGAAAGAGTCGCTAATGGACGTGCTAGCGTCGAAGAGCACTGTTTCAAGACCAGTGCTGGAATGCCATCCGGCACTCACGTTTAGTATCCACTTAGGGAAATGGCCATAGAAACTAACTTACCCCACAACAAACAATTTGTAGGTATGTATATAACAGTCTTGGCGGATTTGAAATGTAATTGAATCTCCCCATGTCTGGTATGTAATATTGTGGGTTTAATAGCACACTATGGAATTAAATTAAACTTAAATAGTTTTTTTAAAATCCCAAGAGTGGGATTGTGCGCTCAAATTTATTCATTGAAATCTTTTGTTAGCCCTTCACCAAATTTCAACTTTATACTTAGGAAAAAATATTAAATATTGCAGTTTTGGGTATTTTGTTTTGTGTTTTTTCTGAGAACTTAAACCCTCCAAAGTAGATATATGCTGATATAAATGCTGAAAAGTGATGTAGCGATCCAGAAAATGCTTTATATTCTGCCTAAAAATTTTATTATTCCTATTTGTGCTTTAAAATTAATCACCTAATTTGTAAAACAATACTCCTTCAACTTATAGATAATAGTTTTTTTTTTTTTTGTTTAAGTTACTTCTTTTAATAAAACCTTAAATAAGTGGCCAATAATTTTAAGTTTCATTGATCTCCTTCCTGTGTAATGAGTTAATTTTTTTTCAAATTTGCTCTAACATGTTAAATGCGGTTTCATGCAGAGTCATGTTAACACATTGTAACATACACACATCCTTGCATAAAACATATTTGCAAAACATTGTTGTTTATGCAACAACAACAACAACAACAACAAATAAACCCAAAAACGAAGTGATCATCATTATTATGACCACTTGCAAGCCATACATCATTATTAGCAACTACACCCTCGTTGATTACAATAAAAATAAAACAAAATTTAATTTTGTTTTTTAGGGCAGCGCAATTTTTACGAGGAAAAAAATATGTTTTTAAGTTTATTAGCTTTTGTTATTTTATTATTCATTCATTTATCGCATGATACACACCAATACAAATAAAAATCACATTTTAGTTTAATTTATCGAGAATAGTAACGAAGACCTTTACACATTGTAGTGAAAAACCAAGAGTCTTTGGTGGGAATCGAACCCACAGCCTACGAACTGTTAAGCTATCGCACCTATTAACCACTAGCCATGATTTAAAAATATTTAATTTTTAAATATTAATCGAGAATCTAATATCTTATTTAAACGTAATTGAAGGATTTTAAGAGTAGTCTATGGAAGACTTCGCACTGTGCTTCGACTCATGGAAAAAATCAACAAAAAAAAATTGTCTCAAGTTGTGTTGAAAGATAATAAGGTGTCTTAAATAAATGTTAAAAAATATATATGTTCTAATTGGTTTTGCCCAGAGAATTTTATCAAAAATGATTTAACAGAATAATGGCTTTTAGTTGTTTGACGAAAATAATTTTCAAAATTCAATTATTTAAAAAATTATTTAGAAATTTCGTTTTCAGGTACTTTAATATATTTTTAGTTAAATTAAAATATATAATTTTGTATATACATACTCGTATGTACATATGTATGTATATATAAAAGAGAGTGACGTTAGTTACTACGCTTATAACTCAACAACGCCTGGACCGATTCAATGATTCGCACCAACTCGGACTGGTCTCCGCCCCAACAAGAATGTGTATTCTTCTTGTTTGAAAAGAAAATTACCGAAATATCCCCGAAAAAAAATATCAAGAAAATTCATTTTCCCATACATTTTCTATGGAGTGATTTTACGACGTCATCTTCATGATAGATGACATTTATGTTTTCTTTACGTTGAGACAATTCTTTTTTTTTTTTTGTGACAATTGTTTTTTCACTAAATTTGTGTGACAATTGTTTTTTTTTTAGGAATTATTTTGTCACACATTAAAAACGATCATGATTTCAAATGCTGGTTTGCGGTATTGCCAGCAGATGGAGCTGTGTGCGTAATCTTTTGACATATGATTTATTTCGACAGTCTTTCCATCGCATGCTATTTTGTTGTGACTGCTGACGTGTGTTGGAATATGTCAGCATTTTTTCAAAAGTGATTTCATAGAGTTGAGTTCAGTTTGATGATTTTTTTGCGGCAATTGTTTCCCACCAAATTTGTGTGGCAATTATTTTTTAACAATTCTTTTGTCACACTTTAAAAACGGCCATGATTTCATGGATTCGGTATTGCCAGTAGATACGTTGTGTGCATAATCTTTTGACAGCTGATTCATTTACACAGTCTTTCCAATGCATGCTATTGTGTTGTTATAGACCAGAGAATGACAAAAGTATTAGTTTTAGTACTTATTAAAGGCAACACATGCGAGTTGCATTGCAAAACGATCCATTAGCCGAAATGTTCTTCAATCAACTGCTAACTATTGGTAATGGGTCGTCTTCTTGTTGATGCATAGAGTGGATTAATTTCGGTCCCCTCAAATTTTTGCAATTTCATCTCAATACAGTCTTTCCGAAAATCATTGCTATGATTTGTTAAGTGAAACAGCAATTTTAGGGGCTAAGAACAAGGATGTGGATGACTTAAACTCCACAATTCAAAATCAAATCGTTGGTTTACTGCATTCCTTCAAATCTATCGACTATGTAACAAACAAAGTCTAAGCAACCAACTATTCCACTGAGTTTTTGAATTCATTGGATGTGGTTGGGGCCTGTCACCGCACAATTTCCAATTGAGGTTTGGCTCAGTTGTCATCATGTTTCGCAATCTTAATCAACCAAAATTATGCAACGGAACGCGTTTAGCGATCACAAAATTTACGTGTGATTCATGCAAGAATACTAAAAGGAAAGTTCAAAGGCGAGGAAGTTCTCATTGCAAGAATTCTAATGATCCTAACCGATATGCCATTCGACTTTAAGCGAATCCAATTTCCAATTCGTCTCTCATTCACCATGGCAATCAATAAATGGCAAGGCCAATCAACTGTATGTCGCATATTCCAGTGTTGGAAAACCATCCATATTGACCGTTTTCGCACCTGACAACAAAACGAAAAATATTGTTTATCACAGAGATCTTCAATAGGGGGAGGGGAGTGGGTAATACATTTCCAAATACAAATAAAATTTGAAGGCAAAACAACGTTTGCCGGGTCAGCTAGTTTTGCTTATACATATGTATGTATTTACATAATAATTATTTTTTATTTCTCTGAAAAAATATTTTTTTTTTATCGAAAATCCAAAAATTACTTAAGTTTGATGGATTATAAAAAAATATATAAAATTAGATATTTTTCCCCTTTTTTTGTTAGTTTATACTCTTATCTCACAGCGTATTCAAAAATTAGTCTCCCTTTAGGACCACAAATTTAAAGAAAAAATAAATATTTTAAAATTTCTAAATTCATAATTTTAAAAATGTAAATGATATTTTTGTATTTTCCATATTAATAATCCGATTCAACCCAAGTTTAGATAAATACTCGTATATATCTTATAATTATCAATTTACATACTAAGTTTTGATACGATCGGACATTTTTTGCATGCAATATAGTGTTTTTAAGAAAAAGGATATATGGCAGGACTTGATTTCATTGCCCTGACTTAAAGAAACATTTACACTCACGTTGCTCGTTGTATATGTAGCAGCATAAGCACTTTTGGTAATGCTGCGGATATTATTGAAACTTAACCTACATTTTTTAGTTTCAGAACACCTGGGAGGTAGGCGTGTCCATACACCGATTTTTTCAAAAATTAATATTTTTCTTAACTAAGCCATTTTATGCTAGTGTACCAAATTTCAAAAATATCTAAAAAGTCCTCCTATTTTTGTTCCTTCGTTATATAGGAACAAAACACTGTGCTACGTGACTTCCTCCGTCTCTGTAAATAAGATTAAAATGCAATGTGACTCTGAACAGACATGTGTACGTACAAACAAGCAAAGATTGACGTTGGTAAAGCAATCAAAAAATGAAAAATATTTTTGTTTTCTAGTCTGGTTGTCGAGAGGAAGGATACACTTGAATTAAACAGCAAAATGCTGTGGCGTATGGTTGATGCCAAAGAGAAACACAATTCCACATTTTCCATTACTCATACGTCACAGTGTTTTTAATATTTTTAGAAGTTCATCATATACATACATATGTATGTATATCGCACACTAAATCATTAACAATCACAACTCCAAATTTCTCAAAATCTTTTTTTTTTTATAAACCAGTTCACATCACAAATCATCTCCAACGAGTTTTCTAGAAAAATAGCGTTTCTGTCTGAACTCAATTTGATTATGATTAGAAAATTACAATCAAGTTTTTGAAAATAATTTTTATTTTACCATACGAATTATAAGGTAAAGTATAGTAATCATGAAAAAAATCGAGGTCAAGATTTGAAGGGATTTATACGTTCTGAGGTCTCCTGAATCCATTTTGGCTATTTTCGCGATGATATATGTGGGTCGGTGGGTGTGTACGCTACTATTTTTGTGGAGTTTGTACAGGTTATACCGTTTCAAAATGAAATTCAGTATGTAACTTTGGTATATGGTGATAGAGAGCTGTATAAATTTTGGGCATAATCGGAAAGGGCAAGGGGTAACACTCAAAAATAAATAATTAATTTTTCGATTCGAATATACTTGAACTTCTTTATGTAATATGTCCATAAAAATATCTGTTTCCATTGGGTAGGCTACTCCAGAATTTTTTAATTTTCGCTAACATTTTTGAATTTTGAGTTGTGACTGTTTATGATTCAATATGCGATATGTCGATTGCTTATCCTTTCCTCATTTAGAAAAAGCGTTAAATTTGTTAATTCTTTTGCAAATTTAAGTTTTAAATAAAACATTGAAAATGACGCTGTAAATTTGTGCAATTCAAAAACTTACATCTATGCCAAAGGTCCTTGTGCTGATGGCATTTATGTTGGCCATTACTGCCATTAAAGACTTTATTTAATTTTTTGTTCTCTCCTGCTGTCTGCCATACAGGGGCAAATGAATGTAGTCATCATCAAGTTTAAATGGTTGTAAATAAATAATAAATTATGCGTTTTCGTGTCACTTAAATGGAATTCCTTTTACATTTACATGAAATTTTGCAGAGAAATTACATGGCATCATGTCATTCACTGGTTCATTTATTCACACACATGCACAATTATTACTTACACAATTGCTATCACATTCACACATACATACATATATATATATATATATATATATATATATATATATATATATATATATATATATATATATACATTCACTTAACACATCTACCAACAACAGATAAATAAATAAATTCAAACAAACACTTGAAATTTAAAAAAGATTAATGTTTTTTATGTTTATCTTTTGCTATTTTCATTCTTTTGCTTTAAATTGAAAATACACAAAATTCTATAATAGAATAACACGCTTAAACTTTGTGGGCTTAGGAACGATTCAAGTAAATTTTTTTTTGTGGATATGTAAATAGGCAGCGAAAATTAAATTGAAAAAAATCTGCAACATTAAACTAAAAGAAATTCTACAATTCCCAAAATAAAGACCTAAAATCCCACAATTGGAATTTTTTAATATTTTGGGAATAAAGTCCACATTGAATTAGGGCTCATGAAATTAATTCAGCAACAATTCGGAGTGTATAAAGCTTTATTACAGTAGTATTTTTTCAGATCCCACCATTGGCAATTTAGAATATATAGGCCAAAGTAAAAATTTTGATGTAAAACAGGTAAAATTTAAGGGCCTCCATCTTCTACAAAGATGATAAATTTTATACGAAATTTGGTTCCAACCTATACATATATAGTTAGTTTACACAAAAAATAAAATTTTTATATATGCTTTCAGAAAATTTTTTTCTATCAAAAACAAAACATTGGGGGTCCTTATATATACTTTTATATGTAATAATTTTGTGTGCAATAATTTTGGATATTTTAAATTCAAAATAGTCTAATTTTTAACTCAGAAGAGATGTCTACCCTTATGCAAAATAAATAAAGTCTACTTGAAGTGTACTTAAAGCAAAGTCCCCCAACCAAAAAAAGTGGTTAAAATGAAAATGCATTGGTTTGATAAATATTTAGCAAAGTGACACCTTGTTTAAAATTTTTACATGTTTTGTTCTCTTTTTGAGATTCTGGTTGAGATTGTGTATGTGCTCACAGACCCTTAGGGGTTTGCGTGGGGCTCTTGCTTTAAGTCAAAATTTTCATATAAAATGTGGAATAAAGTAGACTTGCAGTAGAGTTAATTTTTTTTTCTTTTTTTTTTGATAAGGGCAATAATTTTCAAATTTTTCCAAAATTTAAAAAAAAAAAATTGCTAAATATTGTACCAAGTACTTGAAAAAAACTGGACCATGGTAACAAAAAATCAAAAGTTTTAAGTTTAAAACGCTTATAACTCGATTAAAACGTCATTTTGTAGGTATTAACTACCCATAAATAACATGTATAATTTTTAAAAATCAGACAAAAATTGAAGAAATGGCAAGCTGTAAGAGAACTTGCAGATGCCATGTACCCAACTTTGAGACCTAATAGCACCACCCCTAAAAATTGTATGGTAACCAGCTTTAAAACTTATGCTCAGATACTCCTCTGCTATGCTCATGTCAAACTTTGCATTAATCCGTCTAGCCCTTAACAGGTTATTTCCAAAATATTTTTATTCTGCCCCAGTTTTAGATATGTTTTGAAAATGTTCCTTAATTTCTATTAAATTTAAATTCACAAATACATATGATATTGAGTATTACTAGTCTAATTTATAAAGTAGAAAATGAATAAAATTAATAAACTTTTAAATTCTATTAAATCTCTCGTAAATAACCTAACTGTAGAAGTGAATAAATAAATAAAATAAAATTAACAATAAATACAACAAATTCAAAAAAAACTCTTCTATTGAGGAATTTACATTTTTAACCCCGCAGTGAAGAAAGTTAAACAAACTTAAAAAGTTTCTTTATTTTTTATACCCATTTTTTCTGTATTGGTTTTCATTTTCAATAAAAAATAAAAATAAAAAGTTGTAAGTTTATCAATTTGTAATTGATTTTAATAAAAAAAAAAGAACTTATTCACTATCAAATAAATTTAGCAAATAAGGTTCAAAATAAAGTTTGACAGAGTTGGAAAAATTCCAATATCTTTATCGAGCCCTGCGTTATCACACCGTCATAAGAAATGCTTGGGTTCTTTTTTTATTTCAGAATATAAAGGACTTAAAAGGTCTGGACGCTATGATAATATTTCCTAATATACAAAGCTGACAAAAGTACTTAGAATAATTAATTAAATAGTCATTGTGGATAATGGTGTTGTGAAATTACAAGCATAATCTAAAGGGTGGCTGCACTTGAGAAAGTTGCTTTTTATATAAATTTTAATGAACCCTAAAAGCATGCTTCTGATTTATTTGCTTTAAATCAGGGATGTAACAATTTTAAAATAATCTACATTAACCATTTCTATTTTATTTTGGCCATCGCAACCAACTTTAGTGAGAATTAAGTTTTTGTGGTTATAAATAACCATTAAATCAACCGAAAATATTTTTGGTTAGAAATAACCAAAAAAAATCCCAAAAAATTTTATTAATAACTAAATATGCAACTGCTTGTGCAAACCTTGGCAACACTTGTTTTATTTCGATTCTCTTGCGAGAACAAAATTAACTTGTGTATGCTTTTCATCACACCTTACGTCTGCATTCAGTGATGGCAAAAAACCATCCAATTGTAGAACGACAGTAAGGAAAAATAAAAACGTGGTTTGTTTGTTGGTGTTTTGTTGGAGCTTTAATATTCTGTGATATTATTCTATTAACATGCAAAATTCTCATTGTGTTTTGTAGAATTTTATTACTTATACAGTATTTTTGGCTTCTCTAAAATTAGGAAAAAGGTTTCCTGATGATCTGGCCTGAGCAACCAGTAAAATAAGTATAGGGACTAGCTCTTTCCCCCAACAAATAAATTGCATTTTTATTATAAAACGTTATGGGTAATTAGCATAATATTAAATAATTAATATTTAAATTCCCAAAAAATTGTATTAATAACCATTACAAATTACTTATAACTAAAAAAAATATTTCTCACTTTAATTGGTTACGATAACCAAAAAAATATTAAACAAAAATAATTTTCTCGTAACCTTTTCATCTGAAATAAAAAACATCAATAATATTCGGTCAGTGCCAAGGCGAACTCATACCAGGTGTGAGCAGTAGAGCAACAACTACAACAAAACAACAACTTTGACATTAGATTAGCAGATATGAAGCAATGTATTTTTGACAAGACATTAGCAAAAAAACGAGAGCAAAAAAAAATCAGCTGGGCTATCAACTCCATCTGGTATGAATTCTCCTTGGTCCCTGCTTTAAAAAATATAATTTACTACCACAGTTGTCAGAATATTAGTACAAAAAAACTTCAAATAATGCAAAATACATTAAAATACATTTTTATGCTGCCTTGAAGTGAAATATTAGACGGTGGAAGAAAGCTCATTGCTTGTGTAAAGTACATTCTCACCCTAATGGTTCAGAGAACACAAATGTGATTGTCATCGTTGGATCTCCGGTCAACCAACCAATATATAGTCTATAATAACTACAATCGGGAGTAAAGTGTACCAGAGCTCATTGTGAAACAATGGGGGTTCGAAAAGGGACCCATAAAGTTCTTCGAAAGTGAAGCTGGTCAAGCTGTCAATTGGTTAATAAGGTTATATGATAACAGAATTTTTGTGCCTTAATTGCAGGATGTTGATGTAGACGACTGTCTTTTAAACCAGGCGGTGTCTCAAGCCATATCATCTGCTAAACTGTATACATTTTATAGTCGTTAACTTGATAGTTTCGGTGATAAATAATGAGTCCGGATATTGTGCGCTTCAATAGAAAAGAATATTTATGTAAAAAAGTGGTGTGTAACCAAATGATGTGTAACCAAATCGTTGAAGTCTGTTAGCCAGATGTGCTTTTCCCTACCCTTTAGTGATGTAGCGTTAAATTTCCCTCAATGCATTGGTTATCTATTGTTTGCAGCTGTATTTCACCAATGGCTTCACGAATATTGTCCTTTAAAGCGTCAATTGTCTCTGGCTTGTCGGCGTAACACTTATCTTTGACGGCACCTCCTCTTCAATTTTTGTGAACAAAAAGGATAAAACTAATTATCTGTCAAATCAGACATGAGCTAAGTGTTACCATTCACGAAATAAGCACTACTTGAAAAAAAAACGTTTGATGGCGACCTATATATGATGACCCTATATATAGCCAAAACGAACACGACTAAGTAATATCTCATGCAGTAACTAGATTGTTTACAGAGGTGTAACAATACGCTGCACCGTTTTGTTGAAACCTCAAGTAATCCTCCACAGGTTTAAAGAACAGAAAAGGTATGTTATCGAATATCAGTGATTGCTTTGCCAGACTCACTTTGGAAAAATTAAAGACAAATTATGCCTCCATCTTTAAGTACGCATACACCAACCAATGACACGTTGTGGATGTATTTGTTTTTCGACAATCACATGTGTCTTCTCTGAACTCCAAGCGTGGAAATTTTGATAAATGGCGAAATTGTAGTGAACGGGTTAAAATATATTATTGGGGCATTTGAAAACTATTAAAATTTGATTATCAATACTTCTTATTGCTTTTACATCTTTCATATAAGATATTCAACCAATTACGATACATTGCTTTACAATGCCAAGTGTAGGGTGGGTGTTTCAATATGATAAAAAATTGTTTCAGCTTTCGTGCGTTCATTATAAAGTTGATTTTTCTAGAAAACTTTACCATCATACAACAACACATTGGCAGTATTTAGCACTTTAAGCTAAAATTATATTAAATAAAATGAAGTAAATAAAAATTGGCAAATATTTTTACAAGACTTGTATTTCTTACAAATTTTCTTATTTTTATTTTTATTTTAATTTTTATTTATTTTTTATTTTTTTCTGCACAAATTGTTTTCTTAAGGGGCTTTCTATTGGTGCTGTTGTTGTCGTTATTTGCTGTTGTATGTAACCAATATCTTAAGGATGTGTGAGTAAGTGAATGAATAAGTGTGCGTATATATGTGTTTTTATCCTTAGCAATAATAATAGTGGCAGAAATGAAAAATTGCCAGTAGTTTAATGTTGTTTCATTTAAAATAAATGTGCATTTCACATGCACAAAATACACTGCACTGGAGTGCATAGAGCAAAAGGCTAATGGCCTGAGGATTACATTTTTCTATATCAAACTTAACGAGTTCAATGCAAAAAAAAACATATAAAATACTTTAATATAAATAAAAAAATAAGAAAAACTAACACGTCTAAAATCTATATATATTCAATATAACACACTGTGTAATTTTTTAAGTCATGGCAAAAGCCGCAAAAGTGAAAAATTTCCCGGCTACCTAAGCGCTACCTAAACGGTGTTAAGAATCATTCCTAGGAAGTTCATATGTTCTAGAAAGTTGTTTATTGAGATCTTAGGTTCATTTTTGTAGTTGATTGTTTCCTTGAATTTTGAACGGTTTGTTACCTATGGACCTGAACAGGGGAAAAAAGGTAAAAAAATTTAATTTATTAAAGTCTTTTGCGATTTTGACCTTGAAGATGAAGTTTTTTGATTTTATATGTTAACAATTTTTGTTCTTTATGACAAGAGCTACAATTTTGCCTCAGAGAATATATCAAAATTTCAAACGGTTTGCAAATTATGAGCTTGAGGAAATGATCATTTTTTTGCAAAAATGACATCGAGGCCCCACTTTTTTGAGGGCCCATAAAAAAAAACCTGGAGGACTTTGGGCAAAACTTGGAGACAGGGGTCTTTTTTTTGGTCTTTTATCACGTAGTGATGTCCGTATATGGTTAATTTTTTCCGTGTTGCACTGTGTAATAAAATAGTAACTCTTTTTTCTGTCTGTCTGTCTGTCTTTCTTTTTGTGTTCGCATCACGTAAAACCCACTAGATGGATTTTAAAAAAATTTTGTGAGGATGTACCTTAGTATCCTATTTCCAATATAGGATACCCGTTTTCCGCAAAAATATCTTATTTTCAAGAGAGAGTGGAGAAAAAGCACTGAAAGTACACAGTTTTACCGATTTAAAGGTACTGCATACTTTAAGGCATCTTTTATTTTTGGAAGCGGTATATTTTAAACAATTTTGCGCAACAGATAGCGCTGTTTTAAAATAATGACAAAATATTAATTGAAAGAGGGATATTTTAAACACGCTTGTGCAACAAAAGGCGCTATTTAAAGATAATGACAAAATACGAATAACTTACTGCCCAATAGCCATTTAAATAAAATTTGTATTTGATTTGTAGTTTTACATTGTTATTAAAATATTTTAAACACCTTTTACAGAGCTTTTAGAATTTTATATAAATTTTAGAATTTTATATAAATTTTAGAATTTTATCCAGGGATGGGAAACTTTATTTAAAAAATTGGTGTGTAATACTTTCAAAGAAAAATCGAACAAAATATTGTCAGGACGCGTACAACGTGTGTGGGCACAGCAAATTATTAATATTTTCGTACGTGGAACTTTTTTTAAAATATCTCTAAGAGTGTGTATATTCTCTATGTTAAGAAAACCCTATTAAAAAAACTTTAGGAAAAAGGCTTTGGCTTCTTCTGCATAAGACATTCGAATAGTCCTTCTTATTGTCAGCCCCTGGTAGTATTGGGTCATTATAACTTATTCTCTACTGTGTCTTGTTAAAAATATATCTAATCCTTTCTTATGCCACGAAAGTAAGTAGAAGTAGCCATATGGATCATTGATGATACTTTAAAGTAATCTTCAATTTAGAAGTAGGTTTTCTTTAAATGAGGCTGCTGTAGCTTAAGTGGTTAGCACGTTGACTATTAAGCAATGGTCACGAGTTCAATACTCAGCCATGGCAACATTAATTTTTCTAATATGTATTAAATTCTCTTTATAATAATGCATATCACAGCGCCCTGCCTCGCCGGTATTACCACATAGCACTAAATCGACGGCATAGTCGCAATTTACATAGGACAGAAACAGGGCAGACATTTTTTGAATTCTCTTTTGCTCTTGCTTAAACAATTTACATTGGACATAAACAAGACAGACAGATTTTTGCACATTTTATTTTCTGTGTTATATTCTTTACATGTTTGTGTGTTTCAAAATCTGTGTGTTTAATATCTTTGTTGAGTATAAAGTGAAGCAACAAAGAAAAAAGCGAAAAACAGAAAAGAGAAACGAAAAAATGTCCAGTACACTAGTCATGAAATACACACTCTACCTCTTCAACCCCTTGCCTACAAATCTCGTCTGTCTGCCCATTTTTCTGGTTAATGTAAATTGCGACAAAGTAAAATAATTCTAAATTGACCATACTAGCTTCAAACTAATGCGCCTAAATAACACCAGAGGCGCTTGCAACACTGTTCTAAAAATAATCACAACGTGCAATTGCAGTGTTGCAATAAGCCAAGCATTAATATCACACTAACCATCCGTCTTATCTACTACTGTCCCTTTCTAAAGTAAGGGATTAATTGCCTGAGTGTCACTTCTCTTAAAAAAAAAACAAAAATAACCATAAAGAAAAGCTTAGACGCCTTGTTAGACGATCGTAACTTTAAGCAGTGATGCCAACTTAACACCTTACGGGCGAGATTTGTGTCGCCCAAAATGCCCGAAATTTAAAAACGCGCTCATTTAGCCCTATTTTTTTTTTTTTTTTTTGCTACAATGTCTGTCCGTCTGTCAGCGCCTTCTGTCTCTGGAACTGTAATAAATATACTCATGAAACTTGCAATGAAGTTATATTACACAGTGCAACACGGAAAAAAATAACCATATACGGACACCACTACGTGATAAAAGACCAAAAAAAAAGACCCCTGTCTCCCAGTTTTGCCCAAAGTCCTCCACGTTTTTTTTTATGGGCCCTCAAAGATGTGGGGCCTCGATGTCATTTTTGCAAAAAACTGATCATTTACTCAAGCTCATATTTTGCAAACCGTTTGAAATTTTGATATACTCTCTGAGGCAAAGTTGCAGCTCTTGTCATAAAGAACAAAAATTTTTAACATATAAAATCATAAAAACTTCATCTTCAAGGTCATAATCGCAAAAACTTTAAAAAATTAAATTTTTTACCCTTTTTCCCCTGTTCAGGTCCATAGGTAGCAAACCGTTCAAAATTCAAGGAAACAATCAACTACAAAAATGAACCTTAGATCTCAATAAACAATAAAAAAAGTAAAAAAAGCTGTATCGCTTTGACCACTATAATAACAATTACGAAAAGATTAAAGGCTGTTTTTAATAGCGTGCCTCATCATGGCAACAGGGGATGATCTATTTTCGAAGAAAATATATATTGTGTATCTTTCCATGGTTCAAATTAAGTTAGTCTAAAATTGAGAAATGTAAAATTAAATGCATAAAATAACTTTACGTTTAGGTGTGGCAGCCCATTCAACATCGGCCCTTAAAATTTAACCACCCAATACTTTTAAAGTTGTATTAAACATAATATAGCACCCGACGTGAATCTAACTCGCACTTGACTGATTAATTTATTTTTATTCTGTTAATTAATATGTAAGCACTTAAGTTCAGCTATGGATTAGTAATTAAAGAAGAATTTCATACCTTTCTCGAATTCATTGCAGTACTACCTTCTTGCATTAACGAAAAGAAAGTATTTTTAATTTAATAATTTTTGTTTCTCCTGAAAATGCTACACAATAGAGTAGCGAAATATCGAAAATAAAAAACAAAAATAATTAACGACCTTAAGCTTTAAAATAAAAATTATTAAATTAAAAATTACTAAAAAAAAGTAAAATAAACTATAAATATTTTTTTTTATAAAAAAAAAAACATTTATATAAATTATTCAAAATCGTTTAATACAATACAAAATGTTCGAATTCGAAACATTTTTCCTTCGAATTATATTTAACAGCAAACTCTTCGTATTCATTTCTGTACGAAAACATATTTGTGTTACACTGTTTGCATCGGTGATTTTGTGATTTGCCTTTTTTTCCACTACTTTCTGTGCATCCCGTCACACAAGGACATGTTGTATAATTTGTTTGCGTTATAAGGTCATTGAATTAAAGTTATCCGGCACTTGGTATCACAAAGTATCATTTGCTGTCAATTGTTTGGCTTCCTTATGTTTTAAATTAAATTGTTGCTAAGGAATGAACGTGTGTGATTTTGTAATGGCAACAAAAAAACGTTTAAAGATTTTCTTCTTAGATTAATGGAAAATTTGTACAATAAAACCATTTTAAATAAATGAGAAAGCGCAAAACTGAACTGCAGCAATAACAATGACAGTAAGAGAGATATTTGTTTTAATAGTTGAAGTGTGTTGCAAGGGGTTCATATCCACATAAGTAGTTTAAATTGCATATTTTTCTAAAGCTTCAACTAAAAGAATATGGAAATCCAATTTTTTTATTACAAAGTTTCAGTTGGTAGTAGAGCATATTAGAATCCTTGAAGGATGATAGAAGACAAGGTTACGCCATTCCGAAAATTCAGTCCCGAGGCTATCATGGGGAAGATAAGATCCTTTGAGCTCTGATCAGTGTCAAAACGACTGCTACCACGGAAAACGATAGTCCCACAGGAATTTACTTATATCTCTGTGAACGGTTATTGATGATTGCCTTCGGGGAGTAACCTAGTGGCGGTTTTTTTTTTATCAAAATCGCAGGAAGAGAGATTTAACCTGTGTACTATTGCGCTCTACAGTGGCAGATGTGTTCTAGATTAACGTGGGTACCTGCCACGGTTTCTTAATCCCACGGTGCTCCAAACACCGAGTGAAACTAAGACGTAGGCTAGAGCCCCCACTGTGTAGTAACGGCGCACCCTACGATAACGTGCCCTGTGTAAGGGGCACGATATACGTAATTCAGGTGTGTCGCACAGTCACAGTGAGTAGCAATTCTTAGAACATGGCAAGCCTAAACCCATGTTCTAACCTCTTACTTAGGAGTTGGAGCCTACCCAACTCCTTATGTTGAGAATGCAACAGCACATTTTAATCAACAATGCATCCACCCTGCATTCATCGATCTTAAACCACAGCCACCACGTATACCCCCGAAGTGGACCTCACCAATAACCGGTCACAGAGAGAAGGGAGTCTCTGTGGGGCCACCGATTCCCGTGGTACCAGTCATTGGGGCACTGGTCGGGCCTCGAAGAGGACCCGCGTTTTAAAACACAGACCTTTTCTTCCAGATTTGGGTTCCAGGAACCCTAGCGTCTGGTGCCCCTATTTTCCCCGAGTGAACCGCATGAAGGCATTTGAGAATGTACTGCAATGACAATTGGAACCCCCGGGGGTGCTCTACCGTGGCAGATGTGTTCAAGATTAACGTGGGCTCCTGCCACGATGGCTTTATCCCACGGTGCTCTTAACACCGAGTGAAATAAAGACGTAGACTAGCGCCCCCATTGTGTAGTATAACAACACTTTACGATTGCCACCAATCGCAATTTGTGTGTATACAGTCACAATGAGTAGCAATTTATATCTACCGTGGCAGAGCGCAACGCTCATACCCCAACCTAACCAAGTGGTATGAGCGTGATTCTGCCAGCTACGTTCAAAAATTGCTACCAGTTGTGTCGCTATGCACAACAAGGGCTTTAATAAACTCTTTGTTTTCATCCAGTGCTGAGTCCACATTCAGTTTAAGGCAAAAAGCCAGGCACTGTCGTAAATCTGTAATACATCTGTCACTTTTAAAATTTGATAAAAACCTACTTTGTTTTACATTCACAGTGCTTCCTATATGAGTATCCCTGCATTAGTAAACAAAGAAAAAATGTCAACTATCGAAGCATCATTAATCAGTTACAAAATTTCTAACAATTTTCCTGCATTCCAATATTGCCAAAGTCTTATAAGGACAACAGAAAGCACTTAAAAACCAAATCGAAAAACTTTTAATATTTTATATTGAACTAGCTATACCCGGTGCGCTTCGCTACACCCATCCACAAGAAATAACGATTTGGGAAATACGTATGGCTAATCTTTAACATGAAAACGCACGCATATAAACTAAAACAGTATTGTTCTGATACTGTTTCAGTTTATATGCCAGGTACGACGACCACTGTTCCCATCGAATCTGTTTTTTAATAGACTATGGCCCAATTGTCAATAGCTAAAGTTCGGATTTTGTCGCAGCGATAAGTAGTTTTTTATTATATTAAGCTAAAAATAACATATAACTGTCACTGTCACTAGCTATCGCTTCGACAAAATCCTAACTTTAGCTATTGGCAAGTTATAATAATGGGCCTATGCGTACACGTACACGACAATAATATTTTACATTTTATGGGATAGGGGTACGTACCACTTCCACTATCCTAATCTAGTCTGTAGTTTTTTAGATTATGCACATTATTATGAGGGCTGCTTGGGCAAAATTTCAAGACTCTACATATTATAGTTCTCCAGGTACACAATAATAATTTTTTACTTTATATGGGAGCTACCACGCCCACTGTACTAATGTGGCGTAAATTTCGCTAGACTATGCACATTAATCTGAGGGTTACTTGTGCAAATTTTCATGACTCTACATATTGTAGTTTTAAAGGTACACAAGGATAGTTTTTAATTTTGTATGGGAGCTACCATGCCCACTGTAGCATAAATTTAGTGTAAATTTTTTTTAGACTATGCATATTAGTCTGATGGTTTTTGTTTGCACAGTTTTAAGACTCTACATATTGTAGTTCTCTAAGTACACAATAATAATTTTTCACTTTGTATGGGAGCTACCACGCCCACTGTACCAATCTAGTGCAAATTTTTCTACACTATGCACATTAGTCTAATGATTACTTCTGCAAAGTTTCCAACTCCACCTATTGCAGATCTCCAGGTAGACGATAGTAATTGTTCACTTTGTATGGAAGGTGCCACGCCCACTATTTCAATCCAGCCTGTGTTTCGCTAAACTATTTATAATAATAAGGGGGTTACTGAAGAAAATTTTAAGGACCTATATAGTTCTCTATCTACTTAAAAAGTGGGCGTAAAATTGGGCGTGGTCATTTTTTTTCGGAAAATCTTAAGTTGGGTTATGATGAGGATTAAAAAAAAAAATGGTGCAGCCGTTCTTAAGTGATGCGATTACCAACGAACGACATTTGATTTTATCTATACAAATTTCATCAATTTATCACTTTATATGCGAGTGAAATTATTTATAATAAGAAAAAATATAAATAAATCAATTTTGCCTTTAAGTAACTCTTCTTTGTGTGTGTGTTTGTGTCTCTCTTACTTCCTTAATGCATTTATCCTGCTGCTTAACAATCTTTGGTTGACCAGATTTACAAAACCATTTTTCACACTTTAGCAAACATTTTAAGTTTTTTGTTTTTTTTTTTTTTTTTGTTTCTACTTTTATCCCAACTTTATTTTCCAACAAAAAAAAGACAAATAATGCAACAAGAATAAGTTTTAGTAGAAAGGAAGAGGAAGGAAGAGGAGAAGGGTGGGTAGGCACATAAGTATGAAAACTTTTTCTTTTAAGCTTTTAAGGGAAAAACTTGTCACAAGCCACCAGACAACGATGTTGCATTTTACCGCCATTATTACAATTTCAATTTGTTTTTTTTTTTCGTACATTTTTGGTTAAAAAGTTTTTTATATAATTTTTTTCTTCTTCTTCTTTTTTTTGCACTATAAATATGACTTTTTTACATCATGTTCTTTGTGGTTTTTTTTTGTGAGCAAAATGAAAAAGAAAAAAAAAACACGAAGAAAACTTGTGGAAAAATGAAGAAAAATGGTTTTTCTGCACGTTGCCAAAATAAACGTATTTTACTACAAGTGGTTGTGAGAGTAGTTTTTAGTAGTACCCCGAGCACAAGTATTTACGAAATACAATCAGTTACTAAATACGAACATTTACTTCTAGTACTTTAGTGATGATGGTCTAGAAAGTGGAGGGGAAAAATCTTAAAAGAACATTGTCTTCTAATACAAATGCACAATGCTGGTATAAGTAAATGGAAAAAATGCTTTATAGTTTTAAGTAAATATTTGAAAGTCCCATCATTTACTTCCGTTAGCCATTTTGTAATTATACCGTTATGTGAAGGAATATTATTTGTAGGAACAACGCTGTTAAATATTCAAGAATCACACATATTTTACTTCATAACTTTCAGTTTTTTGATAAAAAAAATAAAAACATATATCGCTCTTGTGCAACAATAGTGTACTAACTCAAAATTTTTATATGTATTTAAAATTTTTTTTTTTTTTCGAAAAATTTACCAGCAGTGTTTATTACCGTCTTTCGTCATCTGTCTTTGTTTTAACTGCCCTTTTATAAAATAAAGGATAACATAAAATTTCCCTTATGTATACATCTGATGAAAAATTAAAAGGTTTTTTGTCTCTACAGAAAATTTGAAAACTTTGAGTTAATACACTACCGTTGAACAAGTGCGATATGTATGAAAATTCTCTATAAATAAAATCAAATCACCCAAGAAAGGATGCGCCAATATGGCCATTTTTTTTAATCTACCTCATAACCAAACATAGGTTTTTATGGTAAGAAAAATGGTACACGCCCACTTGTGAAGTAGCTGGAGAACTATAACTGTTAGATCTTTGTTATTTTGCACCAGTAACCCCCCTAATAATATACATAGCTTAGCGAAACAAAGGTTGGATTGGAGTAGAGGGCGTGGTACCTCCCATACAAAATGAATAACTCTTATTGTCTATCTGGAGATCTGCAATAGGTAGAGTCTAGAAACTTTGCACAAGTAACCCTCATACTAATGTGCTTATTTTAACAAAACACAGACTGGGTTGGGACGGTGGGCGAGGTACCTCCAATACAAAGTGAACAATTCTTATCGTGTACCTAGAGAACTACAATAGGTAGAGTCTTGAAACTTTGCACAAGTAACGCTCATACTAATGTGCATAGTCTAAGACATAGTTATAGCAAAATTTACGCTGGATTGTGGCAGCGGGAGTGGTACCTCACATACAAAGTGAACAATTTTTATTGTGTACCTAGAGAACTACAAAAGGTAGAGTCTAGAAACTTTGCACAAGTAACCCTTATACTAGTGTGCGTATTTTAACAAAACACAGACTGGGTTGGGACGGTGGGCGAGATACCTACCATACAAAGTGACAAATTAGTGTCATATACCTAGAGAACTACAAAAGGTAGAGTCCAGAAAACTTGCACAAGTAACTCTCATTCTCAAAATTATCTCAAAATTAAGGCTGGATTGCGGCAGCAGGAGTGGTACCTCCCATACAAAGTGACAAATTCTTATCGTATACCTAGAGAACGACAATAGGTAGAATCTTGAAACTATGCACAAGTAACCCTCATACTAATGTGCATAGTCTAGCAAAATACAGACTGGATTGGGACAGAGGGCGTGGTACCTGCCATACAAAGTAAATTATTATTATCGTGTTATTACACATAGTCTAGCCAAAAGAAATGGATTAGATGGGAACAGTGGGCGTCGTACATGTCATATAAACTGCAACAATATTGTCGCGAAAATAGCGTGCGTTTTCGAGTTAAAGATTGCCATACTTATCTTCCTAGTGTTAATTATATCTTTTTTGTGGACACGTGGTATAGCGAATCGCACCGTAGTCGTTTAGTTTGTCAAATAATTCATACTCCACGAAGATCAAATACTTTTAACTTTTTTTACTTGGTTACTTTAATAATAAGTTCACTCACCCTATACGGTTTAAAGGCACTCTTTTGGAAACAAAGAGGAAAACAAATTTTTTTTTTAAATTATCATACTTCTCAGCTGTTCTCAGTTCAGCTAATGTATGAAATTGACTTTTTTCTTAATAAGCACTCTTGTATGCATTGTCCTCGAGGATTTCACGGGGTCTAAAACTTGACGCTAAAAACTTAGACCTACTAAGTGTCCAAACGACTGGTACCATAGGATACCGCCTAATTAAGGCAACATGCGTTTTAATAACGTAAATCTACATCACATTAACTCTTATGTAGTCTTCCGAGGTCATATTGTCTTATTAGCTTCTAACACCTTGATGTCAATGCTTTCGTGGTACATGAGGTACCAGGGGAAGAAAAGGGAAACGCTAGCCCTGACAAGGATTTAGCTAAATCTCTATGGCCGCTTATTGGTGAGTCCCTTCGGAGAATAAGGTAGTGGATACAAAGGGCGATCGAGACCGGTGTGCTGTTGAACTTCAACAAAGCCACCAATTGCTTGTCAGGAGTTGGAGACTACCTACAACTTTTAAACAAGGGCTATGAGCATTATGCTGGCAGCAACCTTCTAGAATTGCTACTTGTTGCGTCGCTCTGTACAGCAAGGCCGTTGATAGACCAATTAATTTCATGCAGTGGTAAGACTACTGTTAGGTTAAGTCAACACGACAGTCACTAAAACACATCTGTATCATATCAACACTTATGCAGTCTGTACCACACATTTATGGGAATAGAAGTGCTACTAGCTGGGACATCGCGAACAAATATCATGTCATACATAACAACTCGCCCTTAACTCTTCCCTTACAAAACTTAAGACGTCGAATCAGTATTTTTGCTGGACCGTGTAAGTTTCAAGGGTTTGTCTAAACCATTTTAAAGGATGAATGTGAACATTCATCAGGTATACTGTTTAATTCTTTAAATTTATTACAATTTTTTCTATAGAATAAACCATCGGAAATTTTGAAATCATTTCAGAAAGGTAAATTAACAAACATTGAAAATTACTCACAATTTGAAAAACTTCTTCTGTGTGAAGTCGGTGTAAAATAGAGCATACTTTTAGGATACAGATAAAATAAGATCTTTGATTTTATCCCGGGTTAACATTTAACAAGTGAATCTACGAGTGAATATTTCGAACAAAAGAAAGATTCAGTGGCAAATCAAAGATATTTTGTCAACTATTTATGGAATTTAAATGCTACTGGAAGTTTAGAATTCTTGAAAGCCATAAAAAGTGAAAAAAAAATCAGTGCATCCAATTACAACTCTTAACTATTAATTACTTTAATTTTCACTATTAAATCGTTTCATATGTATGTGTATAAAAAACTTATTTTATTTATAACCATTATTTGTTTGTTAAAATTGAAATATAATGCACATACACACAACCTAATTGTACGCGCATAAAAAATATTCTTATAAATAAATGTATTTGTGCACATACATATGAATTGGTATTTACAAAAGCTCAGCAGGTGATAAAATTCTCGGATGTTGAGTAAAGTAAAACTAGGAAAATATTCCGCAGCAAAACAGCAAAAAACCAACAAAATTCCGACTTGTAAAATTTAATTTTGCCTTTAGTAGCAAATAAAATTAGTAAACTTAAGGATAATGGCTCACAGTAAAACTAATTCAATACCAATTTGATATCTACTCTTACTTATTAAATAATTAAAACTCTTAATGTTATTAAGTTATTTATATCTGTCGGCCTGCTGCTCTTATTATCTTGATTAAAAAAATGTATTACTTGCCTGTGGTGCTTTTTAAAATTTAATAACGTTCAGCACATTAAATACTATTTAGACCTAAAAAGTCCTACTGTTTCAACAGTAACAACAATTAAAAAAGCTTAAATGGGCATATAATTACAAACAGTAGAGAGAGAGAGCGAGAGAGAGAGAGAGAGAGAGAAAAGGTAAAGAAACAGAAGTGTGAGACCAAAGGGCATGAAGTATTTTACTACCGAAAACCAGGCATCAGGCAGGCAAACTAATAATTGTATTTATGGCAGGCATGGATAATTGAAATTTTGAAATGGTATTGTATATAATAAACGTGAGCATAAAACGTCTTGTTAGACTAACTTCATAATGTTCAATAATGAATTGGCCTCTTTTTTCTTGCACTTGATTTCATGTGTACACAAATATTGATGTGCTCTTAAATAAAAAAAATACAATAGCATTTGCTCTTCTTCCAACCAATGCAATATTTGTTGTTGTTTCAAATAAAATTTCAGTAGTGAATATTTTGTTTCAATAGTGTCTCTTGATATGAAATAATGTTATAGCAGACAACATGTATGTAAATGTATGATGTTAAAAGCAAGGGTTTGTACTTTGTATTTTAGTTATTTTATATTAATTTGCGCGTTGAGTGGTTGACAAGAGAAAACTGTAGTAGCTTGAATTTTTTTAACTTTTATTGATAAATAAAAAAATCTAATTTATTTTTTTCTCTCAAAAATCATTGATTTTACTCTCAAGAAAATTTAAGTAAAATGAACTAGTGAACAATATGAAATGCTCAGCATATTTATTGCACACTTGATAAAACTGTCCGGTCAAATCAGGTGCACTGATTTTTGCACTGTTTGCTCTCTTGTTCTCTGTATTTACTGTTTAGTAATATTCCACTACACATACAATCAATATTTGCGTTTCAAAAACATGCAATACTCTACACTTTTTAATATCTTGCGCTCACGTTTAGTATATAACAACATTAGTATTTCTTTATTTAAATATATTCAGCCTTAGTACGATGTCCTACGATAAAAAAATATACTACAGCTTTGTATTAGATCGGTGTTTCCCAAAATTACTCCACATCATTTCTTTACGAAGTACGCCCAGGAGAAATTCGTTTATTAAAGCACGAATTGTTGCTATCGCACTTTAAATCGTACACAGTTACAACTCCAAATTTGTCACAATCCTTTTTTTCATAAACCAGATCACAGATCAAGTCTCTATTGACCAGTGTGACCATTTTAGCATTTTTGCAGCTAAATTTAGCCTTATTTTTTTTCAATTAAGTTGCAAATTTTTCATTTAGCAGTGAGCATTTTTAAAGCAAATAAACACTTTTCTGCGTAAAAAAACCTTCTACCCGTTTCAGACTATGTCTTAACGCTGATTTTAGTAATCTAAAATAATTCTGAAACCTTTTGAAAAAAATTCCAAAAATTCTTGAAGACTTCTGTCTGATTGAATTTTTTGTTTTCTTCCTCACTGATATCCGAATTTAATATGAAAAACAATTATTTTAAACAATGTGTCTGTTTTTTAAACAATTTGTTGATAAACCATCGACGTCATCGAAGAACATTGTTACGGAATATCAAATAATGATCAAATTAATGACGACGTCGACGACATCAAATAGAATAATGGTGAATATTGGTATTGCTATTGTTAAGGGATTTTATAAAGAATATATTAAAAAAAAAAAATTTATCATTATTTTTTCTTTTTCATCTTGGAAGCTTTTTTAGCATTTTCTAGAATTATTTTAAATCAAATTTACCTACAAAATATTTATACCTGTTGCCATATTCTGTAATTCTCGTAGCTAAATCTATCGCTAAAATTCTAAAAATGCACCAAAAAATTACGAGTATTCTTACAACAACACTCTTAATTTTTTGAGCATTTTTAGAATTTTAGCGATAAAATTACAGAATATGGCATCTGGTTACACTGCTAACGACCACCAAATTTTTAATTGCAGCACTTCTTTAACCGAAATAAAACTGAAGTGGCCGACACTCAACTTTACCATACCCAATGGGAACAGATATTTTTATGGATATATTACATGAAGAATAAAAGGTCAAAGTATATTCTTATCGGTAAACTACCCCTTCCCCCTTCACGATTATCACTAAAATTTCTAAAGCTCTTCATTGCCGTAATCCAAAGGCACATACTGATACCGATTATGCCCATACCGATCAACAGACATCATCGCGAAAATAGACAAAATGGATTCAAGAGACCTCAAAACGTAAAAATCCGTCGAAATCCCGACCTCGATTTTTGTCATGAGTACTTTACCTTCTACTACGTATGGTAGAGTAAAAACACTGTTGCTGTGAAATTCAAGTTGATTATAAAATTTCCATCATGTTTTTAAAAACGGTTTTCCGCCTCTTCTAAACACTGGTAAATTTTAAGTAGTAACTGTTTTTGATTTAGTATGCGATATATTTTAGTTTCAAAATGATAAGGATAATTATTGCATTACACATGGCTCTTCACTTTAGCTACAACGGACTACGTAGTCAAATGATTTTTAAAAAAAGATTAATTAATGGATTTTTTCAAAATCCTTTTCCAAAGACACTGTGTCTTTGTCTCATGTAATTATATATAAATACTAGCTGTGCCCACACACGTTGTATGCGTCCTGACAATATTTTGTTTAATTTAGCTTTCAAAGTAATCCACACCATATTTTAAGACTCTTACGTAATTACTTTATATAAAGGTACCCATCCCTGGATAAAATTCTAAAATGTATGTAAAATTCTCAAATTCTGAAAATTATTGTAAAGCTCTGCAAAAGGTGTTTAACTTATTTTAATAAAATAAAATAAATATTTTAATAACAATGTATTGCCACAAAGTAAAAATACAAATCAAATACAAATTTTATTCAATTGACATTTTGGCAGTAAGTAATTCATATTTTGCATTAAAACAGCGCTTTCAATTCAGATTTTGTCATTATTTTAAAACAGCGACATCTGCTGCGTAAACGGTGTTTAAAATATCCTGCTTTCAAAAATAAAAAATGACTTAAAGAATGCAGTACCTTTAAATCGGCGTACTTTCTCTGCTTTTTCCCCACTTTCTCTTGTAAATAAGATATTTTTATGGAAAAAAGTATCCTATATTGAAATTACGATACTCAGGTACCCCTCTCAAAATTTTGTTAAAATCCATCCAGTAGTTTTTACGTGATGCAAACACAGACAGACACGAAATAAGTTACTGTTTTATTGTATGTATAGATAAAATTGTTTTTCATTATTTTAAATCACGCAATGTTATTTCTTTTTAATTTTCAGTATCGCTCTCTACCTTGTTTGATTAAACTTGTTATAGAGTTAATCAGCCCTTTCGCGAATAATTATTCCCATGAAAAAGTTTCGAAAGTTTCTATCTTAAATGATACCAATAACAAATTTACTTGTATTTTATGATGGAAATCATTCACTATAGAAAATTTGGGATTTTTTTTTTTTTTTTTTGTGGGAATAATTATTCGCAATAGGGGTGATTATAAATAAGTTTTGCATTTATGAAATTCAAAAATATTTCATATTAATTCTGAAAAGCAATAGTACTGACTTTTCCATCTATGGCAGTTATATATTTATATATGTATGCATTCTAAACATATTTGCACGTTCTTTTATGTTTATGTTTACGTTATGTTGTTGCTGTTGCTGTTGATTCATTATTGTTATTGTTTGTTACGTGTGGATATGGCGGCAATATAATGTTTTTTTTTGTTTGCTCTCTAATAATGTACCTGTCGCCTTTAAAACACTAGAGCTATAGAAAATAACAACAAATGTAATAAACGTTGCTGTCAACAGTCATACTTACATATGTATGTAAGTGTATGTGTTTCATATAACGGTAATAGTTAAAATATTGATTGTTTCCATGAATCATTTTGTGTTGATTTTGTGTCTGTTAGCAGAGTATTATAGAGTTGAGAATTGCTTTTGATTAAAGGAAACGTTACTTGATATGCGGATATTTCAGTAACAATTGAATTATCAGGAAGGGAATAAGAAAGAAAACTGGTAATTAGGTAATTAAATAGAATAAATAATATATGTATTTATTACCGGTAAAAAATCTTATCAAGACCACTAAGGTAGGTTTCTGAAAAATATGATTGTTAAAAATAAAACCCGGTCTCATAAGACTATGGAAAAATTACAAGGAAAATTCGTCGTGCTATCCTCTGGTTGATGAAATTGTTATTATACCTATAAAAAATGAAAAAAATAAAAATGCGTTGCCACCCAAAACTTATAAAAGAAAGTCAAAACGAACCACCCACGGGGCACTAATTGTCATTCACGGTGGAACAGCATACGCCAGGGATGCGTGGTCAGGAGGGTGCTTGGCCGTTAGTATGCGAACTCTGAATACCAATCGAACTCCGGTTTCAATGTAGACTTATCTACGCATAAGAAGCTCTGTGTGGGTGGACAACGTTTTCTCCAATAATGGCCTAGGGATGGACAGGAACGCCTCGCAAGGGGTGAACAGGTTAATCTCTAAAAGTTCTCCTATGGCGTTGAACCGGGATATTTCGATAGGGATGGACAAGGAAGCCTCGTTAGAGGTGGAGAATTCAATCCCTTTAGAAACTCCGGTTGCCACTGGGTAGGGGAGGATATAGAAATAGAATGACAAAGAAACCTTGCAAGGGGTGGACTGGTCAGTCTATGAAGATACTTCTGCGGTTATGGAGGTAAATGTGGATGAATTGGACTCACCTGGCCCTGTGGGCTTAGGCAAATCCCCTTTCGGAAGCAGGCACCTCAAAACGTTCCTTCAACGTCGAGTCGGAGTCTCTACAGCTCATGCCTAAAAGTAAGAGGCAGAGGCAGAAGAGGAGAGGGGAAAGGAAAGAGGTTGAAACGACAGCGCACATTGTGTGTGAATGTCCAGCACTGGCTAGCAAAAGACTCAGGACCACTGGTGGATGCCATGGGGGACCTGAGCCTTGAATAAATGCTAGCAATTACTAGAGACTGCGTGATGAGAAAGAAGGGCGACAGTTACCAGTCGACAGTCTGAAATCACTAAAGTCAAGATTAAGGGCTGGTTGTAGCACATGCCTCAATGTAAGTGGGTTACCGTAAATTACATTTCGGTGGCCTGTAATCATAGAGGAAGTAAGGGGGTCGAAAAGGGACCCATTATGGAAGTAGTCTGCTTCGATATTCCCCCTACATTACATACATAAGTCAAAACGAATAGAAATCATAAAGAAAACTTTAACCTACATCTACAATCCGGCAATTATCCGACCATCTACACATATACATAAAAGTTATAATTTTAAAGTCTTCATATAACGAGTGATTTTTTAAGAGCTTGAGAAATTTTTTTTAAAAAAAAACGCATAAAATTTGCAAAATCTCATCGGTTCTTTATTTGAAACGTTAGATTGGTCCATGACATTTACTTTTTGAAGATAATTTCATTTAAATGTTGACCGCGGCTGCGTCTTAGGTGGTCCATTCGGAAAGTCCAATTTTGGGCAACTTTTTCGAGCATTTCGGCCGGAATAGCCCGAATTTCTTCGGAAATGTTGTCTTCCAAAGCTGGAATAGTTGCTGGCTTATTTCTGTAGACTTTAGACTTGACGTAGCCCCACAAAAAATAGTCTAAAGGCGTCAAATCGCATGATCTTGGTGGCCAACTTACCGGTCCATTTCTTGAGATGAATTGTTCTCCGAAGTTTTCCCTCAAAATGGCCATAGAATCGCAAGCTGTGTGGCATGTAGCGCCATCTTGTTGAAACCACATGTCAACCAAGTTCAGTTGTTCCATTTTTGGCAACAAAAAGTTTGTTAGCATCGAACGATAGCGATCGCCATTCACCGTAACGTTGCGTCCAACAGCATCTTTGAAAAAATACGGTCCAATGATTCCACCAGCGTACAAACCACACCAAACAGTGCATTTTTCGGGATGCATGGGAAGTTATTGAACGGCTTCTGGTTGCTCTTCACTCCAAATGCGGCAATTTTGCTTATTTACGTAGCCATTCAACCAGAAATGAGCCTCATCGCTGAACAAAATTTGTCACATTTGAACATTTCGAACCGAACACTGATTTTGGTAATAAAATTCAATGATTTGCAAGCGTTGCTCGTTAGTAAGTCTATTCATGATGAAATGTCAAAGCATACTGAGCATCTTTCTCTTTGGCACCATGTCTGAAATCTCACGTGATCTGTCAAATACTAATGCATGAAAATCCTAACCTCAAAAAAATCACCCATTATAAAGGGTGTGTTCTGTACAGGCGGACAACATTAAATCAACATAAAAATAAAAAAAAACGATAGGCGTGCTATCCATTTAATTATTGGTTTCATTAATTACATAACTTTATAGCAATAGATATTATTTAGTGAATGTGGCCACCCCATCTCTCGTATATATGCCATAAATCAGTAAATCAGACTGTTCGGCAGTATCGAGCCGAATATTCGCTTCCAAGTGATCGATTGACCTTTGACTTTACATATCACCAGAGAAAATAATCGAATGACCTCAAATGACAGTAACGAGGTGGACAGCTAACAGTTATTTTTTTTTTTTTTTGTAATTTGCTTATTACAAGAACTATATTTCTATACATTTTTTTTGTATATACATATATTTGATTAATTTTGAAAATTATATCAGTGTAAATCATGAAAAATAGTATACTTGAGAGCTCGGTTAAATGACAGTGTATATAGAAATTTATAATTTATAATATTTGTTTATTTCTAGTGTAACTTAAGAAATTTAAAATTTTGAATAAGTAAACGAAACAAAAAAAGGTTTCTCTTTGGAATTTGATTGTAACGCGAGCTGTCTGACATGTCTCACCATCCTGCTGAAACCACTTATCTGGGATATTGATGCCATCCAATTGTGACCCGAAAAAGTTAGTAATCAAGTCTTTATAACATTTACCGTTGACTGTACCAATGATTCAAACGGTGAGTTTTTCTGGATGTAACGGTGTTTCGACAATGTTTTGAGCATTATCATGTCTACAAATGAGACAATTTTGTTTATCGACATAACCCGTTAACCAAAAGTGTACTTCATTTGTGAACAAAAATTGAACGACGATGAACGACGCGAACAATTATCATGAGGCTTCAATTCCTGTACGACTTGAATTTTGTAGAAGCAAAAACCGAGATATAAAATTTTCCATTAAGTAGATGGGCACAACTTTAATTGTTATTCACGATGACAAATTGACACATTTGGATCACCAACAACACCACGTCCACACCATCAATCGCTTGTTCGGAGTACACAGTACGTACGTCGTCTTTCGGAATACGTATTATACTTAAGAGTAAACGTATTGCGAAAACGATGTTTAATTTAAATCATGATTAATTGCTATAAAAAACCTAAGTAACCTGATAACAACCGAAAAGTCACAAAAAACAGTGCTGCCTATTTGAAGTTATGTGTCTCTACAAAATCTTTAGTATAGTTTTGACCAACGAGTTTTATTAAATTGCAACCATGCTTCTGAATCTAGTATGTGGACTATGAATACTTGCTGTTTCAATACAAACTTCACTGTATAATTTTAAACTCTTCGCAACTGAACTGGTTTCCTATTTTACCGTGTACTAGAGTGAGACGGACCAGGACAACTCGCAAGGTCTAGAGAGATGGATAACTCCAGTCGTCGCGAAGACTGCATAATCGAACTAGATAGGCAATGTCCCCTGCCAGTGATGGAATCGTTTCACACTAATATAACTTCAGAGTAATCAGCAGGTCGAAAACTACGTAAATGGGAGGATCGCAGTGGAGTTTTAGGGGTAATAATTCTGAAAACTCCCAACTTCTCGCAATATTTTAGAAGCGTAATAAGCCCGTAGGTAGGTTAGGTTAAGTTAAGCAGGCAGCTTGTATAGAGGAGGAGAAAGAGAAGTAGAATAAAATAGCTCACTTGGGTCCATTATGTTGGTCCCTTTGTGATACCTGCAGATAAGAAGAGGGATAGACAGAGAAGATAGAAAACAAAGTTCATTATAGACTGAGAAATTAGAGAAAGAAGTGGATAGAAGGTAATAGACAGGGATGGTGTTAGCCGTGAAGGCATTATTGGACGTGACATATCTTGATGAGCAACTACGTCACTTCAGTTGGAAGAGGGTTAGAAAACCAACCACAGTTCCTTAAAAAGGAGTTAATCCTGATTGGTTCCATAGATGAAACACACGAAAGGCTTTCAAAACATCATCGTCTTAAGTATTGTAGGCGACAGTGTTCTAATGCAGGGCAATGACAGAGAAGGTGTTCAACCGTTTCCTCCTCTTCTTCATCCTGGCAACTTCTACAGAAGTCATTATAAGGGATACCCATCCTGCTTGCATGGGTTCCAAATAAGTAATGACCAGTGACTATTGCTATTAAGTCGCGTATCTGAATTTTCTGCAGCCGAAATAGCGAGACCGTTTTCTTTTGGACCATCGAGGGCCAGATTGTCCTTGCGATCGAGCAAGTCATTGGACCATCTGGCCTGAGCTATATTGCGAAGGGCAAAGTTGATGCGGTGTAAACAGGCCGAGAGGGGAATGCCACAATAGATGTCTATGGCATCGTGCAATAGTGTTCCCTTCTTGGCTAGTTCATCGGCAGCACAACAGCAAAAACGGTAGTGGCTGGCTTTAGTACCTTTCATACGATTATATTTATTAAAATGTCGATTTTATCATGTTCAACGAAATGTCCCAACAATTTTTTGTTAAACTATTAATCGATTGTTTTCACGTAAAAATTTTTTAACACCTAAATTTTTACAGTATTATTGTTTGTGTGTGCAATTAAAATTGCTACTTAAAGGGAACTTCCATACCACAGCTAAACAAGTTTGCAAAAAAGGTTAAACGGGAAAAGTTTTATCGAAACTTTTATGTTGAACACTCTGCCTGCCATGCGTTTCCATGGTTTGTTTATTAATTTTTTTTCTGTTTTTATTTTAATTTCATGATGAAAAACATGCAAACTTTAGATTTTTTAATTTAAAATAAAAATAAAAAACCCTTATGAGTAATATTTACTCTTGAGCTGCAGAGATGAGGTAATTGACAAGGCAGAACAAGTTTAGAAAATTCCAGGTATTTTTATAGGAAAGGTAAGCAAAATTCATACATATATAAAGATGGTTTAGGACAATATATGTACACATGTATATTGAATTTAAAATATTATGAATAAACGAAAAGTCCAAAAGAAGAATGTTTGAATTTATATTATGAATATTACCGGGGAATTTTCCCCTTCCCAATGTTTAGTTCCCGGGAAAATCTCCCTTATTCTAATCTCCCTGGGATTAGCAACAAAGGGAGTGGAGAAAATCAGAAACAGCTGTTTTGCTATTGCAATCTTATTTAGTGTTTAATAATAAAAAAAAATAAGTTTTTGTGAAAAATTAATTTGTGTATAAATAGTTTAAGCTTTTAGTTTTGCTTCAATTTAATAATGTCCAGCATAGTTTTGTGGAAGATTATACTGCTGAAGAAGAGAGGTGGAAAACCAGCCATAAATTCCTGTGCTTCAAAGTATACGATATTTTCCCAAAACTGCTTAAAGTAAACAAATCTATTTCCCAGAAAAATATCAGGCCCTTTAAACAGAATTTTACTATTTATTTATAATATTTTATCAAGAGGGAGCTACAGCCCCTTCTCTACACCAAACAATTCTTTTTTTATGGTCTCTCATAGTGATATAATGGAACCTTATTTTAAGTTCACGCCTCATTTCGCATGTGGCAAAGCGTTGCGCTGAAAAAATTTTGTAGAATTACAATTTTGAACTAATTTTATTCGGCAACTGTTAGTGTAAATATATCTGTATAAATAAAATCAAATGTCGTTCAGCTGCACTGATTTGTCCATTTTTTTTTTTTTGATCTTCATGAGATCCCAATTTAGTTTTTTACGGAAAGAAAACTTGATCACGCCCACTTTTTTAAGTAATAGAAAGAAAATTGAAATTAAGCACCAGTAAAGCCTTTATTAATATACATAGTTTAGCTAAACATAGGCTGGATTGGAATAGTATTATCGTCTACCCGGAGACCTTCAATAGGTAGAGTCTTGAAACTTTTCACAAGTAACCCTCAGGCTAATGTGTATAGTCTAGCAAAGTGCAGACTGGATAATTGTGGTACCTCCCATACAAAGTGAAGAAATAATATTTAAACAGCATGAGAAATTCACTTTTTTCCACTGTCGCACAGAGAAGTATTTCACCCAAAAAGCTGGCCAAAAAGGCAAAACTGAATTTTAAGAAATCTAAAGAACTAAGTACGCAGATCGACAGACAACAATATTTTACATTATATTGTAAATTTTGAAGACTTTTAGTTACGATTTGTAGCTCTGAGACCCTGCTAAAGTCAGGAAAGTGAAGAAAATTATATGAGATTTAAATATTTTTTTCGGTTTCTGGATGTTTATATGATATTTTTTTTTTTGCGGCTAAACGAATAAAGGTTTAACAAAGATTATTTTTTTTTTTTTTTGCTGAAAGGTTTGATCAAAAGTTATTTTAAAGAAAAAAAATTTTTAATATGTTGAATATTCATGTTGAAACAACTCGTTCAAAAGCTAAAAAAAACAGATGAGACACTTTTGTTTTGCAAAAAAGGAAAAGAAGAGATTTTTAAAAGTGAGGTTTGCATGTCTACGAATTATGTTTGTTACCACAATAAAATTTGGAATCTCTAATTTTAAAAACAAAACAAAAAGTGTGCGCAAGTTTGCGCCATTATTTTTGACGATTTTTTTAAATTTTCACATTTCTTCTATTTTTGCTCATCGGGCACTTTTTCTTATACATTTATATCGTCATAAACTTTAAGTATTTTGAATTATTGATTTCACATCTTATTCACATCACTTTTAACACTTCACAATCATCCTTATTCTGTTTGGCGTCGGCAACATCGTCGTCGATTTTGAAGCAACATCACTTTAACACAACATCAATGTAAATTTGGTATTCCCTAACAATGGTGTGACGACGTTGCCAGTTTAACGATAAAGTTAATAAAATGCACCACTCATATCAAATCTTTGAACCAAATAATTAATTTTGGTTTACGTTTTCGTTAAAATGGTTTATGAAAAAATTAATGTGTATAAATTAAAATAAAGATGTTTACATTAAAATAAAAATATTTCTATTTCCGATGGAAAACATCTCAAAGAAAAATTAAACATCTTTAAATTATCATCAAGTAAAGAGTTAGTGGTAAATTAAAAGTCGCCAATGATGTCAAAATTTTGTCTAAAACTTTGAATGCCATGACATGGAAAGCTATGATGAAGAAAGTATGGATGAAGATCAACATGACACATGCTAAAAAAAGGAAGTCGAACTGCATCTTTTGATGGACGGACTCGCATACATTTTAGCCAAGTAAAAAAAACACCAACATCTGTATTTTACTCATAAAGGATATTTTTCGTTTTGAACAAATAATTTAAATGAAACATAAGAAACAAAAATCAACAATTACATTTTTTCTATTAAAACTAACAACAAATTATATTTACATATGTAAACGTTATTCAGTTTCTAATTTGTTTCATTATTTTGTTCTACACAACACCAAAAACACTGACGACAATATCAAAGCCAATTTATGGCAACATCAACGTCACATTTCCTTACAAAATACCAAACACATGTTGCCAGTCATCGATAAATGGCAATATTGCCAACGGGAATACCGATTTACAACAAACTATAGAAAACGACATCGTTTAATATTGCCGTCGCCAACTAGAATAAGGGTGAATATTAATACCGGCCTATATGTAATTATAAATTGCAAAAATTCTTAATTATCCATAATAGTTTTAAGTGAATAGTCCCACACATCCCCATAAAAGATATTTTTATCTACCTGCTCAACAAAACATTATTTATTAAAAAAATAAATATATGTACGTACCTAGAATAATTATTAAAAACATTAATGACAAAAATAAGTTTACAAAAATAAATACAGGTACATAAAAAATGCATGGGCACCCAGGTATCAGGCTACCATCCAATTAAGGCATAAAAGCATGCGCTTGAAAATACTTATAAAGGGTTATTGCACACAATTTTTATCAAAACCGTTATGTAACTTCGAGAGTCAACATGGATCAAATTTACACAAGATTACAGCTGTTCCAAATAGTTAAAAAATCTAATGCTGGAACCATTGACGAGAAATTAGATTTTTTGGTCAGAAAATTGAGCGAAATTTTAAAAGGGGATGGGGACATATTAGCAATGTAGCGGTGTTTGAAAAATTTCAAAAATTGTTTCACTTACGATTATATCGTACGAATTATTCGAGGAAATTCAGCAGAAGCGATACAAATCGAGATGTCTTAAATAGGTTAGTTCTGAGCAGTAACCCTTTTATAAGCTGCAGTACGCAAAGAGAACGGATTAATAAAAAAGCTTTTTCATCAGAAACCAGCACCTGACACCGATGATGCAGCTAAGGAGGATAATAATTAGTAAGGAATTTTTATTAGTTTAACTTTTCCGTTTATAAAGTATTAAATAATATAAAATGAATATAATAAAGCCTTTTTTATAAGAGCCTTACAATTTTCAAATTTTTTTTTTTTTTTAATTAGACTGTAAATCATATATATGTATGTACATACAGTCTGTCAAGAATGAGTTTAAATCTTTAAAATCAACATTTGTTAATTGAGTTTTGCGATTTATACCGTCTTATATTCCTTAGGAATGTGGCTTTTAGAATAATCTTTAAAATTTTAACTTTTTGGTTCTTAAATTTTTTTATCGCATTAAAAGTTAGTGTCGCAATAAAAGTTACTGGCTAGAAATTCAAAAGTTTACGTAAAAATAAATATTTTTTTTTTCATATTTTATTTATTGAATCTTCAAATATATTTTTGAACTAACAATAATTACTCATATCTTAAGCCTAAAATAAAAATAAATATACTTGTTATGTCCAGCCAGTGGTATACAAAAAAAGATGTGTTTCACGGTTGCTTCCATCATTTGCGGGTCATCCCTCTAATGTTCGGATGAGAGAAGAAATGTCCCTCCTTCTTAGACGAATGTAACCACGTTCATTTAGCATGTTGCGGGCCAGGGGATTTGGATGTGTTTCAAGCTTCTGTAAATATGTAACTGCATATTTCGCTATTTCTGATTTAACTAGATGTTCGAGTTTTTAATGTACCAGGGAGCAACAGTGATTATCCGTAGAATCTTGTTTTGACGCCTTTGGATTTTTTCTGTATTGCTAGCTGAGGCAGTGCCCCATAATTGAATGTCATAGCACCAAATTGGTTTTAAAATATACTTGTTTAAAAATTGTTCTCATTTTATTTCGTAGTTCAATTTTTTCTTTCAATTTAAAATGAGCTTTAAAAATATAAATAAAATCACCAAACAAATACCACCTTTACACCAAATATTTAATTACAGTGAATGCACTTCAATTATAGCAAATTGTTTAAAAGTTCAAAAAAAACTAACTTTGTTCTAGTTTTTTTAAGTGGGCATTGAATGTATGGAAGTTTGTTTTTTATTTCATTGAAATTATGAAAATAAAAACAAAATATTCATATATTTATTTATGTCCAACCAAACATCATATTTTCTAGTTATAAATTCATGCTAGAAATTACTTGAAAACATTTAATTTTTTTAAACAAACAAATTAAAGCAATAGTTATTTTCTTTAAACTTTTAAAACATTTACATACTGCCTGAAAATGCCTTAACATCATCTTGGTTTTTTTCTCGGATTTCGAAAATTTATAGCAATAAATTGTGAAACAAACGGCAATAATTTTTGCGATTGTCGTATTGTTTAAAGTAGCACCACTGTGGTGCCCTAAATGGCTTGGATTTTTTATTCCTTATCGTCGAATCTCAAAACATTTTCAAATATATTAAAGAGCTTTATCTTGTAGCAGAATCAATTAAAATATTCTAAAAAGCCGATTACTTTAGAAAAAACTGATTATACCACAGTCTTGTAAGCAAGAGCCCGCAACCAGAGAAAGTGGTTAATATGAGAATGTATTGGTGTTTTGCACTGAAAAAAATTTATGCATTGTATATGGTCAATTTTCTTATTTTATAACTTAATTATATTTAAGAATAAATGCGTAACAGATTGAATATAAATATAAATAAAATTGTGTTTTGTTCTCTCTGTGAGAGTCTTGTTGAGATTATGCGTGTGCTCACAGACACTCAGGGGTTTGCATGGTTCTCTATGCTTGTATGTTTCTCTATATCTGCACAGTTCATCAGTCATTAACATGACCTTTTACTTGAATTTCAGATATCATATGCTCTCTAGCAAATTGCAACCGAGTTTGTTTAGCGGCAGTTTTTTTCCTTTTTAGGGCTCCATATCGCTCCATATCTAAAAGGTAAAAACGTAGCCCAAATGTTTTTGCTACAATGTCTGTTCGTCTGTCCGCCTGTCAGCCTGTCAGCGGCTTCTATCTCTGGACAGACTCTTGAAATTTTCACAGAAGATGTATAACTGTTGCCGCTATAGCAACAAATACAAAAACTTATAGGGTGTTCCGAAAGTGACATGTAATTCGCGTATATGTGTTTTTTTCTTAAACGGTAGGAGGCATATACTTAAAATTTACAAACGGTAATTAAAACTTTGTTCGCTACACAAACAAGTATAACAAAAATAAATCCAAAAATTAAAGGGTGTTTCGACATTGACGTGATTTGCATGTATATATTCTAATTTTTGAACCATAACAGGTAGACTCTGGACATTTTCACAGAAGGTGTATTGCTATGGCCACTATAACAAATAATAAAAACTAAAGGGTGTTCCGACAGTGACACGCTTCGCTAGTATATGGCCTTATGTTTTATTTTTGAATCGTAACAGGTAGACTAATGAAATTTTTACACAAATGTGTTGCCACGGCCGTTATAAAAATTATTAAAAATTAAAGGGTGTTCCGACAGTGACATCTTTTTCAAGTATATCGCCTTATTTTTTGAACCGTCATAGGTAGATCCTTGATATTTTCATAGAAAGTGTATCTACTATATATACTATAACAAATTAAAGGGTGTTCCGATAGTGACGCGTTTTGCGAGAATATGACTTTAGTTTTTTAATATAAATTTATAAAAAAAAAATAAAACCAAAAATTAAAAGAGTTTGCTTTGATAAAATATTTAAACATTAACAGGCTGCCACATCAAATTACACCGATTTTATTTGACAACAGTAACAGTAACAACAGAAAACGAAATTAAAATTATAAAAATGAAAGAGTGTGCCATAGATGTCGCGAATTGGACTTTTCTTCTAAACGTTATAGTACTAAATACCCAGGGTATTTAGTACCCTGGGTTATTTTATATACTATGCTCTAGTATATAACATAATTAAAGGGTGCCCCATAAGACGTGAAAGAAATAATACTTGTACTTTTAAAGTTATATATTAAAGATAGTACGGAATCCTACGTGTGTGAGTCTGACTAGCACTTGGCTGATTTATTTTAATTTCAGATATTCACAGCTTGCAATGGCTCTGTTTGCCTGGATTAGAGCTTGGGCCCTTATTACTGGTGCTGAAGGCGCAATTCTCAAGATTTTTCTCTTTTCAATGGGAGTTAAAGCATTCAATACTTTAAAGTATTTGAGCACTGTATTGAAAATTCGCGCAATTGTCCGCACAATGGCCCGATAGGTATAACCTTATAAATCGATTTTGGTTCTTTCTCCGATATTTAAAATACTTTTCTTGTCCATTTTTCACTAATGCTTATTAATAATAATATTACGCATTTAGCTAGAGTTTAATGTTGAGATCATGCACAGTGGTTTCTAGTCATATGAACGGAAAATATTTATTTTTTTATGTTTTTAGGAAAACGACGCTTGTTGCTTTCATGTTGTTGTTATTTTTGTAATTTTAAGAAACCACCTTTTCCGATGGTAGCAAAATGTTAGCTGTCAAACATTTTTTTTAAAGATATGGCCTATTAAACAAAGCAGTTGTAAGTGATTCTGTGTAATTTTTTAAGTCATGGCAAAATAACCATATACGGACACCACTACGTCATAAAAGACCAAAAAAAAGACCCCTGTGTCCCAGTTTTGCCCAAAGTCCTCCAGGTTTTTTTTTATGGGCCCTCAAAGATGTGGGGCCTCGATGTCATTTTTGCAAAAAAATGATAATTTCCTCAAGCTCATATTTTGCAAACCGTTTGAAATTTTGATATACTCTCTGAGGCAAAGTTGTAGCTCTTGTCATAAAGAAAAAAATTGTTAACATATAAAATCAAAAAAAAACTTCATCTTCAAGGTCAAAATCGCAAAAAACTTTAAAAAATTCATTTTTTTTACCTTTTTTCCCCTGTTCAGGTCCATAGGTACCAAACCGTTCAAAATTCAAGGAAACAATCAACTACAAAAATGAACCTAAGATTTCAATAAACAACTTTCTAGAACATATAAACTTCCTAGGAATGATTACCTAGGACCTATGGACCTGAACAAGGGAAAAAAGGTAAAAAAAAATTGAATTTTTTAAAGGTTTTTGCGATTTTGACCTTGAAGATGAAGTTTTTTGGATTTTATATGTTAACAATTTTTGTTTATGACAAGAGCTACAACTTTGCCTCAGAGAGTATATCAAAATTCCAAACGGTTTGCAAAATATGAGCTTGAGTAAATGATTATTTTTTTGCAAAAATGACATCGAGGCCCCACATCTTTGAGGGCCCATAAAAAAACCTGGAGGACTTTGGGCAAAACTGGGAGACAGGGGTTTTTTTCTGGTCTTTTATCACGTAGTGGTGTCCGTATATGATTATTTTTTCCGTGTTGCACTGTGTTATCTAACCGAAAGTATATATTCAAATCATGCTTAAATGTTTAAGGTTTAGAATTTGATTTCAACTCCGTAGTTATTTTAGATCAACACTGTTTGTTTGCTGGGTATATAAGCGAAAGGACAAGAAGAGTGTTGTATTTTGACATATTGGTTCATTTTAATGGCCTTAATAACGCAGTGCTCTTAGTACTTGAACACATATGAATTCATTATTAATATTTTTGCTGCATTTACAACTGGAATCTAAAAGCAGTTATTATGGCATGTCGAGGAGCGTTTGTTTACAATAAAAAAACATAAATACATTTAGGTTACTAGCAAATATAATGACTATTTTTATAGTTTCTTTTATGCTGTTTTTTTTTTATTTCAACTACACAAAAGTACCAGTATTTGTGCCATTTTTCGCATGTATTTATGTATGCATGCAGTTGGTACGAGAGGAGGGTATGTATGTATGTGTTAAAATACATTCATTAAAAAATTTCCTTGTAATTTTTATTATACATGAGTGTTTGTACATGTGTTTGTTCCTTTAACATTCGTAACATTATTTTCACACAACAACAATTAGTTGTTCACAGAAATGTTGAATTCGAGAAAGCAAAATAAAACAAAAACATTCAAATGTGGAACTCAATTGCTTGCATTTGCTGAAATGCAATTTTAGTTTTATCCATTTTTTTTTTATCAAATAACAATTTTACCTAAGGAAAATTTAAACAGGACATACGAGTGAGTATACAAATGAAAATAATGAGCAAAAATCAATATGTTTACTACATTTCCTATTCACCACTTAACAACATTTTTGGGCCCTTCACAAAAAGAGATTTTGGAGACTCCAAACAAAATACATTTAATTGGCGAGATGACATCTACATCAGGGATGGTAAATTAAAATTTCAAATTGTACCAACCAGCTTTATAAATTGCACTTTTCGAACACAAATTGTACTAAATAAATGTTGTTTGTGAATTTAAATTTTTAATCTACCTTTAATCGAGATATTAAAAAATTTTATTCATCTGTGAGCCTGAATACGTCATTAATACCGTGAACTTGCTTAACGAATCGAAATAGAAGATATTTGTGAAATTCAAATCTAAGCATGCTAATGTTAAACTATACGGTGTTTTTTTTTATAGAGGTATAGATCTTTAAGTTGCAATAAAACAACGATGGATTATTCGATTGACATGAATTTTATTTATCCGAAAGATAATCTTGCGGCATCACATTTTAAATATGATTTCTGGCATATGACCGCCACAGCTGGCGCATATGTAGTCCAATCAGCACGTCCAATTTTCGATGATTTTTTCCAACATTTGTGGCCGTATATCGGCAATAACACGGCGAATGTTGTCTTCCAAATGGTCAAGCGTTTGTGGCTTATCCGCATAGACCAATGAAAGTAGACCAGAAAGCAGTCTAGCGGTGTTAAATCACAAGATCTTGGAGGCCAATTCACAGGTCCAAAACGTGAAATTGCACTATTTGCAAGCACTATTTGCAAGTACTATTTGCAAGCGTTGTTCAGGCGTGATGAATTGCCAAACCAAACTGAGAATAAATCACTTGACAGCTGTTAAATCGGTCGCCATCTTAAAAAGTAATGCCTACTTAAAGTTCTATACCTCTATGAAATTGTACCACAAATCCCAACACTGAATCTGTTGATCTTTAGTAATGTTGAATAAATTTAATTCCTATAAAAAATGTTCTAAATAAGAATACGGTGACAAATACTTTAAGAATGGGTATGTTCAGGTCTCCATTTTTAATATAATAACCATTATTTTTCATTGTTTTAAGTAAAACTTTTACCTTTCTCGTATTCAGTAATCATTTTAAATAAAAAACAAAATATTTTTTTTCTATTTTTGGCGAATTTTAGCTATTTCTATTTAAATTTATTTTTTTTTTTTGTGATTTATTAAAAATATTTTTAAAATTAAAAAATATTGTATATGTTAGAGGCAATTTTTAACATAAAACTGTTTTGGCGATTTTTTACATCAATTTTAGCGAATTAGGTCAAAATAACACTGTGGAACAAATTCAAGTTAGCAAAAGTTAGGTCCATTCTGAGAGTGAAGGGCGAAAAAAAATCGAACTAACATAAACAAACGCCGCCATACGGGACTTCTAATTTAGCCTCTATTTTCAACCCTCACTCTGAGAATCGACCTAACTCTTGCTAACTTGTAATTCTGACAACCCTGAGGTTTTTGTGGGTGTCTTTGTTCAATATTGATACAAATAATATTCTCTATTGTTTTTCGATTTTTATGTAGTCAATAATGATACGATGACAATTTGATAATACCTTACTATTGGATTCCTTAAAAAGCGTTTTATTTCTTAACACAGTCTCGTCATATTTATTCTATAGTCTTTTTAGTATTTTTATTCCCTGCAATTAATTTTTTATTTACCTGTTTCTATGCGAAATATTGAGAAAAGTGCAAAATATATGTAACATTTTTATCAGATAAAAAACGCCATTAGTCCTACCCCGCTCACTTGCCTTCATTTTTCTTCTAACCCCTTACATTATAAGAAACAATTAAACAACAAAATCATAACAAACACTACTTTCTTACAAAGCAATTCCCTTGATTGTTGTTTTTATTGAAATTGGAGAAAAAATTGCAATTAGTTTTACATACGAATTAAATAGAAGGAAGAGGGTTTATAAAAGAAATAAAAGTATAGATTCACATGTGTAATTAAGAAAGGATGTGCGACTTGTTTATTTGCAAACAGAAACAATCTGCTAGAAATAAAACAACATTTTACTCATACCAAGAAAAAACAACAGCTAAAGGTATAAACACAACAGCGACGAACAACGAACTTCGCGACGAACTAATGGAGATATAATAGCAAGAGTTTTAAAAATATCACGCACGTAACCTCTTTATTATTATATTAATAATAAACAGCTTAGATTATCGAATTTGTTACTCCCAGATACTTTCGTCGTCTCACCCATTTTCATATAAACAACTGGGGGGTTACTGCGTAATTCGATTCGAAAGAAAAAATGTACGAGTTCGAACTATTCGTACTGTGTATTACGATTTTCATATAAATTGTTACGAAAGTTGCTCTAACGAAAAATAAAAATCTCTATCTAAAGAACAACTCTGTGTTACGCAAAACAAAAATCCCTTTCGAAAGGTCAACTCTGTGTATTTAAACTTTCTTTTTTAACTGCTTTTTATTTTGGGTTATTTTCACCAAGTTTGACAATTAAGTTGCAGTGCTACCAACTTTTTAACATAATTTCCCAATTGTTTAACGATACAACTCTGTCATCGTTTCGAACGAGTTACGCAGTACCAAGGCGAGTTCATACCAGGTGGTGTTGATAGCCCAGCTGATTGTTTTTTGCTCTCGTTTTTTTTGCTAATGCCTTGTCAAAAATACATTGTTTCATATCTGCTAATCTAATGTCAAATTTGTTGTTTTGTTGTAGTTGTTGCTCTACTGCTCACACCTGGTATGAATTCCCCTTGCGCAGTACGATTAAGCTTTCGATTCGGAAATTACTTTCGAAAAATTTTAGCTTTCGAATCGAATTACGCAATAACCCCCCCTGTATTTTATTTTTTCAACAATTATTCGTAACGAAAAATTCGCCATTCGTTCCAGTTGTGTTTTTGTAGCATAAAACAAAAAAAAGAAACATAAAAACAAAAACGAAAACAAAGAAAACGCAGAAGGGGGCTAAGCAGATAACAACAGCAAGAAAAGTATTATTAAAACTAAAATACTTTTCTTGTATTGACATTTCTATACTTTTCTTATTGTTAACAAACGAAAAAAATATAGGAAGAAAAAAGGATGAAGATAAAAGAATATACAAACAACACTTAAAGGAAACCAGCTTATTAACTATTTCTTTTTATACCCTTCAACATGAGTGGTAAGATTGTCATTTCATTCGCAAGTTCTACAATATTCATGCACATAAGTAACGGGTGGCGCAAAAATAACCTTCCGATGTTTTTTAGCTGTAATTTTTTAATTATTGGTAAAATAAATAGTCACCAATATTCCGCGTTCTGGAGCAGTGTAGCGTAACATTGTTTATTAACGTGTATTTCGCAAGTGTTTACTACACAAATGTCAAAACAGAATTGACATTAAAGGCCAATCGCAAAATTTAGCATTTTCTGATAGGAGGATTACTTTTGCGCCACCCGTTATATAGGGTTATCTGCTTTGTGGTTGCGTTCACAACACACTTCAAATTAAGATTTGAATCAATATTTTTACAAAATATTAATTTAAGATTTTGTCATTATTTGTGGAATTTATGATGATTTAAATGTGCTCTACCCGATTTCGTACAGCTTTGAAACCATTTGAGATAACTTTAAGCGAAATATTTGAACTAAGCGGCCAATAACATACATATATTGACAGATGTAAGTTTTCAAAGCGTTTAGAGTTAGAGGAGGATTGTTCTTATAAGTTAATACTTTTAAACATCTACTGTAGACAGGTGTTACTATTTTAAAACCTTTAGCATTAAATAAACCAGCCATATATAAAATGTCTAGGCCCTAGAAATTATGGGCATGTGCTCCAATCGTATTCATACCAGGGGGTTTACTGCATAATTCAAAAAATCATTCGAATTTTTATGACTTATACACAATGTTTTGAAAAGTTTTTCTTTCGAATCGAAATACGCAGTAACCCCCCAGACTTGTCAAACTACATAGTGCAAGAGTGAAAAAAATACAAGGAAGTGACAGTATAGGTTCGATCTTATATATACTCTATATATACTCAGTTTGGCGAATTTGCTGACAAATTTTTATTTATAGGCTTTGAAAGATTCAAAAAATCAGTGGGCCCTTCAAAAAAGGTATGGTGACAAATTTTTACTTATGAGCCTCGAAAGATTCGGAAAATCAGTGGGCCGTTCAAGAAAGGTCTCATCAGTTTTTGTCGAATATATCATTCGAACTAGGTGATAGCGCTTAACTTTTTTCGGCAATAATATAGCCGAGGATTATGTCAAAAAAATAATTCATTTCTGCACTTTAAACGCTAAACGATGTATTAAATAAAAATTAGTCACCAACTTTGCCAAACTAATAATATGGTTTTACTACCGTTTTATACTAGAATCGAACCTAGTTCGTGTATTTTTCAAAAAGTTTTTATTTGTTGCACTGTGTTATTATTGTTGTTCTTTATTTCTAGAGACTTAACGTATAAGCAAAATTTTCTATTTTTTATATGCGATAAATTTCATTCAAATGATTTACTGAATTTTTTTCCTTTTATCCCAAAAAATTCTCTGATGATCCTACAGTTGTCTACGATAACTGCCTTTTGTATTTCATCGATCAGATACACGTTCACATCAGGGGTCTTCATTGCTGATAACTATAGTTGTTATAAGTTGGTTCATGACCTGCTGGTGGTTATTTATTTGGCATTGTTTGTAGCTATCGTTGTTAAATACTGCAATGTCTGTTATGCTCCACAGTTTGATCTGTTCTATCGCAGTTTGAGTTGATAAAAGGGTTCTGGATTGTTTTCGAGTACGAATTTTATTAAGAGCCGACTGTATAAAAATCTTCCGACCTTATAGTGCCTCGTCTTGTATCCAGTTTCAACCAATACTGGATAACCAGATAGTAGATGAAGTAGATGAACGATTGCTGCTTCAGAATTATATTTTCTACAGGTCGTCATTCATTGTTTGACCTTTATATATACAGTAAAACCTCTCATAACGGACACCTCCCATAACCGGATATATTTAATAACCGTACGCGGACACTAAATTTTAGTAAATATTGTTCGAAATATCTCTCATAAGCGGACAGAAGCGTTAAAAATCGGCAACATGAGTGATATTTAAATAGTGATTCTTATTTCAATCAACTCCGATTTATATTTGTATTAATGTCAATGTACATACATACACATGTGTAAAGGACGACAAAAAAATTGCTGTTTATTTGAAGAAGTCGTTTGCTTAGTTAGTGTCACAATAATATCCAATATTAACCAAAAACATTCCGCAGAAATAAATGAAAATAAAGGAAATGTTAGAGCGGGTAGCGCTAACAAAATGTGCTTTGATTTGTATATACTTATTTCAATTCTGATCATATTTAAAAACAAATTACTCGTTTAAATCATATTGCTAAAGACGTCTTCGTTGCATTTCAACAAATGAAAAACATTGTATCTCTCTCATAAACCAACGGACACCTCTACTAACCGGACAAAAATACCACTATAGTGAGTGTCCGGTTATGAGAGGTTTCACTGTATTTGCCCATATGCAAAAGAAAAAAAGTCTACTTGAAGTGTACTTTAATACAAAATGTCCATATAAAATTTATTTTAAAGTAGACTTGAAAAGACTGTATTTCATTTGCATAAGGGCAATTATCTAGTTCTCTAAGTGCACGATAATATTCTTCACTTTGTAAGGGAGGTACCCCACACTCACCGTTGCAATATAGTCTGTGTTTTCTTAGACCATGCACGTTAGTATAAGGGTTACTTGTGCAAAGTTCCAAGTCTCTAGCTATTGCAGATCTCCAGATAGACGATAATAATTGTTCACTTTGTATGAGAGGTGCCACGCCCATTATTCCAATCTAGCCTGCGTTTCGCTAAACTATGTATATCAATAAGGGTGCCAAATTTATGAAATCTACCTATATAGTTCTCTATCTACATAAAAAGTGGGCTTAAAAGTGGGCGTGATCAATTTTTATTTCCGTTGGATTATGTTAAAGATTTAAAAAAAAAACTTGTCCAAATCGGTGCAGCCGTTCTTAAGTGATGCGATTGCCGCTTGTTTTCATTTATATACAAGTAAATTATTATTATTATTATTCATGCCTGGTGAATAAAGGTCTTATCACGCAACTGATGATAAATTAATACGTTAAAAAGAGTGTGAATTGAGCCCTTGATTTTAAAAGTGGTATAATTCAAAAATTTGACAAATTTAGTATATCAGCTATATCATATCAATTCGTAATAAAATAACATAATTTGAACTAATTCGCCGTATGCCATGAAAACTAAGTCGATAAATTGAGTTTATTTTTTGGTTGGTAAACAAAATACAGTTAGTGTATATTTTAATATTGGTATAAGTCAGTCTGTTTAGCAAAATAATTATTAGTAATTTTGTCAAGTCTTCAGATAGCGCTTCAGGTATGATCAGGTAATCCCATTAGTGTAAAAATGCAGTATTTATAGTTAATTGTAGACATTATACGGCGAAGAAGTATGAGTTATGCTCCCAAGAAATGGAAACGAAAAAGACTAATATCGTTTTCCGATGAATGAGTAAATACATTAAAAGATAAATCGGAACGCTTACAACTCGGAGAATCGACGACTAATAGAAAGAGAAACACCAATTGAGAAGCTGTGTATTGGCTAAAAATACAATGGATCATATTTCGAAAAGCCTCATCACACAACGTGTTAAAGCCCCTTTCACACTATAATACTGAGTATTAAGATTTTCATTGGATTTTGTAAGATAGAAATCCAATGAGAATTGTGTGATTGTCAAAAAATCTAACGTAACATAACATATCGTTTTCACACTATCACACTTCAAATAAAATGAAAAATATCAGCAAAGGAACAAGCCATGATGAGTCATTGAACGGCGTCGGCTGAGCAATTTTATGTGGACGGCAGAGGTGACGTGTCTTAAGTTTGTTTGGCCGTTCAAGTTTTCGGTTAATAAAAAAATAAAAAACAAAACAAACAAAAATAATACGTACATTCAACTATTTCTAGGCATGGCAGAAACAAAGTACATATGTAGGCGTTAAGACTGATGGCAATTTAAGGCAGATGCACGACAAAGAAAACATTTCATCGGCGGCGGCAAACTATCGGCTGCGACTCAATCAGCTTCGTTCTTTGCTTTAAAAAAAACACAACCCTGATAAAATGAAAAATGTTATCGTTTAGAAAATTTTCTAAAAATCGTTTGGTATTATGGGAGGTCAAATTACTTTCTGTATTATTTCACATTTTGATAACATACTGCTTTCACACTATCACACTTTCTCATTGGATTCAAGTATTTGACAAGTCTTAATACTCAGTATAATAGTGTGAAAAGGGCTTTAGAAGTAGACAATTTACCTAGAGCTCGAAAAGTAATATTTATAATAACTGGCACCGAACACGCACGTTATTATTATTATTAGATCTAAGACCTATCATAGAGTATCGTTACAGTGTCAATGAATCTACTCCTTGATCAACGCTATGTTAAAGTGACAGATCTCTTTAATATAAAAAACTGTTACAACATGATCATGTCATGTTCATATGTATGTGTTAGTTCTCTTCCCTTAGGGGTATTATACACATGAGGCCGTCAATAATTATAAAAAAAATTCCAGAAGTTTAAGAGATTAAATCGGAAAAAAGAAAAACTTTAATTTCACCAAAAAATTTAATATGTCAACAAAAAATCTGGGTTTCACCAAGAAATAAAAATTTCACCAAAAAATAGGTATCACAAATAAATCGAGATTTCAATAATCAAATTTTAATATCACAGGAAATCGACGTTACACCCAAAAGCCTACAATTCTGCCAAAAAAAAACTGTATATCACCTAAAAATCTAAATTTAACTAAAATCTGGAGTTCGTCAGTCAACTCTACCAAAAATTCGAAAATTTACTAAAAGAATCGAAAATAAATATTCAAAAAAATGGATATTTTACCACAAAATAAAGAAAGCTTCAAAAAATAAGATTTTACACAAAAATCCAGTTCTTACCAAAAATAAAAAATTTAAATTTTATTTGTTACAAAAAATGGCAATCAACAAAAAATAAAAATTTCACATAAAATTTAGATTTCAGAAAAATATTAAAATTTTCAAAAACGAAAAAATCCAACTTGTGGCCATTAATTAACCGTTTCGATGAAACAGCCCTTTTCAACATATTTTATTGTTGTTGTTTTTTGAATAATAAATATATTGGGATATTGGTTTCATTTGCTGGTGAAATGTCTGGCCATCCAATTAAAGGATGCCTGACATAATTGTCATCCTAATTATATGGGGCATTCCTAAATTAGATGTCTCCTTGGTTTGCAAGTCCACTGAGATAACCAGTTGAATTTAGCGATAAGGGCTTTTCTAGGAGTAAAGCACAAAGCTCCTATGATTTGATTCGCTCCCTCGAGACCGCTATCAAGTTGAAAAAAATAATAGTAAAAGGGTAACCATGATTCGTCACAAACAAATATACTTGTTTGTGACTTGTTCTCATTTGTTCTTTTTTAACCTTTTTTATATGTTTTTTTTTTTTTTGCTTTCTTTGAAAGGCAGGATTAAATGTTTTTAATATGACTCATTGTTTTGTATTTTTTATTTCTTATTCTCTTTCAACAGGAGGACTAGATAAAGTTTCCTTTTTGGTTGGGGTTTGCTTCATTATTATTTGCAATTTTTTTTTTGTTTTTTGTTCCTTCGTAGTTTGTTATTTTTGTTGCAAAAACATGACCAAGTGCTTAAATTCCGTTTCGACACTTTTATTAGCTCGTTGAAGACATGTCGCCTGTTACATCAACAATAAAATATTTTTTGAAACGAGAAAAAATAGATAAAAAATAACGAGAAGGGCACATAAACCGAAAGAAAATACAAATACTCAACCTAATACGGTTGTTACTAAAACACAACACACATTCACACGCACACATATAACAGTTAAACCCAACAAACATAAGGACAAACTTATACTAATACTAATAACGCTTAAAACAAGCTAAATATTTAAACATTTTAAAATCTTGATAGAGGCTTAAATTAATTATTAAAATAAAAAATAAATAAATTAGTCAAGTGCGAGTTAGACTCACACACATAGGGTTCCGTACTATGTTTAGTACATATAACTTTAAAAATTGTTAATTTTTTTATGTTTTATGATTCACCCTTTAACTTTAAAATTAAAGTCATAATTGCATCACTGTTGGAACACCCTTTAATTTTTAGCAATTTTTGTTATAATGGCTATGGTAATACACTATCTATGAAAATATACATGCGCCTACCCCTTGCGGTTCATAGAATAAGGTAATATATGTGAAAAACATGTCACTGATGGAACATCCTTTAGATATTAGTAATTGTTACAACGGCCGAAGTACAACATCTACTGTAAACATTTAAAGAGTCTACGTATTACGGTTCAAAAATAAGGCTATTTACGTACAAATCATGTCACTGTCGGAACACCCTTTAATTTTGTTATTTTCTATAGCGGACATGGCAATTATCTTTCTATATATCAAGTGTCTAGCTATTACTATTAAAAAAATAAGCTACTATAAGTGAAAAACGTGTCACTGTCAGAAAACCCTATAATTTTTAGTAATTATCATAACGGCCATGGCAACCATCTTCTATAAAAACTGGAAGAAACTACTTATTACGGTTCAAAAAATATGTCGTTATACTTGCAAACCACGTTACTGTCGAAAAACCCTTTAAATTTTTATTGTTTTTATAGGGGTCATAGTAATACACCATTTGTGAAAATTTCAAGAGTGTATCTATTATGGTTAAAAAATTAGTCAATGTGCATGCAAATCACGTCACTTTCGACATACCCTTTAATTTTACTATTTGTTATAGTGGATATAGTAATACTCATCCTGTAAAAACTTCAAGACCTATGCCATATACATACAAATCACTTCACTAACGGAACACCCGTTAAATTTTAAGTTTAATATTGTATACTTGCTTATAACGCGAACATAGTTTAAATCACTGCAAATTTTAATTGGTTGCTTCCTATAGCTCAAAAAATAAAGATATCAAGGCAAATAACATGTCACTTTCGGAACACCCTATAAGTTTTAGTATTTGTTTCTATAGTGGCCACAGTTACACGCCTTCTGTGAAAATTTCAAGAGTCTATGGTTCAAAACTTAGGCCTTATACATGCAAATCACACCACTATCGGAACACCCTTTATTTTTTAGATTTATTTTTTTAGACTTGTTTATAAAGCGAACTAAGTTTTAATTACTGTTTGTAAATTTTTAGTGTATGCCTACTACAGTTCAAGATATAAACACATATTCGTGAAAAACTACTCCATATCGGAACACCCTATAAGTTTTAATTTTTGTTGCTATAGCGGCCACAGCTAAACACCATCTGTGAAAATTTGAAGAGTCTACCTATTATGGTTCAAAACTTAGGCCTTATACATGCAAATCACACCACTATCGGAACACCCTTTAATTTTAAGTTTATTTTTTAGACTTGTTTATATAGCGTACTAAGTTTTAATTATGCTTGCATATTTTTAGTGTATTCTTCCTACAGTTGAAGAAAAAAGCACAAATTCGTAAATAACACCTCTCTATCGGAACATCCTATAAGATTTAGTATTTTCTTCTATAGCGGCCACAGCTATACACCTTTTGTGAAAATTTCAAGCATCTACCTATAATAGTTCAAAACTTAGGCCATATACATGCAAATCACAACACTAACGGAACACCCTTTAATTTTTAGCTTTATTTTTATATAGTTGTTTATATAGTGAACTAACTTTTGATTACTGTTTGTAAATTTCAAGTGTATCCCACCTACAGTTCACGAAATATGCACATATTCGTAAATAACACCTCTCTATCTGAACACCCTATAAGTTTTAGTATTTGTTGCTATAGCGGCAACAGCTATACATCATCTGTGCAAATTTCAAGAGTCTACCTATTACGGAGATAAAAGATGCTGACAGACGGACAGACATTGTAGCGAAAACAATAGGGTTACGTTTTTACACTTTGTGTACGGAACCCTAAAAATGGGTTTTCCCAAGAGATTATAAAATTATATTTAAAATCATTTTTAAATAGAATAATAAGGCTGAATTAAAAATATTATCCTCAATTATTACAAAAAATAGTTTAATTTTAATTCATCCCTAATTCGAAATTAAACTTATCTGTTTGCTGGGAAATACTCAACGTAATACGGTTGTATCTAAAAACAAACACAGTCACGCATACACATACATTTTTAAATGGCAAATTCACCGAAAACACTAAAAAAAAAACAACAACAAACGAAAAGTAAAGCAAAACAAAGCAAAGTGGTAGTTAAGACAAAAAAGGGGTTATTGACTTCCTGTCATGAAATGAGTCAGGATATGAGAGAGGAAAACTTTAGAGTCACGCAAACAAGCTGTTATTGAAGTTGTTCTTTATGTTTTTGTTTTTCTAAAATATGTTTTTAAATCCTTTTCTGTTTAAGCAAAAAAAAATAAAAAATAAAAAATCAACAGATATTTTACTGAACGAACGGCTTAAAAGCCAGATTGTATTCGTAAAAGAGAGTTAAGAGGATTTATTTTGAATTTAAAATTAATTAAACAATAAGAATGTTTAAGATACTTTGGTTTCTTTAAATAATTGTGGAAATTTTTTAAATATAAGTTTAATTAAAATTCATATCCTGATATTTTCTAAAGTACTAAGGCCCATTATTATAACTTGCCTTTAGCTAAAGTTAGGATTTTGTTGGAGCGATAAGTAGTTTTTCGTTATAATAATGAGGATAATGCTCATTGCTATAACTTGTCCTTATATTTCGTGATAGTTAAAAGTGGTTTTTAGCTTATTTTAATAACAAAAAACTTATTATCGCTCCAATAAAATCCTAACTTTAGCTAAAGGCAAGTTATAATAATGGGCCTAAAACTTATTGGTTGGGGGATAAGCTAGTCTCCATGAGGATTTTGCTGGCTTCTGGCAGTTCAGCCTGTATCCACCATTGTTATATTTTCTTCTAACTAAATGAGAGTTTAAAGAAGATAGAAACATAGAAATAAACCCGATTTTTTGCATTTTTTTAATACAACCATTTTAATAGAATAGAATTGCTGAATTAAAGAACTCTTCATTCATTTTGTCAAAATTGTAAAAAACGACAAGATTTAAAAAAGTAGATAAAATCAGAGAAATACCTAAAGCGATTGACAAATCCCAACAAGGAATAAAAAGCGTGTAAACTCGACAAAATAAACTAAAATAACACGCTAAATTCAGCAAGGAGCATAAAAAAACTACGTAGTCTTAGAAAAGAATAATACGTCCGAAAACAGCCACAGTTGCAATGAATAGCAAAAAGGACGAAAAATCACACAGTAAAAAACCAAAAGCATAAAAAACGAAATATACATCACAAAAAAAAAAACGTATCTATACATATAATAAAATATCCGCTTGTCCGTCCGTCTGTCTGTCTGGCCTGTCTGTTTTCCGTTTGTGTTCGCATCACGTAAAAACTACTGGTTGGATTTTAACAAAATTTTGTAAGGAGGTACCTTAGTATCCTAATCCCAATATAATATACTCTTTTCCGCAAAAATATCTTATTTCCAAGAGGAAAAGAAGAAGAAGAAGCAGTGAAAACGCAATTTCCGGTTTAAAGGTAATGAAAATTTTGATTTAAAACTGGGACATTTTCAACGCGTATTTTTCAACACGGTTACATTTTCAACACACTTTTTTATTTATTTTTATTTTTCTATTACGCAACAGATGGCGCCAGTTGAATACAATTTATATTTTTACTTTGTGGAATTACATTGTTATTAAAATATTTTAAACACCTCTTACAGAGCTTTACAATAATTTTAAGAATTTTGAATTTTTTATAAATTTTAAAATTTTATCCAAGGATGGGTACCTTTATAAAAACAAATACATAAACAAATACATAAAAAAAATATTTTTACAATTCAAGTAAATAATAGTCAGGACGACCACGACGTGGCGGGCACAGCTAGTTTAAAATATATATTTAAAAACAAATTTTGTTCGAACAATTTCTTCTAAAATAAATTTTTAATAAAACTAAAAAGTGCAATGCATGCCCAATCCATGCATTGCGCCGGCCACAAGAAAATATAGCCAAAAATATTATTGAGTGAAACCCTCTATGTAGCCAAAGAAGGGGACATCCTCTCCGCAATACACGAAGCAAACAAATCGTGGAATGAACTGAAGATGCTAGCAGATCTAGATCTAGATCTAGCTAGATCCAATGGAATAAAAATGTTGACGCCCTTTGTTCCTTGTATAAACCAAAGGAATTCTAAGGCAAAAAAAATTCTGAAATTGATACTAAGTAGCTTAATTTCAAAAGGTAACATTTTTTGCCATGTAAATTTGGCAAATTCATTTTGAAAATTCCTTTTTTTTAAGTATCTGCAAAGAGTATAAAATTAATTAAATATAAAAGTACCTTTTTCCAAAAGTTTTTTTCAAAAGAGTTAATCTGTTTTACTTAAAAAAAGGAATATGTCGGTTTTCAAAAAAAGATTTTTGTCGCAAAAGGTACAATTATAAAAAAAAGAGTTTTTTACGACAAAGATTCCTTTTTTAGGGTTCCGTACACAAAGTGTAAAAACGAAACCCTATTGTTTTCGCTACAATGTCTGTCCGTCCGTCTGTCAGCGCCTTTTATCTCTGGAACCGTAATAGGTAGACTCTTGAAATTTTCACAGATGATGTATAGTGTTTGCCGCTATAGCAACAAATACTAAAACATATAGGGTGTTTCAATAGAGAGGTGTTATTTACGAAAATGTGTTTATTTCTTGAACTGTAGGAGGGATACACTTGAAATTTACAAACAGTTATTAAAACTTAGTTCACTATATAAACAAATATACAAAAATAAAACTAAAAATTAAAGGGTGTTCCGATAGTGGTGTGGAATGCATGTATAAGGCATAAGTTTTGAATCATAATAGGTAGACTCTTGAAATTTTCACAGAAGGTGTATAGCGATGGCCGCTATAACAGCAAAAATTAAAACTTATAGGGTGTTCCGATAGAGAGGTGTTATTTACGAATATGTGTTTATTTCTTACAAACAGTATTTAAAACTTAGTTCGGTTTATAAACAAGTCTAAAAAATAAACCTAAAAATAAAGGGTGTTCCGATAGTGGTGTGCTTTGTATGTGTAAGGCCTAAGTTTTGAACCATAATAGGTAGACTCTTGAAAATTTTACGAAAAGTGTATAACTGCGACCAGATTAGCAAAAAAATACTAAAACGTAGGGTGTTCCAAAAGTGACGTGTTATTTACGTTTATGTCTTTTGTTTTGAGCTGTAAGAGGAAACCACTTACAATTTGCAGACTGTAATTAAAACTATGTTTGTTTTATAAACAAGTATACAAAATTGAACTTAAATATTAAAGGGTGTTCCAATAGTGACGTGATCTGCACGTATATATCCTAAGTTTTGAATGAATAGGTGGAATCTTGAAATTTTTACAGGAGGTGTATAACTATGTCCACTGTAACAAATAATTTTTAAATTATACTGAACATAGTACGGAACCCTACGTGTGTGAGTCTAACTCGCACTTGACTAATTTATTTAAGTATCTGCAAAGAGTATAAAATTAATTAAATAAAAGTACTTTTTTCCAAAAGTTTTTTTCAAAAGAGTTAATCTGTTTTACTTAAAAAAGGAATATCTCTGTTTTCAAAAAAAGATTTTTGTCGCAAAAGGAACATTTATAAAAAAAGAGTTTTTTACGACAAAGATTCCTTTTTTAGGGTTCAGTACATAAAGTGTAAAAACGTAACCCTATTGTTTTCGCTATAATGTCTGTCCGTCTGTCAGCGCCTTTTATCTCTGGAACTGTAATAGGTAGACTCTTGAAATTTTCGCAGATAATGTATAGCTGTTGCCGCTATAGCAACAAATACTAAAACTTATAGGGTGTTCCGATACAGAGGTGTTATTCACGAATATGTGCCTATTTCCTGAACTGTAGGAGACATAGACTCAAGATTTAAAAACAGTAATTAAAACTTAGTTCGCTATACAAGTATAAAAAAATAAACCTATTAATTAAAGGGTGTTCCGATAGTGGTGTGATTTGCATGTATAAGGCCTAAGTTTTTAACCATAATAGGTAGACTCTTGAAATTTTCACAGAAGGTGTTTAACTGTGGCCACTATAGCAATAAATAGTAAGACTTATAGGGTGTTCCGAAAGTGAGGTGTTATTTGCCTTTATGTCTTTATTTCTTGAGCTATAGAAGGCAACCACCTAAAATTTGCCGACAGTAATTAACTCTATGTTCGATTTCTTCTAAATTAAATCTTAAAATTAAAGGGTGTTCCGAGAGTGACGTGCTTTGCGTGTATATGGCCTAAGTTTTCAACGATAATAAGTAGACTGTTGAAGTTTTTACAGGAAGTTTATTACTATGGAAACTATAACAAATAATAAAAATTAAAGGGTGTTCCAACAGAGACATGATTTTTACTTAAATAGCCTTATTTTGTGAACCGTAATAGGTAGACTCTTGAATTCTTTACAGTAGATGTTGTACTTCGGCCGCTGTAACAATTACTAATTACTAAAGGGTGATCCATCAGTGACATGTTTTTCACATATATTACCTTATTTTTTTAACCGCAATAGGTAGGCCTGATATTTTTATAGAAAGTGTATTGTTATAATAACAATTCCTAACATTTAAAGGGTGTTGCAATAGCGATGCAATTTTCGCGAATATGACTTTGATTTTAAAAAGAAGAGGGTGCTCCATAAAACATGAAAAAATTAACTACTTGAGTTTTTAAAGGCGTACTAAACATAGTACGGAACCCTAAGTGTGTGAGACTAACTGGCACTTGACTGATTTATTAAGAGGTTATCAAATATCGCATTTTTAACGCGGTAAAAATTATTAGAACTATAAAAAAATAATATTTTTATAATACCATTTTGATATAAAAATTGAAAAGTGTTCTTCACTCATTTTTTAATAAATAATTTTTTTTAAATTAATTTTTCCAAAAAAATAGCTCTTTTAAAAAACTAGCTTATTTAAAATTACCTTACGTAGTATAAGGTAAAGTATAGTAATCATGAAAAAAACGAGGTCGGGATTTCGACGGATTTATACGTTTTGAGGTCTCCTGAATGATTATTTTCGCGATGTTGTCTGTTGTGTATGCCACAATTTTTGTGGAGTCTGTACAGGCCATACCGTTTGACATATCACAATGAAATTTAGTATGTGCCTTTGGTATATGGTGATGAAGAGCTGTATAGTTTTTGGGCATTATCGGGAGGGGGCAAGGGGTAGTTTTGTGAACGGTCTACAGGTCATACCGTATGACATATTAAAACGAAATTAAGTATGTGTCTTTGGTTTATGGAGATGAAGAGCTGTATAAATGTTGATCATAATCGGGAAGAAGCAAGGGGTAGTTTACTTAACACCCCAAACCGTAAATAATTAATTTTTCGATTCTTAAGTATCCGTGTTTTAAGAAACTGTAGAAATGCATGCGCATACAATGTAAATACAATGTCGAATGTATTGGAAAAAACACGGAAAAGATTAGACTAAAACCTTTTACTCGAGAGTATAGAAAATCACATCAATGGTCACCACACTTAAACTCAAGTCATCAAATTCTAATAGACTTGTTGCACATATACATACGTATTATATATTTATATGAAAAGGTTCTACGTAAATCATACGTAACCATTTTATTTTTTTTTTCAAAATCTTCAAGTCAACAAATCTTCTTTTTTAACCGACTTCAAAAAAAGAAGGAGGTTATCAATTCGTCTGAATGTTGCTTTTTTTTATGTTTGTGCCCGCAGAACTCAGTCATTTCTGAACCGATTTTAAAAATTTTGCACTATTAGAAAGGTTATGGCTACAGATTGGTCCCATTTTAAAAGAAGTTCAAAATTTTAAAAATTAAAGGGTGTCCCCATACAACATACATGTTTTTTACGTGTATTATGAACATTATAGGTCACCAATTTAAAATTAAAAAAAAGTGCGTATCACAGTAGCTCCCAACAACAAAAAGTAATTAAAAAATAAAATTAAAAATTAAAGGGTGACCCCATAGGTGACTTAATTTCACCTTTATTCTCCTATCTTTTGAACCGTTATAGACAAACACTTGAAAGTTGCACAGAATGTTCGTTACTATGTCTGTTATAATAAGTATAAATATTTAAAATTAGAAATTAAAGGGTGTCCCATTAGTTGGTTTATTTTGATATATATATGGCCAAACTTTTGAACCTTTATAGACAGACAGTTGAAATTTACAAAGTACTTGTATTGCTAAGTCCGCTAAAATAACAAGTGTAAAATATGAATTTGGAAATTAAAGGGTATCCCAATAGTTAATGTAAAAGTAATATATATGGCCAAACTTTATAGATATACAAACTGTTATAGATATACAGTTGAAATTTACAAAGAACCTATATTCCTTAGTCCGCTATTAAAACAAGTATAAAACTTGGATCTATAAATTAAAGGGTGTTCCCATTATTGATGTTATTTGACCATTATGTCCTCATCTTTGGAACCGTTATAGACAAACACTTGAAAAATAGACAAAATTTTCACTACTATGTCTCGAATAACAACAAGTATAAATATTTAAAATTGGAAATTATAGGGTGTCCCAATAGTTGATGTAATTTGATGTATTTGGACACAAAGTTAAAATTTAAAAAGAATCTGTATTACAAAGTGTTCTTTAAAAAGTATTTATATTAAAATTTGAATTTAAAGGGTGTCCCAATAGGTGACGTCATTTGATATATATGACCCTATCTTTTAAACAGTTATTGATAGACACTTAACAATTAGACAGAATGTCCATTACTATATCTGTTATAATAAGTATAATTATGTAAAATTATAAATTACAGGGTGTCGCAATAGTTTATGTAATTTGATGTATATGACCAAACTTTTAAACCGTTACAGACAGAAGGTTGAAATTTACAACGAACCTGTATTGCTACGACCGCTATAACTAGTATAAAATTTGAATTCGGAAATTACAGGGTGTCGCAATAGTTACCGTCTTAGAGAAACATGCTTTTAAGTTTGTCTGTTTTGAAGTCGGTTTTTTTTGCAAGAATTATTTATTAAAAAATTGTTTTAGTGATTTTATAGATTTTTGCAGACAACACTACCTGCGAATCTTTTCACTTTTCTGCAGAAAACATCCAGAGTATTTAGCGTGAATCGAACCTGCAACTTCCAAATTGATAGACTACCGCGTTATATTTTGTGAGGAGGTACCTTGGTATCCTGATTCCAATATAGGATACTTTCCGCAAAAATATCTTATTTACAAGATAAAATGGAGAAAAATCTGTGAAAGTACATCGATTTTTTACCGATTAAAACTTATTGCATACTTTAAGGCATCTTTTATTTTTGAAAGCAGTATATTTTAATCACGATTGCGCAACAGATAGCACTGTTTTAAAATAATGAGTAACTTATTTTCAGTCTGGCTTTTACAGAGCTTTACAATATTTTTTAGATTTTAGAATTTTATCCATGGATAATTACCTTTATATAAAGGCAATACCTAAGAGTCTTAAAATTTGGTGTGGAAAACTTTCAAAGCAAAATCGAACAACGTGTGTGGGCACAGCTAGTGTTTAATAAAAATTATATCTAATATTTTAAGCACTTTAATGGTTTTAAATTGGTATTTTCATTCTCAACTCAGATGACAAGTCAGATTGTCTAAAGATAGCTACGCAACTTCGACGTACCCATGTATTTATTATGAAGGCACAGAAAATGCTGCTGCAGCAGAAAAAAATCCAAACTACAAATTTGTGAAATAAAGCAAAAAGGTATTCTAAATTAGCAACCGCCAACAATTTTCCCAGCTCTCGCCGTATTTTCCCCGTCATTATCTATGCCGTTATACAGTTTTTATTATTAAATTCATTTGCAATTTTATTACTTTTTAACTAACCAGAAGTAAACAACTAAATATAAACAAAAGCAAAAACAAAAACAAAAAAAGAGCAAGAGCAAGAGAAAGAGAATTGTAATTATATCCTTTCTTTTGTTTAAATACTTTTTGAACTTTGTGTAAGAAGAACTTCAAACAAAAAAGTTACTTTCCAGTAGAATACTTTAAGCAAAGATAACGGGACTACAACAACTACTACTACCACCACTACTACTACTACTATATCCTAATTTATACACTCAACATTACAAGCAAAGAAACGAGTACTAAGACTCATCGTACTCTTAACAGTTTTGTTATTCTCACTCTTATTGCAGCAAACTTTTAAAAACACCAACTACAACTACAACGGGAATAGCAACAACACAACAACTACAATGAAATGCAATTTTTATGCTTTTACACCTTTAAGTGTTTTGTTGTTCATAATAAAACCTAAAAAAATTAAACACACACCCATATACACAGAAATGCTTACGTATGAACTACAATTTATTACCCAGCAGTCACAAACTATGACGAATGAAATAAGATTGATTGCTCATTTGATATTCACCCTTATTCTAGTTGGCGACGGCAATATTAAACGACGTCGTTTTTTTTAGTTTGTTGTAAATCGGTATTCCCGTTGGCAATATTGCCATTTATCGATGACTGGCAACATGTGTTTGGTATTTTGTAAGGAAATGTGACGTTGATGTTGCCATAAATTGGCTTTGATATTGTCGTCAGTGTTTTTGGTGTTGTGTAGAACAAAATAATGAAACAAATTAGAAACTGAATAACGTTTACATATGTAAATATAATTTGTTGTTAGTTTTAATAGAAAAAATTTAATTGTTTATTTTTGTTTCTTATGTTTTTGTGTCAGTTAAATTATTTGTTCAAATTGAAAAATATCCTTTATGAGTAAAATACAGATGTTGGTGTTTTTTTTTACTTGGCTAAAATGTATGCGAGTCCGTCCATCAAAAGATGCAGTTCGACTTCCTTTTTTTAGCATGTGTCATGTTGATCTTCATCCATACTTTCTTCATCATAGCTTTCCATGTCATGGCATTCAAAGTTTTAGACAAAATTTTGACATCATTGGCGACTTTTAATTTACCACTAACTCTTTACTTGATGATAATTTAAAGATGTTTAATTTTTCTTTGTGATGTTTGCCATCGGAAATAGTAAATATTTTTATTTTAATGTAAACATCTTTATTTTAATTTATACACTTTAATTTTTTCATAAACCTTTTTAACGAAAACGTAAACCAAAATTACTTATTTGGTTCAAGAATTTTATATGAGTGGTGTATTTTATTAACTTTATCGATAAACTGGCAACGTCGTCACATCATTGTTAGGGAATACCAAATTTACATTGATGTTGTGTTAAAGCGATGTTGCTTCAAAATCGACGACGATGTTGCCGACGCCAAACAGAATAAGGGTGATTAGGTGTGTAATTTTCAAAAAGTTTTAAATTTAGCATTTGAAGTTAAATTTATGTTCATCATTTGCGAAAAAGTATTTCACAACTATACGGATATGTGGTTTCTCAATTTGATATCAGGTTTCATCATAGAAAAATTGAACAAAATGTAAAATTTTGTTTATCTTGATAATCTATATAAATAAAATCAAATATAAAGGGTGATCCATTTCGAGGTACTTTTTTCAATAGCCTTTTTTTGAAAAATCACGTGTGAGTTGTGTCATGCTGTCATGTTATTTTTGATTAGTATTCTTTGGCATTTCATAATGGAAAGACTTACGCCTGAATTGCTTCGCTCTATGGGCTCTTCTAAGAAGATCCGACGTTTTCAAGGCAAATTTTGTTTAGCGATGAGGCCCATTTCTGGCTCAATGGGTATGTAAACAAAACAAAATTGCCGCATTTGGGACGAAGAGCAACCTGAAGAGATTCAAGAGCTGCCACATTATTCAGAAAAAACAACGGTTTGGTGTGGTTTGTGGGACGGTGGAATCATCGGTCCAAAATTCTTTAAAAATGATACCGGTGCGCACGTAACCGTCAATGGCGACCGTTATCGTGCCATGATAACCGGCTATTTGATGCCTGAAATTAAAGCTCTTGATCTCGACGACATTTGGTTTCAGCATGACGGCACCACTTCCCATCACTTTCCATAGCATCATTCAATGGATTTATTGAGAGAACATTTTGCTGAGCACATAAATTCATCTTTTGGTCCGGTCGATTGGCCACCAAGATCGTGTAATATCACACCGTAAGACTTTTTCCTGTAGGGATATGTAAAGTCTTAAGTTTATATGGACAAACCCGCTTCGATTCAGGCCTTGGAGGAGAACATCACGCGTGTCATTCGCCAGTTACCAGTCGAAATGCTCGAACGAGTCATCGAAAATTGGACTCAACGGATAGACCATCTTCGACGTAGCAACGGCCAACTTTTGATAGACATAATCTGCAAAAAATAAGTGCCAAAGAATTTTCTTTCAATTGATAATAAACATTCTTCATTAAATTTGAAATAAAAAAGTAGGGAACCTCGAAATGGATCACCCCTTAGTTCGTGGACGGATTTCTTTTTTAATCTTGATCATAACCCAACTTAAGTTTTAACGAAAATTAAAAATGAACCACGCCCACCTTTTAAGTAGATATATATGTAGATCTTTGAATAATATATACTAATATACATAGTTTAGCTAAATCCATGCTGGATTGGAATAGTAGGCGTGGTACCTCCCACACAAGTGAACAAATATTATCGTCTACCTGGATATCTGCAATAGGTAGAGTCTTGAAACTTTGCACAAGTAACCCTAATACTAATGTGCATAGTCTAGTAAAAAACAGATGGATGGGAACAGTGGGCATACGCTTGGGATTGTAGCAGTAGAAGAACTAGCAAAAAGTTAAAAGAAATAGTCACGTTTGTATGTGTTCTTCGATTTTTGCGTTAAAAATGGAGTGCTCGAAGGTACTTGAAATGTTGACTGTTGTATTTGGCAAATCGCCTTTGTTTAAAAAAAAGTGTTTTCAAATGGTACAATCGCTTTACAGAAGGCCGAGAAGATTTTTATAACGATGAGCGTCCTGGAGTTGCAACCATCTCAACAAGTGTAGTGAAAAAGTGAAAAAGTTGTTTTGGAAAATCGTCGAATCACTATTTGGTAAGTTGCTGAGGATGTTGGCATATTAATCGGACCATGCCATGCAATATTCTCGAGTGTTTTGGGCATGAAACAAGTGGCAGCGAAGTTTGTTTGTTCAAAAATTGCTAAATTTTGAGCAAAACCAACGTCGCATAAGTATCGCTCAGCAGTTTTTGAATGACGTCAACGACGATCCAGGTTTGCTGGATTTTTGATTTTTATTTCTTTAACCAAAAATAAAGGTCGTTTAAATGTTTTTGATTTCTCATATAATTTTTGAAATTAATTTTTAATTAATGATAAATCGAAAATTGAAATCACTAATTTTTCGTACACATAAAAATTTAAATAAGTTTTATTTTTGCTCGAAAATATAATTCAGGAAATATGTGACTGTTATTTTCTGATTTATTTTTTAATAATATTCATTCATGACTGTTATGGTTCCTGCTTTAAATTGCTTCTCAAACCATTTCCTCATTTTTTTTTAGTTTAACATTATAAAAAAATTGTCCATTAAATTTGCATTACTCCCGCTTAAATTACCTTCTCTCCCAAACATCTATTTTAGTTTTTCTATTTTAATCCAAATACATATAAAAACATAATAACAACTAATGGTTAGAAAAGCTGCAACAAGAACAAAAACTACAAGAAATATAAAAAAATTCTAACACACTCTAACTTTTTAGCCTTTTTTCGTTAAACAAAAAGAGGAAATGTTCAATTTTATAATAAAAAGACCGCAAAAAGCAATTTTCGTTTTATACGAAAGTCGCGCAGTTAACAACTACAACAACAACAACAAAGTGAAAATGAAATACAATTTTAAAATAACTTGGAAATAACCGTTCTCGTAGAAAATAGTTCTGCAGGCATCAACAAACATGGGACCACAATGTTTCATTGTGAAAAGAAAACAATCAAATATTATCATATAAATAAAATTTAAAATGGAAATAAAAATATAAAAAAACCGGTAGAAATATTGCACAATTAAGCTACAGTGTCACAACAATGTGTGGCACAAGAAGCAGGGGTTTTACATTATTAAATCAAGTAAAACGATTTATGTGGTATTTGAAAAATATGTAGTTCTTTTTTATGGCATTAATTTAAATATTTTTTCTTTCTCTTTTTTCCATAAGAGTACAAACATATTGAGTTGAAGCCAGGGATAGGCAAAAGCGGACAACATTGAATATTTTTCTTATGTGGCTAATTTCAGACTAGGCAAATATTTGATGAAATAGTCTTAACCAGCAAATAGTGAAAGGAATCTTTACTCTTAGCATGTTTCCATTATGTTTTACAAATTCCGACTCAATATAAAATATATACTATATAATTTTACGATTTTGATAGTTTCAATACACAGAAAAATATAATTTTCACCAATTAAATTGGTTTCAGATTAAAATTCAATTAAATAATTAATTGATTCAAACATATATATATAAAGATAAGCAGAACATGTCATAATGTGTAAGTGCAAATATTTGTATATTTGTTATTTGATAAATATATTCATACGTTGACACATACGTTGTCACATGTAACCATTTACATGTTTAATAGTTAAACATGTTATGTTCACCATTCATATATGTTTAATATAACTACAACCATATAATTCAACCATAATATATGCTCCTTGACCATACCATAACCATGGTTTTTCTTTGCGTGTAGGTTGTTATCCAACACGTTATCCACATAGACTATACACATATGTGTACCATTACTCCTCAGTCTATTATCAGCTAGTTTAGTCTCTACCAGACATTGCTGACAAAACATTCATTATCTACCTTGGTTTCTATGATCTCTAATCAATTTTGGAAACATAGATTGTATCTAAGTAGCTTTTTCGTTTTCTTATCTAGTTGATCCTTGAGCAGGATTTTAGTTGCTGTGTCCTAGGTCCTAGTCTCTACGGTTAGCACACGCAAAGAAAAAAACATAGTTGAGGAACCTAGATTATGGTAGAGTTGCATGGTATTTGTGATAAGGAAAATGTTCCGCAACTATTCTTCGAGTAGCAGCAATCAGTAAAGTGGAGTGAAAAAATATTATATGAACGACACCCAGTGATGAGTTGGGTGGTTGAGGTTGGCTGTATAACACACTGTGTAATTTTTTAAGTCATGGCAAAATAACCATATACGGACACGACTACGTGATAAAAGTCCAAAAAAAAGACCCCTGTCTCCCAGTTTTGCCCAAAGTCCTCCAGGTTTTTTTTTATGGGCCCTCAAAGATGTGGGGCCTCGATGTCATTTTTGCAAAAAAAAATGATCATTTACTCAAGCTCATATTTTGCAAACCGTTTGGAATTTTGATATACTCTCTGAGGCAAGCTCTTGTCATAAAGAACAAAAATTGTGAACATATAAAATCAAAAAAACTTCATCTTCAAGGTCAAAATCGCAAAAAACTTTAAAAAATTCATTTTTTTTACCTTTTTTCCCCTGTTCAGGTCCATAGGTAGCAAACCGTTCAAAATTCAAGGAAATAATCAACCACAAAAATTAACCTAAGATCTCAATAAACAACTTTCTAGAACATATGAACTTCCTAGGAATGATTTTTAACACCGTTTAGGTAGCGCTTAGGTAGCCGCAAAAGTGAAAAATTTCCCGGCTACCTAGGCGCTACCTAAACGGTGTTAAGAATCATTCCTAGGAAGTTCATATGTTCTAGAAAGTTGTTTATTGAGATCTTAGGTTCATTCTTGTAGTTGATTGTTTCCTTGAATTTTAAAAAGTTTGCTACCTATGGGTTTGCTACCCCTGAACAGGGGGAAAAAGGTAAAAAAATTGAATTTTTAAAAGTTTTTTGCGATTTTGACCTTGAAGATAAAGTTTTTTGATTTTATAGCTTCACAATTTTTGTTCTTTATGACAAGAGCTACAACTTTGCCTCAGAGAGTATATCAAAATTCCAAACGGTTTGCAAAATATGAGCTTGAATAAATGATCATTTTTTTGCAAAAATGACATCAAGGCCCCACATCTTTGAGGGCCCATAAAAAAAAACTTGGAGGACTTTGGGCAAAACTGGTAGACAGGGGTCTTTTTTTTTGGTCTTTTATCACGTAGTGGTGCCCGTATATGGTTATTTTTTTCCATGTTGCACTGTGTAATTGTACAAGCTGCTGGTGTGATACCAAAATCAGTTTGTTTTTTTTTATGATTGTATAAAAACGCTGGCGTCGTATTTCGTTGAATTAAAGTATTTAATCGCGTAAAATATGATAAACAGTTATAATAACGAGCTTCTTTCTATTAATATTTTTTCTCGTTATTTATAAAAAAATAATAAACATAAATGTAGCCCCAACCTTCATCACAATTATTTCGATCTTTTTCACTTAAATTTTTCCAAAAAAAAATAAAAAAAATAAATTTAGCCCCAACCTTTATCACAATCATGACGATCTTTTTCACTTGAATTTTTCCAAAATAAATAATATTATGTGATGGTATTATTTATGTTTTTAGTTAATTGCCAGAATGACCAGAAATATTGTGCAATCATATTTGAGTAGTGTATGATCGCTAAGTATCCCTCTTAGACAATTAGTAATGAAACCATCATTTATCATTCAAAATTTTTTTATAGTTCAATTTCAGCATCACCGGTTTTGCCTATCCCTCTCTTAGACACAAAAAAAAACTATTATATTTAATTTAATTATACGAATAAACTAAGAAGTTAAATTAAAATAAACTAAAGAAAATCTTGTACTCACAACATCTCTCTGCAATTTGGATATATTAAAATTGGCCTGTGCCAAACGCACACTCAGTGTGGCCACATCACTGGTTAGCTGCGCTCTTTCGCCCGCATTACGATCTACTAGTTTCAGTAGTTTATCTTCTAAACTTTGATTAACTTTTTGCACTCGCTTATGTGATTCATACAGACGATCATATTTATCCTGCCATGCAATAACACTGTCTTCTAATTCGGCTTGTCGCTCGGATTCTGTTAGACATGTGGCCTCCATGGCCATTAAGAGAGTTTCCTTTTCCTGTAGCGTTTGCTTAAGTGTCTCTATTTCTTTGGCAGCCACTGCCGCAATGGTGACAGCTACTGGTGCCAAAGTATCGCAAATATTCTGAAAGAAAAAAAATCATTATATTTTATTTATTTAATGTTGCTATATAATTACAAATTATATTCTTACTTAAATTATCGAGTAAAACACCCAGAGGCTTTGGTGGGAATCGAACCCACAATACCCAGACTATAGACTAATACACTACCCTACCGGGGCACCCATTATATTATTATATATTTTAGCATTATTTAGTGTTTAATACTTTAAGAGAACGTCGGTTAATGAGGTGTAGCATAGGCATAGCTGGGAATAAAGCAATAAGGGGATCTGCTGAGAATTGCTGTGGACCAGAACCCAGATAATCACTGGGTAATGTCCTAATACCAGGAAGGTTCCTACAATAGCAGAACTCACTAAACCTGAACAGGTGGAGCGATGCAACTACATGTAGACAGGCTCGAATGGTTCTTAAAGAGCCCCTTGGCAGGAAGGCCAGCAAGGTGGTTAGATATAATAGAGGTACCTTAAGATGGATAACTGCGTCAGTGACAGGTCATGTAAATGTGGATGACATAGGGGTAGTAAGCCTTGTACAAATGGTAGCAATCACTAGAGACTCAGTGATAAAAAAGAAGGCCGACAGTTACAAGTCGACAGCGTGGAATCGCTAAAGTCTAGATTAAAGGCTGATGTTGTAGCACGTAACTCAATGAAAGTAAGTTTGCCGTAAATTACATTTCGGTTGCCTAGATTCATAAAGGACGGAAGGGGGTCGAAAAGGGACCCATTTAGAAAATTGTCTGCTTCGATAATCCCCCACTATAACAACGATTACCTTAAAATAAAAAGGTGCGCGATAGCGACGTGAATTTGACGTATATTACCTTATTATGGAACCGTAATAGGCAGGCACGTAAATTTGCGTGACCTGTGTCACGCAGACTACTCAATACCTGTACGGTGTTCCATGCTGAAATATATGCTATATTTACAGCGGTAAGAAGAATTGGGGAAATTATAACGAAGACGACGGCTATTTCTGCGGACAGTTATTAATGTCCTTGATTTGAAGTGAAATCGAGATGATTACTGAAGTGCATTCAATATCTGACCTTACTTAGACTGCTTACCTTCGCCTACGCTCCGACCAGAGTTACTGCTAAACCTAAGCAAGCGCGTAAGGCGTAAAATAACTGTCAAAAATACTCATGTACATACAAAATGTATGAAGCAAACCTAAATAGTAGCGTCTACGCAAATGGCAATTGGAAAATCCAATTTTGACAGAGCGAACAAAATTTTATTGTTTTTTTTTTTTTGTAAAAGTGGTGCCAATTTTGCTATTTCCTGCTTAATCTATCGATTTTATCTCTATTTTGCGCTTTAATTTATTAAATTTTACTAAACAAAATATGTTAACGTTACTGTTTATTACAAAACGTTGCGCTCTTATTTAGGTTTGTTCAAAGCTAGGCCTTAGACGTCGTTAAGCCTTACACCCTTGTTTAGGTTAGTCAGTTACTTAATTATGCCACTTCCACTGTTTTTATACACAATCTGCAACCCCTAACCTTAGTTGTACATTTTGGTACTAACTTCTCTCAATACAAATATCAAAGTCGATGTGTTCATAATTTAGGACCGCTGCGCATCACTAGATGGCGCAATCTAATGCAAACGTTAATTTTAAATAATTCAATTGGTTATAATAAAAATCATAAATTGTTAATTATATTTAAATAATAAAAAATAATTTGTAAAAACGAACGGTTTACTCTTATGGGAAAAACCGCAACCAAGTGTTGAAAAAAACTGTGAAACCGGTTTTCAGCTGAGAAGGTTAATACCAAAGAAATCGTATTATTATTATTGCCTTCATTTCTTTTACTGAATGTTATAATTTATTAACTTTAATTTCCATTTATTTCTTTTTACAATTTAAATATTTTTTGACCGTATTTACACCTTGCAACAAACGCCGAGTTTTTTTCCTATTCTTTTTGAAAGTTGCTTCCAAACACTGTTTTCTTTTATATTTGAATTTTTTCAAAATATTTATTTATTGTTGAAAGTTTGTTTTTTTATGCTTTTCTGTGTTATTAATAAATAAAGAAAAAACTGGTGTGTCAACTAAACGTATTTTATTATTTAATTAAAATTAAACATTCTTATAGATACAAATTGAAAATGTATGTATTTGCAAATATTCTTACGGACCCCTAAAGTTTCTATGTAAAGTTTTGTATATCTCAACTATTTAATGGAATTAGATATTATGAATATCACTGGAATGGTAATTAAAAGTACTATCTAACTTATTTGAAATTAATGAAAAATATTATAAAATATCAAGCAAGCACAAAAAAAAGTTTTTTTAAAGTATTTTCTTGACTATGTTCTGGCAAAAATTAAAAAAAGTATTTTTTTCACATAAAATGTTTGCCAAAGGTAAAAAGTAACCCAATTATTTTCGCTACAATGTCTATCAGCGCCTTCTATCTCTGGAACCGTAATAGGTAGAGTCTTGAAATTATTACAGCAGGTTAATTACTGTGTTAAGACAGGGACATATTTTTCACCTATATTGCCTTGTTTTACCGCAATAGGTAGGCTCCTATTATTTTCATATAAAGCTATAACAATATAACAAAATTACTAAAATATAAAGCGTATTTCGATAGTGATGCAGTTTTCATGAATATGACTGTTACTTTTTAAATGCGAGTATATACAGAGTGTGTGAATTTATGGAAAAGTACAAAAAATAAAAAAAAAGGGTTTTGCGAGAGTGGCAAATATTTTCGAATAGTTGTAGCCTAATTTTTGAACCGGAACGGGTAGACACTTTACACCTACACAAACTAGGTATAAATTTGTCCCCTAGAACAAATAACAAAACCAAAAATTAAAGGGTGTTTCGATAATGACTCGATTTTACATATATAACCTTATAAATATACTTAAAATTTACACACATTATATTTAACAATATCTACTGTAACAACAAGAAACGAAAATAATAATGATGCGTTCCCTTAATGTCTCAAAGTTGCAAAATTTGACTTGCTCTTCTTAACCTTGTAGGCAAACACGATATTTACGCAGGGTATTTAGTACTATACTCTAGTAGAAAAAATAATTAAAAATTTTAGTTGGATAATACTTTTAATTACCTTTCCAATGGCACGCGTATTACCTCATTCCGCCCTAAAATAGTCGAGTTACACCATACGTTACATACAAATTTAAAGGGGTCCGTAACTCCGAAACAAATAGTACCGCCCAATTTGTTCTTTTGACATTTTTGTTTAAAATTAATTTTTTTTATATTAATAAATTAATTATTTAGGCTTAAGTTCTTAATTATAAAGAGATAAAGAAAAATTCGATACCAGCAAAGCCGAATGCATTTTCTAGACCGCTATGTCCGTCATCAGTACTCTTCGTATCGATCTAACCGGTAGTTTCAATTGTTATTAATTTTCTATTTAAACAAACTTATCAAAGAAATAGAATATGAGAAATTTTTAATTTTACATTTATTTCATAGGAGATAGAGCTTTTTGAAATTGTTTTACACTTGTAAACACTATTTTCTTTTTATATTATGCTACCAAGTAAACACTTTTCTTTATTTTTATTCTCTTTAAAAATTTCTCAGATTCTATTTCTTTGATAAGTTTGTTTAAATAGAAAATTAATAACAATTGAAACTACAGGGTAGATCGATACGAAGAGTACTGCTGACGGACTTAGCTGTCTAGAAAATGCATTCTGCTTTGCTGGTATCTAATTTTTCTTTATCTCTTTATAATTAAGAACTTAAGCCTAAATAATTAATTTATTAATTTAAAAATAGTTCAAATAAAATTCATATAATTTTTTTTATATATATCTTAAATTATAATTTAGAAATAAATTTTTTATACAAAACAAAAATACAATTTGTCGTTTTTTCTTTATTCAAAAAGTAGATAACACTTTAAAAAATAAAATGAAAATAATCCAAAACAAAAAAAAATATCCTCGTCAGGCTTTGTCATGCAACTTTTTCAACTCCGCTTGCCTCACAACCCCTCTTACTAACAAGAAATAAGTTGCGTTTATTGCAAGGTGTAAAAGTAGTCTTTGATAAAAAAAAATCTTGTGTTTTAAAATTCTTTTCATTTTTATTTATAGTTTTTAATTTCCAGTTAAACAATTACCCCCATATTCATAAAAAATAAAACTTATTTAAAATGTATTTTATTTAAAAAATGTATTTAAAATGCCTTTAAAAATAACTTTACACTTAATTCACTGCACAATCCCAGGAATTTAAATTTTCAATTTATTAAAATTCCATACATGAGCACGTATCTTTTTATTTATTTACTTTTTATTTAAAATCGCACATTTTTATATAAAATATTTACATTTTATTTTTTTTTTTTTTGTATAACTAACTAAATTTAATGTGATTAAATATTTTTTATTTTTAGAGTTTTCAACGTTAAAGAGCAAAACAATACTGATTTTATTTTCATTAAATCTGTTGAATGCAAATTATAAGAGGGATTATCATCATCATCATCAGCAGTATTATTTGTGTCGCTGATATAAAAAAAAAAAAACGAAAAAGGGGCAGAAATTAAATTTAAGGGGCATAGAAGGCTTATTAACACCCTTCTTAAGCAATTAAATAAATTGTTTGTACAATTTTAATGTCGACCGTATTTTATAATTAATATCGTTTCCCTTTTCTTCTTCTTCTTCTTGAAAAATAGGCATTCACAATATTGACAGCATGCATGCAAAATTATAAAACATTTGAAATGATATGGTAAATTATTATCAGATATTTACGCTGTATGACAATACCATAATACAACCGGAACAACAATACAAAAAAATTATAAATAGACAAATTTAAATTTGCCATCAATCAAAATCATAAATTACAATGGCAAGCAAATATAAATATGAGTAATGAATTTAAAATCAAGAAGAATTCTGAACAACATCAATTCACGATAAATGGCTAGCAAATTTATTAGAAAATTCTATCTTGCAGTTCTTTTAAGAAAACTTTGGTTATTGCTGTTATTGGAAAATATAAAAAATATACCTACTCGATCTGTCATCACCGCTATTGGTCTTCACACTGGTGATTGTGTGCACCATACAATACAATTCTTCGGCGAATAAAGCTCTATTATGAATGTAAGTCAATTTGATTATTCACAATAGTTTATTTCTATCAGCTGGATTTGTGTTAAACTAGATGTGTTACTAGATTAACGTGGGCTCCTGCCACGGTGGCTTTATCCCACGGTGCTCCAAACACCGAGTGATATAAAGACGTAGACTAGCGCCCCCATTGTGTAGTATAACAACACTTTACGATTGCCACCAATCGCAATTTGTGTGCATACAGTCACAATGAGTAGCAATTTATACAATATGGCAAGCCTTTCCAAGGCAAGCCTAGATCCATATTATAACCTCTTGCTTAGGGGTTTGGAGACTATCCAAACTTCGCCTGTTGAGAGGGCAACAGCACACTTGATCGACCTTGCACCACATCTACATGAATCGATCTTAAACCACAACCACCACGTGTACCCCCGAAGGGGACCTCACCAATAACCGGTCACAGAGAGGATAGGCTCTCTATGGGGTCACCGATTCCCGTGGTACCAGTCCTTTGGGCACTGGTCGGGCCTCGAAGAGGACCCGTGTTAAAACAACAGACCTTTTCTTCCAGATTTAGGCTCTAAGAACCCTAGCGTCTGGTGCCCCTATTTTCCCCGAGTGAACCGCGTCAAAGCATTTGCCGTTACTGCAGTGACAATTAGAACCCCCGGGGGTAATGTGTTAAACTAGATACTAGATTCAGACGGATTCGTAAAGTTGCTCTGGGTGGAGGAACACATGCACACGTCATCGCCGTTATCGTTTAAAGTCAATCAGGCCGTTCTTGTTCTAGGCCTTCGAGTGGTTTACGTCTCACTCTCGCACTGGGTGATTGGCTTCCACGATTAACTGCACTATAGTACAGTTAAATGGTGGTTGTATTAATCAATCACGTGCAATCGTTCTGGTTATCGTGTATAACCTCAATTTTACAAGAAAATTTAATAAACGAAAAAGAAACTTAAAATAATGAAAATAAAATATAAATTAATTTAAAAACAAAATTATAAACTAAAAAAAACAAGACAATTTTACAATCTAACGAAAACTAAAATAATGAAAAACAATTCAATATAAATAAATATAACATAAATGAAGTAATGGCTTGACTATAGACTTATTGTCTCCAGAAGCCTTTTTCCATCACACTGCCATTCTAGGTTGAACGGCATAGTTAAGAAGATAGAAAGTACTAGATTCAGACTTAGTACATACATAAGAATATATGACTATAATACTACCGAAATTTTCGTTGCTACAGCAATTTTGTATTGCCAGCTCATACTACAACTTTAATATTTGATCGTCAGCGAACATCTAAAGTTGAATGCAACTCTAGTCCAAAAAAGGGTTTTATGTTAACGCGATAGAAGAGTCAGCTTAAAGAAATCCAGAAACATATTTTCCTATAACATAAACGCTAGAGCGGTGACGAGTGCGAAAGTAGAAACTTCACCAATTTTTGCATGAAAAGAAAAGAAACTTGTCTGCTCTGGCTATCTGCGGGGCTTAATCCAAAACTGCAATGGGTAATATCATTATCGGAGAAAATAAATATATTTTTGGAAGCGCAAAGCACTGAAACGTGAACAGCCATAAAATAGTAGATGTCTGCTCCTTTTTTAACAGAAAACAGATTTTTACAAAGATCTCACTTATTTTGTCGTTGATCACTCACTTTCCAATCGGGGTTTTGAAAATTAATTTTTAATCTGCGAAAACTAGAATTTGTGAATATAATTTATGTAATTTCTTATACAATTTTCTTTCTTCGTGGTTATAAATTAATTAAATGACTGATTGATTGATTGTTTGATTTGTTTATTAATTGATTCATTTATTGATTGATTGCTTGATTTAATGATTGATTGATTATATGTTTGATTGACTTATTGAGTGATTAATTGATGGATTGATTGCTTGGTTGATTGATTGCATTATTGATTGATTTATTGATTGATTTTTTGATTGATAGATTGATTGATTGATTGATTGATTGATTGATTGATTGATTGATCGATTGATTGATTTATTGATTGATTATTTGATTGGTTGATTGATTTATTTTCATTGATTAAATAATTCATAGCTTGATTGGATGATTGATTGCGTGACTGATTGATTGATTTTTTAATTGATAGATTGAATGATTATTTGATTAATTGATTAATTTATTGAGTGATTAATTGATTGATTAATTGATGGGTTGTTTGATTTATTGATTGATTGATTGATTAATTGACTGATTGATTGATTATTTGGTTGATTGATTGATTAACTGATTTTTTGATTTATTTATTGATTGACTGCTTGATTAATTGATTGTTTAATTGATTTATTGTTTGTTTCATTGATCAAATAATTGATAGCTTTTTTGATTGATGGATTTATATATTGACCAATCGATTGATTGAGTGATTAATGGGTTGATTGACTGAATGATTAATTGATTAATTGTGTTTTTAGTCGAATGACTAATTCATTGATTGATTGATTTATTGGTCGAATGATTGATAAATTGATTAAAGAAACTAAATTTGATTCTGTTAAATAGTTACCATTACTGCAAAAAATCTCAATCATTAGTTTTCAAGCATTGGACAAACCAATAATATCTTCATCAATCGCGATTTGAAAAGAGTACCGGCCAACAAAATAAACAATAATATATCATCATAATAATCAGTGAAATACCACACCAGCACAGTAAAACTTAGTGTGAGTGTATGAGTCGTAACGATTAAAACCACAAAATTGTGTGCTCAAGTCAAACGCAAATTAAAATTAAACGTTTCAACAAAATATTCTGATTAAAAAGCAGCAAAATAATAAAACAAACATCATAAGAGAAAAGCATCATCTCTACATTAGATAAGAAGCAGGAATAATTTGATTATTAAATCCAAAATAAAATACAATTTAGAACATTTAAACCACATTTTGTTATCAGTGCCATAAAACGTCACTTTGTTCAGTATTAAGCAAAAAAAACTAAAACAAGTAATGAATAAGTACGAGGGGAAGCTGATAAGTGTTTTTTAATATAGAATACCACATGTTTTAAATTAGTTTTCTTTTACTGTTTGAATTATGCTTACAATATATCAATATTTAAATGGTTATTAGGGGCATTCACAAGGTGTTTAAAAATATTGGCTACTCGTATAGTAATTACGTTATCAGTACAAAATTAATATGTAACTTTTTATGTTTCAATAATCTTTCTTATTTGAAATGAAGGCTATAGAATATTTTGACTTAATATTTTAAATTTTAATACCAAATAAAACGTGTTTTTTTAGACGGCGAGAACTTTAAATTGACAACATTGTTTTCTCTGACACCTGATTTGACAGTTCTAGGTTGTTTTTAGGACATTGAACTCTTCATGCAGATTCGCCAGGTAAAATCCAAGTGCAATGACTGTTGTCGTCGGTTCAGGCTGCCGCGAAATTAAGTCATTTTGTGATTTCGCCGAAATCAAGTTGAAATTACGTAATTTCGCATACATTTTACCATTGCCCAAATTAACTCATTCTACTTAATTTCATCGAAATTAACTTGAAATTACTATAGATAACGCTGGTTTTGTAGAAAAAGCTACTTTTGTTTGCAACCACGACCATATTTACAACCTAGAAAGTCCGTTTTGTTTGAAAAAAATTTAAAAGCCAAATGAAATACTGGAAATGTACATAATTGTAGATTAATTTTGTTGTAGTGTTGTTTTTAATATTCGTGTATATTTTAAATCAATGCGAAAGTGTTGTGCGAAAGCTTTTTGCAAAAGAATTAAATTATACAAATACAACTAAGCGTGATCAGCTGTTTGCTAAATTAACACAAATGTCAAAAAGCCCAGTATGAACATTTTAGATTTCGTTCGTAATTTCAGCTCGAAATTACTTAATTTCGTGGCAGACTGAATGGGCTATTATTTCATTTTTGTTATATGTATAGTGAGTCTATGTCTTATTAACAGTTATCTATCTGTTCCTAAAAAAGTAATTTATAAGGATCGCGACGAATAACCTCTTAACTTGTTCAGTACCTTAATCAGTTACATTTGTGTTTATAAGCAAAATAGAGCGTAAGGCTATTTCTACTTTATTTTAATTTCATACTGCTGCTATTATGATTTAAAAGAATATTGGCTTACCCTCGTATTACCCGCGCTATTCTCATACACGTCTGTCTTTTATTTATTTGTATTTGTTTCATTACATTCTACTTCATGAAATAAAAACAACAAGTGTCATTCTATTGAGTTCAACAGAGACAAAGAGTGCATAAATATTTATTATCATTAAACAGGCAACCAAAACATTTAAACCCACCAGCCAACCATTCAGCCGCCCAGCCCAGCCCAGCCCAGCCGACAGCAACAATTCCATTCAATAAGAAAACCACAAAATAAAAACAAACAATAAGAAAACGAAGAAAAAAATTAACTTCAGAAAGGAAAACTAAATAATTTTAATAATAATGAAAATACAAAAGAATTAAAAACAGTGAGTTTAAATTTATTTTTAATAGCAGTGTTGCCAGTTTGACCCTTTATTATCATTTAGCAACCCCCTATTTTTTAGCTTTTTTTAGGGTCAAAATTTGTTTTCTTTTATTCCATGTAAAGGGTGTTTTTTATAGAGGTATAGAACTTTAAGTTGCAATAAAACAACGATGGATTATTCGATTGACATGAATTTTATTTATCCGAAAGATAATCTTGTGGCATTACATTTTAAATATGATTTCTGGCATATGACCACGGCCACGGTTGGCGCGGATGTAGTCTAATCTGGACGTCGAATTTTCGATGACTTTTTCCAACATTTGTGGCCGTATATCGGCAATAACACGGCGAATGTTGTCTTCGAAACGGTCAAGCGTTTGTGGCTTAGCCGCATAGACCAATGACTTTACACAGCCCCACAGAAAGTAATCTAGCGGTGTTAAATCACAAGATCTTGGAGGCCAATTCACAGGTCCAAAACGTGAAATTAGGCGGTAACCAAACGTGTCTTTCAATAAATCTATTGTGGCACGAGCTGTGTGACATGTTGCGCCGTCTTGTTGAAACCACATCTTCTGGACATCATGGTTATTCAATTCAAGAATGAAAAAGTTAGTAATCATGGCTCTATACTGATCATCATTGACTACGTTCTCGCCACCATCGTTTTTGAAAAAGTACGGACCAATGATTCCATCAGCCCATAAAGCGCACCAAACAGTCAGTTTTTCTGGATGCAACGGTGTTTCGACATACACTTGAGGATTACCTTCCCTCCAAATGCGGCAGTTTTGTTTGTTGAACCAGAACTGCGCTTCATCGCTAAACAAAATTCGCTTATGAAAATCGGGAACAACGGTAATCTCGTTTTGGGCACTATTTGCAAGCGTTGTTCAGGCGTGAATCTATTCATGATGAATTGCCAAACCAAACTGAGAATAAATTTATAAAAAAAAAATTCTTTTTACATGTGGCTCATGTTCAATAAAGCTGCATAGATAAATTCTGCTTTCTTTTGGCCGAACGGAGAGATTTCTAGTCACACCATCATCATCATCCCTACTATTTCTAATTCCTTATCATTCAAGCAAGAATTATAAGAAAAATCCATACACCTAAAGTTAAATTGAATAAGATTTTCAAATATTTTCCAAAAAAAAACCCCTCCCCCTTTTAAGAATTTTTGCATCAGAGCGAGTTAAAGCCACAATGCGTCTCTGAATTCCAATTATTTTTGTAAAAGACCAAAAAAAACAAAATGATAATTTTTCAAAGAAAACGATGTCATTAAAGTGTGAGTGGAGTGTATGAGCTGCCATCATAGAAGATAAAGTTAATTTTGGATTAAGAAATAAGTTTTCTTTGAAATAAGTCAACTGGCATATGAAGTTTGAATCGTATGAAGTATGAAGAGGATGAGTAGTATTATATACAATGAATGTGGTGCTATGTAACAGCATTATTTTAATTAGGTTCCATAAGGATACAAAAATATAATTTTAAGTTGAAAATCTCTTTAAAAATTATTTACAGAAGGTCTCACATACATATATACGGGTACATACATGTGCAAAAATATGTTTTTTTCCGAGAAGCTTTTTCCAGCTTCTACACTCAAACAGTACTTTTTATGTTTTAATCGAATCTTAAGCAGGATTCAAGCATTTTGTCCGGAGTTTTCAGCAGCACGATTCACTCATTTCGAAAAATTTGTCCGGACAAGCAAAGCTGCCATATCAAATACATAAGTACAACAAGTCATATTAATTTTATATCGGGCGGCATATTTTTAAAAAATAAAGTGGTGTAAAATTACATATTGTATTAGTAATAGTAATTAGTAATTAACAATTTGTTTATTAAAACGTGTTAAAACATATTATTTTTTATTTAATTTCAGGTAATGCAAACAAACAAAACAAATGCCCAATTGCATGCCAAACAAACGCTAAGCTAAGATGAGGAAACTCAATTCAACTTTTTCTTAAGCTGGATGCACCCATTTGTTTCGAACAATATGTTTGTCTAAACAATTTTTTTTTTACTAGTAGTTTTTTGAAAACTTTGTCCGGAAAAACAAAGCTACCATATGCAATACAAACTAATCTAACATATTTTATATTCGTTGTCGTTTTAATTTTAATAGTCGTTTCTATGACGTTGTCGTTTTTATCGTCGTTTCGTTCCTAAATTCGTATTCTTGAAATATATTGAAGCGAAGAAGAAATGAAATGTTATCGAAAACAAAAAGAAAAATTAATAAAGTGTGGTAGCACTACAATTGTTTGTTTGTGTTGTTATTTATGACATTTTTGTAAATTTCTGAAAAGTTTGATATTTCTTTGCAAGTAAAGAGTGTTTTTTATAGAGGTATAGAACATTAAGTTGGCATTACTTTTCAAGATGGCGACCGATTTAACAGCTGTCAAGTGATTTATTATCAGTTTGGTTTGGCAATTCCTCATAAATAGACTTATGACTGAACAACGCTTGCAAATAGTGCCCAAAACGAGATTACCGTTCTTCCCGATTTTCATAAGCGAATTTTGTTTAGTGATGAAGCGCACTTCTGGTTAAATGGCTACGTCAACAAACAAAATTTCCGCATTTGGAGTGAAGGTAATCCTCAAGTCTATGTCGAAACACCGTTACATACAGAAAAACTGACTGTTTGGTGCGCTTTATGGGCTGGTGGAATCATTGGTCCGTACTTTTTCAAAAACGATGGTGGCCAGAACGTTACAGTCAATGGTGATCGGTATAGAGCCATGATTACTAACTTTTTCATTACTGAATTGAATAACCATGATATCCAGGAGATGTGGTTACAACAAGACACGCAACATGTCACACAGCTCGTGTCACAATAGATTTATTGAAAGACACGTTTGGTGACCGCCTAATTTCACGTTTTGGACCTGTGAATTGGCCTCCAAGATCTTGTGATTTAACACCGCTAGACTACTTTCTATGGGGCTATGTACTATAGGGCTATGTGCAGATAAGCCACAAACGCGTGACCATTTGGAAGACAACATTCGCCGTGTTATTGCCGATATACGGCCACTAATGATGGAAAAAGTCATCGAAAATTGGACGTCCAGATTGGACTACATCCGCGCCAGCCGTGGCGGTCATATGCCAGAAATCATATCTAAAATGTAATGCCACAAGATTATCTTTCGGATAAATAAAATTCACGTCAATCGCATAATTAATCGTTGTTTTACTGCAACTTAAAGTTCTATACTTCTATAAAAAAAAAACACCCTTTATAAACAAAATATGGCGAATACTGAATTTTATTTTTGAAGTTCAAGTGATGATGATGACAAATGGATGTAAATATACATCGGAAGATGCTACGACAGAATGTTAAGGTTTTTGCCATCCCAGATTCTAAGTACGAAACTAGATTAGTAGCGATCTAACTTCCTCATAGTCGGCAAATACCACTTCGATTCCTTCCTTTCGGGTTAATTTGTTTTTAAAATTGTAATAGTTTTGACACCGCTTCCTCCAATGGTGACAGTCGCACCTGTTTATAACATCATTCCCCTGTTGCTCTGGAATCAGAGCTTCCTTTTTATCTTGATTTATTTTAATAAAAAAAAAACATTTTAATGCATATTTTCTCCTAATTTATGGCGTTTTCTTTTCTGACAAAAATGTTGCATATATTTTACACTTATTAAATTTTCGTGTTCTTTTTTACAAAAAATATCAGAGTGTGAATAAACATCATGTTCTTTTCTAAATATGTCGCACCAAAACCAGGTAAATATGCTACATTTTTTACACTCAACTTTTATCCAGGATGAGATATTGCCCTTTTTGGAAATAATATTTTTATTGAAAGCAAGAATTTTATTTTGAATTAAAATTTTTATGTGAATAAATATTTTATTTTATACGTCACATAGGCATAAATGTAAAATCAGTTTGCTCAAGACGAATTATTACTAGGTGATTGCACGGGCGAATTCAGGCTTTTTCGCCCCCTTTGCAGTTGTCAAATTTCATGTATAAAAAATTTGTTTATATTTTTTTTTATATGGAGTTTGACTTTTCGCTTTCAGGCATATGATGAGCTTTTTCGCCACTGCAATCACCTGTTATGGATTCGCCTTGAGTTTGCTTTTGTGTTCTTTTGAAATCATAAAAAAGGTCACATTTTTCAAGGGCTGGGTGATCCATAAAAAGTATTACCTATTAATAAGTCAAAATGTTTTTTTCAGAAAAGAAAACGCCATTAGTTTTACTTACTTTATGCCAACCTTCTCCATTAACAAGTAAAAGCCCAAACGAATTTAATTTCTCGGCAGTTTCGCTTCAAAAATCACTAAATTTTAGGGTTTTCTGCCCTTTCGAAAGCTCTTAGCATAAGCAGGATGTATTTATTTCATTTAAGAAACTACAATTTCGAACTTACTTAATGTACTTTTTTTTCATTTTCAATTTTTGTTTTTTTGTAGTCGTTTGAATTTTGTTGCCTACAATGTTGACGACAGAGAACGAATGTTTTATTGACGTTTCTATATTCGTTTCAAAATATAGAATACCGATATATTTACGACAACTGTCGTTAACGCCAACCGTAATGCCAAATTGTCGTTTTTATTTCGTTTTCAAACTACAACGCCAACGGGAATAGGGCGGCAATTGATAATATTTTGATGTTTTTCGGTAAAACAACTTACAAATTTTATATTACTTTAACGAATGCTTCTGTTAATAGTTATCAATTACACAATACCGATTACTTGGAAAGCACAATTATAAAAAAGGCTTAAAAAAGTAAAAGAAATCTAGTAAAAAAAATATTAAAAAAGGAAGGGCAAAGAACTACTTCCAAATATTGATTAGGTAATACCTTTTAAATGCTCTACTTTACG